>CM068388.1:33923894-34175808 GCA_034770075.1 Aralia elata
CATTTGGAAGGCACTAAAAATGCTCTACTGTGGCCACGGTACCCCTGGCGCAAGTTGGGTAGCAAACCGCTCTGGTATCGGGCTGAGGAGATTAGTCGACCCGCGGGTCGAAAACTCCACATTAACAATATATATATATATATATATATATATATATATATAATAGTCTATTGCATTACAAGCTATTATATTAATTGACGCAAACCAAACGCTATCCCAAAAAAAAGCTCCTATTTAAAGGTGAGGGAAATGAGATGAAATGGACACCAATTATCAGGAAGTCCAGCCGCCACTATATTGTTTTAGAGCCCCGCCACTCACGCACATGCAGAATTATAGCCCAAATTCCCTAATTTCACCTAATAACACATACATTTTAATCTAGAACAAAAGTTAGATAGGAGGCGTATCCACCATAATCCAGAAAGCTCGGATACCCCACCTGGAGTCACATTTGAGAATATAACATTGAGGGTGTCAACGGTGCTTCAATCTTTTTCCGTACCACCATCTATCACTTTAAAGGGCAAGTGAAGCTATGTGGGCCCACTTTTTTCACTTTAACTCCCCAACGTATATGAGTATCATCCAAGTAAATCGGCCTTGTCTATGAGAGTCATACCTTTCCTATCGAATGATATCCATACAATTAATGATTTCGCCCTTTTGCTGCCCCCACCCCCACCAATAATCCTACAATTAACACAATACAATGAAAAAATAGTCTGTCTACCTTGAAAATACTTTATCATATTTAGTAAATTTAGATAATAAGATTATTTTTACAAAATATTTATTATTTTATCCTAGATAGACTTAGTTTATCAAATTTAAGATTCTTGATTCTGAAATTTTCTAAAATTCAATGTTTAACATGAATTATTATATATTAGACCCTCAATTTAACAAGTATGTCAGTGCGTGTGCACAAACAAACCAAATAGAACCCCTCAACATTAACTCATAACAATAAATGATGCCACAATAAATGTTAATTAGCATTAAATGCACCCTACACTAAGAGATTCCATAACCAATATTTACCAAATGCCATTCACGTATAGAGTGCAATAAAATTTGGTGTCATGCAGGAGCGTGAGGGGAGCCAATTGTTAAGCACCACACACAAATATAGGATTCATAGAATTTCAAAGAAACAAATCTAGTATTGCCAATCGATATTTTGGTGTTAAGTTTTAGTGGTAGTCCCAAAACCCGGCAGAATATTACATCTGTTTCTGTATACACACACACCCACACACACAATGGACAAGTATTTTAAAGCACCCGATGAGAAAGGACCATATTGAATAAGAAAAATCAAAATCATCTTGATGACTACACCATAATTTTCAATTACAAACATAAAAAAATACCCAATCATTAAACATTATCCCATGATATTTATATCTCAACAAAACCATATCTAATTATGAATATGTAACCATATATAGTTTTGCTCAAACGTCTCTCATTTCAGGTATAACTGAATGGGTTTGGTTCACCCCCCCCCAAAATCACCCCTAAACTAGTGAAGTAATGCAAACGTTTACGTCATGTAATCTCGATATAAAGTCTCTGATAAAAAAGTTCTTACGACAAACTTTGTTAGGTATGATACCTATAGTATCTATTGATACTAAATTTCAAGATATTAAATATGTTCAAAATTCTTTTTGGTAACTTAACGAACTCTGATTGTATGTAATTAGTATAATGTAAAATCTAAGTACCAAAAATAACAACAAAAGATATAATTCTTCTTATTTTGTTCTTTGTAAGTCCTATTGCATAACCTGAACGTCCTTCGCCAATATATCAAATGTAAGATGTCATGAAAACCATAAACATAGAATAAATAGCAATACGCTCAATCAATGGTGAAAATACATATTAAATATGGAGCAAACAACCCCAATAAAAATATGACACCCCCCAAATCCGGATTTTACCACCAAACCACATAGTGATTATGGTTGATTCACTATCCCCCCCAAACATAACAACTATCATATCAATTAAATAAAAGGACTTAAACACAACCACCACATACTCGAATAACTAAATAAAGAACAATTCTCTCATAAAAGGGTTACATATACTCCTTCAAAAGTATGTCCCAGAATTTCTAACCCTTTATTACATCTTTAAAATACGGAAACGTAAATATCATAATTAAGTCTTAGGTTACACAACCCATATAAATAAAAAGTAAACTTGGACTTCTTATACACAACAAATCATCAGTCACGTTGTTTCCATTTTTTCTTTTCCATATGCCTAGCTAGACGGACTCACCTCAGGTATCTCCGCTATTAGCTGCAAAGGGTTTTAGTACCCGCAAAGGGTGAGCATAACAAGTGCCCCACCCAAAATATCAATGAACGACTTTTCCAAAATAATGTAATACTTGATTACGGTATAACACTTTTCTGCTGAATAATAATTTAAGGAACCGAAAACATCTGAAAGCTCAATAGAATATAAATAGAACATCAAGATAATCTGAAAGTGATATACTGAGGGTCACAAGACCACGAACCATGTCATAGGGGGGGGATTAACAGATAAGTTTGCTGAAAACTTTAACAGTTTAATAAACTTTGACTGTACTAACCATCTCGTACTCAGGGTGATTAGCCCGTAGTACAATGTATTGCGCACAACCATTCAACTCTTTCAGGTACGTATTCCCCTATACTAGGGTTGTTCTTCTCAGTTTTATCATCCAAGAATTCAGTTTCAACAAAATAGAATTTAAACAACTAAGATTATGATCAAAGATCAACAACAGTGATATACAATGATATAGATTTTGTATATCCAAGATATGAGAATAATGAGTTCAATTAACTTGAGCTATGAACAACAAGAATCCAAAAGTCAGAAGTTTATGACATGCAATGATAACATGCTAAATGAGAAAATAGGATTTAGAAGCTTGCATATTTGTAAACCAAGATATGAATAAAAAGCTTGCATTAAACTGATATCGAGTTAAGATAAGTAAACTTGCGTTAAGTTAATTTAAGATTGAAAACAAGTTTATTGTGTAAGAGTTTAGAATAAGAAACTTGTCTCGTGCGTAGTTTTCCTAATTACAAACCACGTACAATACACAACCTACATATTCCGGTTGTATAGCAACAAAAATGATTAGTATACAATATTCACATACATTAATACTCGCAATCTTCATCTCAATTTCTAATTAATTTCTGATTATCAATCCTAATTTCAGAACTACAAGCTTAGTTACAACAATATTACACTTTAAGAATTTCCAAAACTTCTCTTTAAGTTAAGGTATTTATCTTTAAGTTAAGGTATATTAACTTTATATTTAATAATTATCAAGTATTCACTTAGAATCCATCTTAAACATCTTGGTATTCATTTAATACATTAATTTAAGTTTTAATCTTGCAAAAGGTAGCATATCATAAGAAAAAGAATTAAATAATAATAAAAATTTCATTCTCTGCAATTCCGCCGCCGGGCGAGAAAAGTACAGCTCAAAACGCTCGCCGGGGCGGGGAAAATTAAGCTTCATGAGCTCGCCGGGGCGAGCTCCTAGATTCCAGTTTCTGCAGTTTTGCGAACTGTAGAATTCTAACCCAAAAACACGAATTTTTCAAGCATCAAACAACAAATAAAACATACTCAATTATTATAAACCTCTTAAAATCAACACCCAAACAGGCTACATACCGATTCTAACAACCTAAAACAATAAAAACAAACAAAACCTAAGGGATTTAAATCAATTTTTCTTAATTTTTCCAAAACTCATATATTTAGTGACATCAACTCACTATTTGCACAATATTTAACCAAATCAGACCACAATAGTTACATTGTTTACGTTTTTAAAAACATAACATCATAAAACAACTCTCAATTTACAGATAAATACATGATTAAATCATCAATTTTAACCCAAAGTAAACCAAAACATATATAATTCCACAAGAACACAAATTTCCAATTTAAAACTTGTTTTACAACAATCTAATTTCTGGAAATCGTTTGTAATTTACACACAATGAATTATAAACAACCTTTCAACATACATATATAGTAATCATTCACAAATTTATCCATTAAAAACCTTAATTTTACAAAACTCAAGAACACAAAAATTAAGAACAATAGGGTTAAATTATACCTTAAATTCTTGCTTTGTGCTTGTTGTAGATGATGAGAAGATAATTGAAATTGCTCCCAAGATTCTCTCTTGATTCACAAAACTTCTAATTCTTTTTAATCTACTCTTCTCTCTCTAACTCACTGATACAAGCTCTGGCCATATAAAATACGTAAAACTGATATGGGTTATTATCAGTTAAAACCAAAACCAAAAGGTTTTGTCAGTTCAATAAAACTAAAGGCCATAAGGCCATGTTTGGTAAAACCAACCTAGAAATTACTAAATTATTTTTATATTTCTCTTATTATAATAGTCACATGTCACACCACTTTAAAATTCTAAATTAAACTTAAATTATTATTAAATCTAATTTAAACTTTATAAACAAAATTATTATAAGTTTATTTAATAAATTATACTTAATAAATCACTTTGTTACCAAATCATTCTAATTTAATTTATTTTATATTAAATTAGAGTATTACTAAAACTAGTGTAATAAAATCACACACTAAAATATAAATTATCTAACATATCTTTAACCAACATATTCACACATAATTAAACTATTATGTAGTAATCCTCATGATTTTATTTATTTCATTTTACTCCATAAATAAATCAGTTAAAATATTTATTAACTCAATAAAATATTTTAAATTATTTATAAAATTCACAATCGTTACAATCCTTTCCTCCTTACAAGGATTCTGTCCTCAGAATCACAACGCTATCGCTACATCCTTCTCACCTTACAAGGATTCTGTCCTCAGAATCATAGAACTAGGACTAAACAAACAACTCAGGATAATTTTTCATCATTTTAGCTTCTAATTCTCACGTAGCTTCATCGGCATTATGGTTCCTCCATAGAACCTTAACAGAAGGTAATCCACTTTATTCCTGAGAGAACCTGTTCCTTCCTGTCTACTATCTGAAGTGGAACTTCCTCGTAAGTTAGATCTTTCTCGAACTGTATAGGTTTCATATTTTATCACATGTTTATAATCTGGCTTATAAGGCCTTAAAAATAGATATATGAAAAATATTGTGGATAATGTATCTGCTCTGGAGGTAGAGCTACTTCATAAGCCACTTCACCAACCTCGCTGCAGAACTTCAAAAGGGCCAATAAATCTTGGACTAAGCTTACCCTTCTTGCCAAAATGAATTTTCCCTTTTTTTTTCCAGGGTGAAACTTTCAGAAACACGAAACTTTCCCCCCACCCATCAAATTTTCAGTTCTGACAATGTTGATCCGCATACTTCTTTTGTCTGTCTTGAGCAGCTAGTAATCGTGCTCTTATAACTTTCACAATCTCCGTAGTTTAGTGTACTAATTCTAGTCCTAGAAGTTGCCTTTCACCAACCTCATCCCAACATAGTGGAGTTCGACATTTTCGTCCGTACAATGCCTCGTATGGCGGCATGCCAATACTTGCGTCGTAACTGTTATTGTAAGCAAACTCGACCAATGGTAGGTGGTCATCCCAGCTTTCTTTGAAATCCATGACACAGTCGCGTAACATATCCTCCAAGGTTTGAATCGTTCTTTCGCTCTGTCCATCAGTTTAAGGATAATACGCAGTGCTCATTCTCAACTGAGTTCCCAAGCATTCTTGCAGACGCTTCCAAAAATTTAACGTAAATCTCGGATCTCGATCAGACACACAATAGACACAGGAACACCAATGTCGCAAAATAATTTCCTTGATGTACAATTTTGCTAACTGGTCTAGGTTGAATCTAATCTTGATTGGTCAGAAATGCGCTGATTTTGTCAGTCTGTCCACGATTACCCAAATTGCGTCAAAACCTTTTTGTGTAGTCGATAAACCTACGACAAAATCCATCGTTATGTGTTCCCACTTCCACTCTGGTATTTCTAACGGCTACAACAAACCACTAGGTCGCTGATATGTTAAGCCTTTCACTTTCTGGCATGTCAAACATCTGGCAACACATTCTGGCCACATCACGCTTCATTCCCTCGACCACCAATAATATTGACGAAGATCTTGATACATTTTTGTACTCCCTGGGTGAACTGAGTAACGTGTATTGTGAGCTTCATCCAAGATCTCCCTTCTAACATCCAGTACCAATGGAACCCAAATTCGATGTTCAAATCTGAGTAATACCCTTGGCATCTATACTGAACTTTCCACCCTTGTCCCTCAGAGACTTCCTTCCTAATCCTCTCACACTCCGCATTTTGAAGTTGAGCTTCTTTGATTCGGTCCAGCAACACCGGACGAACCTCGATCTGAAATATCTTCTCCTTTGGATTCATGCTGGGCCACTTCACCTCTAATTCCATCTTCGGCCATTTGTTTAACAAGTTCCTCCTGAGCAGTCAATAAACATAAGTTTTCTCTCGAACCCTTCCTGCTTAATGCATCAGTAATGACATTCGCCTTTCCTGGATTATAGAGAATTTCGCAGTCATAATCTTTAATCAATTCTAACCATCGCCTCTGTCGCATGTTGAGGTCCTTCTGTGTAAAAATGTACTTGAGACTCTTATGATCTGTGTAGATTTCACACTTCTCACCATAAAGGTAGTGCCTCCAGATCTTCAGAGCAAACACCACCACTGCCAATTCTAAATCATGCGTCGGGTATCGCTTCTCGTAATCTTTCAGTTGTCGTGAAGCGTACGTAATAACATTGTCGTTCTGCATAAGCACACAGCTAAGGCCTTTATGTGATGCGTCACTGTAAACCACAAAATTTCTGGTACTATCTGGCAAAGATAATACAAGCGCCATACTTAACCTCTTCTTTAGTTCCTGAAAACTTTCCTTGCACTTCTCCGTCCAAACAAACTTAACCGCTTTTCTAGTCAAATTTGTCAATGGAGTGGCGATTCTAGAAAAATCTTGTATAAACCGTCGATAATATCCTACCAAACCTAAGAAACTCCTCACTTCAGACGGTGTCTTCGATTGCTCCTAGTCTATTACCGCTTCCACTTTAGCCGGATCAATTGAAATCCCATCTTTATCAATTACATGTCCAAGAAATTGAACACAATCCAATCAAAACTCACATTTTGAAAATTTCGCATAAAGCTTCTCTTTTCGTAATGTCTCTAAAGTTAGCCTCAGGTGCTCCACATGGTCTTCACGTGATTTAGAATACACCAAAATGTCGTCGATAAACACCACCACAAACTTGTCTAGAAACAGTTTAAACACCCTATTCATTAAGTCCATGAATGCCGCAGGTGCATTCGTTAGACTAAATGACATGACCAGAAACTCGTAGTGACCGTAACGAGTTCTGAACGCCATCTTCAGACCATCCTCCCTTCTCACCTTCAGTTGATGGTAACCACTTCTTAAGTCTATCTTTAAAAAATGAGTAGCACCCTTCAGTTGATCGAACAGATCGTCAATTCTCGATAATGGGTATTTATTCTTGATTGTAACCTTATTCAATTCACGATAATCTATGCAAAGACGCACCGAACCATCTTTCTTCTTGACAAACAATACCGGCGCTCCCCACGATAAAACACTCGGTTGAATGTACTTCTTATCTAGTAGTTCTTGTTAATTGCACCATCAACTCCTTCATCTCCACCAGAGCCATTCGATACAGAGCTTTTGATATAGGCGTAATCTCGGGCACTAAATCAATAATGAATTCAATCTCTCTATCTGGAGGTAACCTTGGCAAATCATCTGAAAAAACATCCACAAAATCCCTCACCACTAGTATCTCTTCCAATTTTGTACCGGTCTTTCGAGTATCTACCTACATGCTAATGAACTAAATATACCCTACACATCCTTGCTTCAGTAACTTCTTGGCCTGCATAATTGTTAGACAACTTGTTTTGCCTCGGACGATTTGCTAACCATAAAACACCACCTTAGACGGAGTCTTAAGGTTGACACATTTCTTTTGGCAAATCAATAATTGCCTCCCACCACTAATTATACAACCAATCCATTCCTAGGAATACCGTCAAATTCCCCAAGTTTAATCGGAATAAGATCTACTATCATCATATGACCTGTGAATATTATCTCATAATTTTTGTACACATACCTAACAGGTACCACTTCCCTATTTGGCAGTCTCTATGTTTAAGGGAAAGTCTAACTCTTCTCGGGGTATCTCTAGTTTCTCTCAGCAAAATCATCAAAAATGAAAGAACAAGTTGCACCCGAATCAAAAAGTACATATGCATTCAAGTTATTTATTGGTAGGATACCTGCCACCACCTCCTTGGATCGAATCGCATCCTGGACCGTCATATTAAAAGTGCGGGCAGTCGGGTGATTTTCCGTAGCTGGCCCAGAAATAATTAGTGCACCTCCATTATTGCTTCCTTTGCCTCCACTTCCCCCACTAGAAACTTTCCTTGGACAATCACGAGCAAGATGGTCTTTTGACCCGCACGTGAAACAGGCACCCTTCTTTGGGGGGCAGTACAGTTTGGAGCAATGTGGCCCTCTTGTCCACAGTTGTAACAGACTCTCTTCCCTTTCAAGCACACACCTACATGATTCTTACCACAGGTTGCACAAGCTTCAGTTTTTCTTTCCTCTAGTTACTCTGCTGACTTCCAGTAGAACCACCATCATTCCATTTTCGTTTCTGGTTTCCTCCTCCATTGCTACCACTCGACCTATTCTCAGTCTCATTCCTTTTCTTTTTCTGCCCCTGGTTGTATTTGGTTAATGCATCACTTCCTCCCTCAGCTATTATTTCTTTCTCTAACAGCGCCGCAAATGTGTTGAGTTGAAACATAGAAACCCTACTGTAAAGCCAAGGTTTCAATCCTTGCTCAAATCGTCTAGCCTTTCTCTTATCCGTGTTAACTTGGTATGGTGCAAACCTCGCTAATTCATTGAATCTTGTAGTGTATTCTGGCACTGACATCGTTCCTTGCTTAAGTTCGAGAAACTGAACCTCCATCTGGTTCTGAGCACTAGTCGAAAAATAAATTTCGAAGAACATCTCCTTAAACTGATCCCACGGTATGACACCATCTCCTGCTCTCGTCTTATTGGCTTGCCACCAGTAACTGGCTTCCAACTTTAACATGAAAGTTGCAAAGGCAGTCTTCTGATAATTCCCAACCCTAGCGACTTCAAAAACATTTTCCATTTTCATTATCCAGGTTTGGGCTTCTATCGGATTCATTGTTCTTTTAAACTCAGGGGGACCAACGGCCTTAAAATCTTTAAAGGTCGTAGCTTGAGCTTACAGTGGATTTGCAAAAACTCCAGTCAAAAGGTTCACTAGTTGCTGAACTGGGTTAGCATCGGGTGGATTATTGTTATTGTTGTTAGTAGACCCCTCTGGGGGTGGTTGCTGACGGGGTCGTCCAACTCTTCTTGGCGGCATAATTCTATTGAAGACAACGCTTTTTAGACAATTGCTAAATTTCTTAAGTGCTTATAACTTAATTAAAACTTAACTTAAATATTCAAAAGTAGAAACTTAACACATAACATTTTTCAAAAACTTCTTTATTTATTCATTCTCAAACTTAAAAGATAACATTTTACTATTTACATTATCATCTAAGAAGACAACTTCGGAATTTGATCATTAACGTCTTATCCCATTATTTATATAAACTGTGATTTACATTTAAAACACTTGTTATAATATTATTTCTCTAATATCTTAGGAAGACAATCCTCGGCGCACAGCCTCCTCACGTTCTTGCTCCATGATGCGAACCATAGTTCGGCGATCCACAAACCTCGGATGATCCTCTAACTGAGTTGGGTAATGGCAAACCCGGTCTTGAGCCCTATCCATCGTCGTGTGGTAAATATACTCCATGTCATCGATCTTGAACTTCTTCGCGCGAATCTCTCCTTCAGCACGATCCAACCGTTGAGAAACCCCAATGTCTCGTTTTCAACCCTATCACGCTTAACAGTTTCCTCCTTCAAAGCTTCTTTCAACTCCTCCATCGCAATCCTCAATTGACCGATCTCAGACTTTAGTTTATCATTCTCAGTTTTTAGTTCACCATTTTCAGTCTTCACTACCTCATTCTCTGACTTCACCTTTTCATTTTCATCTAACAACTGCTCTTGCTGACCCTCTGAGTGAACCAATTTCCATTCTATATCACCCAACCGTACTTCTAAATCGTAGATCTCTCCGTCCTTCTCCTCGATAGTAACTTGGCGTATCTCTGACACTTCCTCCAAAACTCTAAGTTGTTCCCGAAGTTCTACATTTTCATCGTATATCTGCTCGTACATCAGCTCCTCGGGATCCTCCTCCTCTTCCTCCTCCTCCTGAATAGTGTCCAGCCTCTGTCCTGGTGTTTCCACAGTTACCAGTCGTTCACTGACAACATGAACATCTCTGGCCTCCTCGTCTCCAAGCTCTGGGATATCCTCCCTCAGCACTGGGATCTGCTCAACTCGAAGCTGACTAGTTTGTCTAACCTCCGACATCCTGACAATAAAATATTTTAATTACTTAATCGATACTACTCGCGAACACATTGGTTATTAAGCACATAAGCACATAGAGTGTTTTATTATCTTCAATAAATTCCTTAATTCATCCCTTAATACTCAATAGAAGTTTAGCACCACTATCTTTGCGATTTCCTAAAAGATTAATTCCTAAGGTTTTTCCCCACCTAAGGTTCTGAAACCTACGTCTCTGATACCAACCTGTGATACCCCCAAATCCGGATTACATCAAACCACACAGATTTGGTGTTCACTATCCAAACATAACAACTATCTACCCATTAAATAAAAGGAACTTAAACAAAACAACTCGAATAAATAAAAAGAACAATCTCTCATAAAAGGGTTACATAACTCTTCAAAATATATCCCAGGCTTTCTAACCTTTATTACATCTTTAAATACGGAAACGTAAATAACTATTAAGTCTTAGTTACACAACCATATAAATAAAAGTAAACTGGTCTTCATATAACAGCAAATCATAGTCACTTGTTCATTTTTCTTTTTCCTTTGCTAGTAGACGACTCACTCGGTATCTCAGCTTTACCTGCAAGGTTTTAGTATGCAAGGGTGAGCAAAACAAGTGCCCACAAAAATAACAATGAACACTTTTTAAATAATTTAATTTGTACGGTATAACTTTTCTGCTGAATAATAATTAAGAATGAAAACATCTGAAAGCTCAATAGAATATAAATAGAACATCAAGATATTCTGAAAGTGATATACTGAGGGTCACAAGACCACGAACCATCTCCTAGGTTAACAGATAAGTTTGCTGAAACCTTTAACAGTTTAATAAACTATGACTGGACTATCCATCTCGTACTCAGGGTGATCAGCCCGTTGTACAATGTATTGTGCACAACCATTCAACGCTTTCGCGTAAGTATTCCCCTATACTAGGGTTGTTCTTCTCAATTTTGTCATCCAAGAATTCAGTTCAACAAAATAGAATTTAAACAACTTATATTATGATCAAAGATCAACAACAGTGATATACAATGATATAGATTTTGTATATCCAAGATATGAGAATAATGAGTTCAATTAATTTGAGCTTTGAACAACAAGAATCCAAAAGTCAGAAGTTTATGGCATGCAATGATAACTTGCTAAATGAGAAAATAGGATTTAGAAGCTTGCATATTTGTAAACAAGATATAAATAGAAAGCTTGCATTAACTGAAATCGAGGTAAGATAAGGAAACTTGCGTTAAGTAAATTTAAGATTGAAAACATGTTTAGTGTGAAAGAGTTGAGAATAAGAACTTGTCTCGTGCGTAGTTTTCCTAATTACAAACCACATACAATAAACAACCTACATATTTCGGTTGTATAGCAACAAAAATGATTAGTTACAATATTCACGTACATTAATACTCCAATCCTCATCTCAATTTCCAATTAATTTCTGATTATCAATCCTATTTCAGAAGCTACAAGCTTAGCTACAACAATATTACACTTTAAGAATTTCCAAAACTTATCTTTAAGTTAAGGTATAATAACTTTATATTTAATCATCATCAGGTATTCACTTAGAATCCATCTTAACATCTTGGTATTTATTTAATACATTAATTTAAGTTTTAATCTTGCATAGGGTAGCATATCATAAGAAAAAGAATTAAATAATAATAAAAATTTCATTCTCTGCAATTCCCGCCAGGGCGAGAAAAGTACAGCTCAAAACGCTCGTTGGGGCAAGAAACTTAGTTCAGTGAGCTCGCCGAGGCGAGACTTCGCCGGGGCGGGGAAAATTAGCTTCATGAGCTCGTCGGGGCAAGCTCCCTGGATTCTAGTTTCTGCAGTTTTGCGAACTGTAGAATTCCAGCCAAAAAACACAAATTTTTCAAGCATCAACACCAAATAAAACATACTCAATTATTATAAACCTCTTAAAATCAACACCAAACAACTACATACCGATTTTAACAACCTAAAACATTCAAAACAACAAAACCCAAAGAATTTAAATCAATTTTTCTTAATTTTTCCAAAACTCATATATTTAGTGAATCAACTCACCATTTACACAATTTTTAACCAAATCAGACCACAATAGTTACATTGTTTTCGTTTTTAAACATAACATCATAAATAACTCTCAATTTACAGATAAATACATGATTAAATCATCAATTTTAACCCAAAATAAACCAAAACATACATATTCCACAAGAACACAAATTTCCAATTTAAAACTTGTTTTACAACAATCTAATTTCTGAAAATCGTTTGTAACTTACATACAATGAATTATAAACACCTTTCAACATACATATATAGCAATCATTCACAAATTCATCCATTAAAAACCCTAATTTTACAAAACTCAAGAACACAAAAATTAAGAACAATAGGGTTAAATTATACCTTAAATTCTTGCTTTGTGCTTGTGTAGATGATGAGAAGATGATTGAAATTGCTCCAAGATTCTCTCTTGATTCACAGAATTTCTAATTCTTTTTAATCTACTCTCCTCTCTAACTCACTAATACAAGCTCTGGCCATATAAAATACGTAAAACTGATATGGGTTATCAGTTAAACAAAACCAAAAGGTTTTGTCAGTTCAATAAACCAAAGGTCACAAGGCCATGTTCGGTAAAACTAACCTAGAAATTACTAAATTATTTCTATATTTTCTTATTATCTAGTCACATGTCACACCACTTTAAATTCTAATTAAACTTAATTATTATTAAATCTAATTTAAACTTTATAAACAAAATTATTATAAGTTTATTTAATAAATTTTACTTAATAAATCACTTTGTTACCAAATCATTCTAATTTAATTATTTTAATTAAATTAGAGTATTACTAACCAGTGTAATAAAATCGCATACTAAAATATAAATTATCTAACATAACTTTAACCAACATATTCACACATAATTAAACTATTATGTAGTAATCCTCATGATTTATTTATTCATTTTACTCCATAAATAAATCAGTTAAAATATTTAGTAACTCAATAAATATTTTAAATTATTTATAAAATTCACAATCGTTACAAAATATCACATTAATGTAATAGCCTATTGCATTATAAAACTATTACATTGATTTGATGCGTACCAAATGCCACCAAAATAAAACTCATATTTATAGGTGTGGGAAATGAGTTGAAATGGAAACAATTTAGGAAGCAAGCCGCCACTATAGTGTCAGCAGGTGATGCGTGGGTTTTATACCTATGAATTGAGTACGTTTAGCTTGATAATTTGTGAGTTCGTAAGTATTTTAAGTTAGTATTAGGTATTAATAGTGTTTTTATGTTATTTGTAAGAAAAAGTAAGAAAATGCAATCCGGACATATTTTGGAGTAAAATATGCAAGCAAAATGCAAGAAGAGACGATTGAAAGGTTTTTAATGCCAAGTTGGATGCATGTTCATGGCTTGGGATTTGAATTTTATTATATAGCTCGTCGAGAGCTTCGATTTGATAGGTGGTACGTCCCGTAACTCCTCACGAATCGAAAGTTATGGCCTTGATATCAACAGAGATCAAAGTTTGGAGTTGCCATTTATATAGCAGCTACTTGAATTCCAATTTCGACCTTGATCCAGATAGAATCTCTCAATTCTCAAAGAATGAAAGTTGTAGATCTACTTCTTAGCTTTTCGAAACATTTTGAATCGTCCCAATCGGAGCTCAGATGAAAGAGTTATGGCCATTTTACCAAAGGACGTCGCAGTAGAAATTGGATCGACATTTCCAGTTCATTTTGGGCGCGGCCGTGCTCAACACCAGATAGGGGTCGCTGCCAGATTAAGATTTTACGCATTTTTGCATATTTTTTACTCGAAATTGGATTGGGTTTCCTCCTAAGCTTGGGATTTGATTTGTAAGCTATAAATACATGATGTAAGGCATAAAATAAAGGGTAATTAGACATACAACCTAGAGAATAACATAATTTACTATTAGATTTAGAATCAAAAACCCTAGTTTTGAGAGAAGGAGAGAAAGGTTTGAAGCAATTAAAGAAGCAATACGGAGTCAACTTAGGAGCTATATGAGAGATTCAAGGATTGTGTCAACAGTTTTTCTTCTCTTCTCTATTTTTTATTTTCTATTCTTGAATGCTATTTTTGTGACGTCCCCAAAATAGGTCTACACAACCCATTTTGAGTTGCCAAAATACATACTACAAAATCCAAATTTTCCTATTTACAACTATTATAATGTCGTGCAAAATACGACAACACACATACTGTGAGTTTCAATACAAATATAACTTAAGTTCTCAATACAATTATTGTCACACTATTTTATAACGTATTGAGATACTTCTACAGTCTAGGACCATCACTCCATCCCCCGGCTAGTCCTAGCTACACTCTCATTTTCTAAGAAGAATAATGGAACAAAACTGAAAAGGGTGAGCTTAGTTATCTCAGTAAAGAATATCATAATTAAGATAATGAAGATGAGAGCTGTCGTTAACACTCCAAAATTAATACCTTATTTCTATGTTGTTAACATAAGAATGAGTATAGCAATAAGCAAGGATCGATCCCATAGAGAGTGAATTGTCTTTTATTTATCCTAATGTTTGAGGGGGTTTTGAATTGAATTTATTAACTAAAATGACAGAAAATATTTAATAAGAGTAATCAATGAATATAAAGTTTCAGTTCTTTAGTTCAGTTTCACCTTAGCACAATTATGGAAAAGTCAAGTTTAACTATATTTATCCTTCAATGAGATTAATATCCCTAGATAACCGCAATCGCTAATTATCCGAAATTCTCCTTACGTATAAATCCAATGTGACAATCGCCTCAAGAGACCCTAACTATCATATAACCTAGAACTATCAGTCTAGATTTAATATAACAACAGCATAAAGAATTAGAGAATTAGGTTATTCCAAGCAACAATTACACAATCAGGAATTATTTAACTTGCCTTCTAATAATCTTAATAATACTCAAAAGCTTGTCCAAAATCAAGTACTGTTAATTTCTACCCATGATCAGATATAATATCGTTTCCTTAATACTATATCTTAATCTAGTAGATGATATTAAGCAAATTAATTCAATTGGCCAAATCAAATCAAAAGATTAAATAACTTGTAATCGATTAAAACAGATTATCAGAATAAATCTCATGTAAGAAGTAATAAATAAATAAAATCTGATCAAACCATTAATTATGAAAAATGTTCAACATCCCTTAGAACTGAAAGTAAGAGTTTAGCATACATGCCTTCAATCTCCTCCAATTACGGTTACAATTGTAGTTGTCAAGATACCCTAAATATTTGACTAATAATATCTATTTATAGTCCTAAGGTATTATCCTAAGTCTCCTAAAAATAAAAATCCAATTTGGAGTAGAAATCCTCAAAATTCCCGAAAGTCAATGCCAAATCAACTCTGGTCAAAACTGACCAACCTCGCCAGGGCGAGGAATTATGCCTAGCTTTTCTCGCCCGGGCGAAGATTTTGTACTCAGTTTCTCACTGGGGCGAGAAACTTGTGACACCCCAAAATTCAAGTACCAATACCTCAAATTTGGTGCTCACGATAAGCAACATCCAAACTGTAATGTCCAGGAATTTTTAAATACTGTGTTAATTTATTTTGATGTATGAAATCCGTTTTATTTAATTTTACGAATTTAATTGGATCCATGTAGGTATTATTTTTTTATTTATATAAATACGTGGTCCAAAAATTTTCTTTGCCTTAAAGGGGCTCACTAATAGTTGAATAAGTTAATGAGTTAACCCTAGCATTTGATTTGCAAGAAAATTTGGGGAAATTAAATAAATGATTTTATCATTCCAGATTAAATAATTCTAATGGGGGTTATTGTTAAAAAAATAAATAAATAAATATTTCAAGCGATTAAGCAATTAAGTGATCATTTAAATTAAATACTAAAAGTATGGAGTATTAACCCTAATTAATAAATTGGCCCAATCTTTTTAATTTTGGTTGGCCCAAATTCCTTTCCATTCACTGCTGGGCCAAACCAATTTTAGCTGAGCCCAAAATCTCTTTATTTTCCTATTGGGCCATCTCTCCTTTCTATTTCAGCCGGCCCAACTATTGGGTTAAGCCCAAATTAATTTCCAGCGGGTTGGGCAAAGTCCACTCGGGTCGATCTGTTTCTTTTAATTTGGGGCAACCAGTAATCAAAGTTGGGAGAGGTTCAAACTGGTGAAATCGAATTGGGGACGTTCAGCCGAGCCCTCAGATCAGTTGAGCAATCCTAAGCCCTAGATACCTCAAATCAAAATCGACCTAAGCCCTAGCCCCTCAATCAATCACACCAAAACCCTTCATCGAATCGGACAGAGCGAGATGACGGGAGAAGGAAACGAGATTGTCCATCGCCGGCGGTAGCAGGGGATAAGCGTCGATCGACGGCTGCCAAAGAGTGACCAGCGGACGGAGCGGGCGAAGGCATCAACGACCGAGCGTTTGACGAACGGTCCAGGGGTTCAAGAATCGACTGACGGACCACGCAGCTCGAGGGTGCCGGCCGAACCAAGCTGGGAAATGATGGGACTGAAGTGAACCGTCAGTCGCTACCTCCCTCTACCCGATGGTTAATGGCTCGATCAATTGAGGTAATACCCAGCAAATTGGGTAAACCAATTACTATAAATTGAATCCCCAAATTAGCCAAGCTGCCGATTTTTCCTTGAGACAAAGTTAGGGAAAATAGAAATTTCAGAGAGTAGAGATAACAGGGGAACGAGAGGTAAATGTCTGGCGCGATCAATTATTTTGGGAGAAGAAGAAAAACAGTAACCCGATCGAACCCAAGGTACAACACTGGGATTAATGAAATACTGTGATAGTTTTCTAGTTAGGTTTTTGTATAAATTTTCTTGTGGTTTGTTTTAGTTTCTTTCTTTTCTGTACTTAGGTTGTGTTGTTCGACTGTGTTGGGTATAACTGTTGATTTGAAACGTTAGTATTAAAGAACCCTAAGAGGTTCTGGCGATATGATTGTGTTTATAAATTAGGCCAAATGTTGAATCTCTGTATGCCCACCAAGTGGTTGTTGAAATGCCAGAACGAGAATTGTTCTTCATTTTAGTATTAAATGGCTCTGTCAGCAACATAGTTATAAAATCAAAACTTTAGTTTTCCTTTGGATATGATAATGTTTGAGCTGATTACAGACTGGGGAATCAGTGTCGTATTCATATTGTGGTTAATTTCAGATCTGTGTTCCAGTTTGGTATTGAAGTGTACAGTCAAAACACTTTGCTTATATATCATACTTGTGTTGTCTGTCCATGTGAAACTGTTTGTAAATTTTCCTATGGTGTGAGTAATGATCTGGATGGCTTGAAATAAAATTACAGGAAATTGGTTATATTGTGATAATAGTGGTTGATGATTTTGACATGAAGGAATAAACAATTGAACTATTTTCGAAATAAGTTGTGTAATTCAATGGAGTTAACTGTTAATTACTGTCATTAGCTTAACTAGTGGTTGTTAATTGGAGCTAATAATACACTTGTAAACTAAGTAGTTATTATAACCAATAAATAAAATTTATAAGTAATTATTTATCATTTATCAATAAACAATAAATAAAGATAGTAAATATTTAAATTATTATTAATTAATAATAATCAAGTATAAATATAAGTAATAAAATAATAATTATTTATTATTTACCAATAAAGATAATAGATATTTAATTATTATTAAATTAATATTAAATAATAATTAAGCATGAACGAGGTTAACAAATAATTATTTATTATTCATCCATAAATAATAAATGAAGGTAATAAATATTTAATTATTATTTAATAATAATTAAGTATAAGTAAAGTTAATAAATAATTATTTATTATTTATCCATAAATAATAAATAAAGGTAATAAGTATTTAATTATTATTTAATCTTAAATAATAATTAAGTATAAGTAAAGTTAATAAATAATTATTTATTATTTACCCATAAAATAATAAATAAAGGTAAGAAATATTTAATTATTATTTAATCTTAAAAAAATAATTAAGTATAAGTAAAACTCATAAATAATTATTTATTATTTATCCATTAATAATAAATAAAGGTAGTAACTATTGAATTATTATAAGGTATAGTAAAGTTAATAAATGGTTATTTATTCTTTATCAAATAGTACTAAATAAAGATAATAAATATCTAATTATTAACTAATAATAATTAGGTATGAATAAAGCTAATAAGGATAACAACTACTTAATCATTAATGAAATAATGATTAAGTATGAGTGAGAATAATAAGTTGATTATTTACTTTTGGCCTGAATAAAAATAATAAATACTTAAGGATTATTTAACTAATATTAAATAATAATTAAGTGTGTGTAGAATTAATACAGTAAGTATTTAATTAATGTGAATAAGGAACAAGAATAATAATTACTCAATTACCCTTAAGGGTGAATGGTAATTAAGGGTAAATAAACTTGAATAAGTGATCAACTATTATCTAGTTGCTATTAAACCATAATAAATTTATTATTTATTTTCATAAATAATAAATAAGGATTATTAACCCTTAGTTAGAGACTAATAAGGGAAATAGTTGAGTACTCAAATGATAAGTAACCATGAGTAACTATTATTTATTTTAAATAATAGTTAGAGGCCATTAAATTAATTTCTGTTTAACTAATGATTAGATAGTAATTAAATGTAATTGGTAAATTGTTTATCTGCCAAATAAATGGTATAGGAAGGTGTGCCAATATACAACTATGTCATATTAATTGATAAATCGACTTTATCCAATGATAGGTCACTCAAGATCAATTAATTAAAGCTAAATTTTATCTGTAGCTGAGCAAACAGGAAAGTTCATCTTACTCAACTTTTACATTGAGCAAGTCCTTTATATCGAAACTTAACTGTTGCAAGTTCTTTTCATTCGAGCAGGCTACTATCGTATTGTAGCTTGAAATTTTATTCTAAGAATGCTTAAGTGGTTTAATTAATTTACAGTTATTCCACATCTATGATCGCATTCGATGCATTTGAATTCGTACATTTATTGAAGTTCCAAAATTTACGAACTATTCATGATTAAGTCTGAACCCTTGTTCAGTCAGGCAAGTATGTGAGAATTTATAAAAGCTATCCGAACCAATCGATGGTAAGGATTCTTAGACTAAATGGACACCCCTTTTATTATAGGGGAGTACCCTAGGTACCGTATATAAGGTACAAATAGCAGAGTTAAATGTTATGCATACACATAGCGTACGCGAGGCTGATCCCCTCAAGTACTTATTCTGTAGCCAGTAACCAGAGGGTCAACTAGCTATTGACTCCTTTGGAAGTTATTGTTCAAAGTCTACTTGACTATCAATTGTTCTAAAAGCATTTATTGTTATTGCTTCTGATAATTCTATTGTTGAAATCTCTTCCTATATCCCTTTCGTCATGATATATCTTTATTGTTGTACTTTAAACTTGCTGAGCAAACTCATTGCTCATCCTTGCTATATCATGACTTCATTGCAGCAAAACCCGAGACGTCAGGGAAGAACAAAGGGAAAGAAAAGATGAAATGATAGACTTCATATAGCAGATTTTAAATTTATGTGTAGTTAATCACTATTAATGTAATTTAAACCCTGTTTGTTATTTAGGGTATAAATTTGTGTATGTGTTTAAGGTTATTGTATTCTAGGACTAGTAACACCTTTCTGATGAACAACATATGTTTATTTCTACATTTTAGTCAATGTATGTTGTTGGAGGTGAATGATGTATTGGATCGTGATGACCGGATCCGGGTAATTGGAGACCCGAATTTGGGGGCATCACAGGTTGGTATCAGAGCAGTAGGTTATAAACTTTAGGATCGCGAAACCTAGGTTATAACCTTAGCATTAAACTCGTATTGAGTACGCTAGGATATGAATCAAGGAGATACAGGTAATGGTCTTGTCTGGGGTGGATTGTGGAAATCTGCCAAGCCGAGTTGTACATGATAAAATATCATTTCATTCTGTCAATGAATATATTTTATTATGATACTGATATTTGTTATCTCTGTCTGTGTTTGTAGGATGGTTGACAGGGAAGGGACTAGTGGGACCCAGGAGGAGGAGACATTCATAGATATACCAGTAGTTGCTGAGCAGTTGGTGGAGTATTCTCCTATTGCCCCAGGGGTACCACTAGAGGAGTCCGAGCCAGAGGAGGACTATCAGGGGGAGCTACCAGAGCTTATTATAGGTAGGGTGATGAGATCCGGTAGTCAAGACCCGGATGACAGTGAGGAGGACCCCGAGACCGAGGGAGAGGAACCACTTGCTTATGTTGATGGCATGGGGTCCACTGCCGACGATATCATTGAGGGACTGACCAGCAGGAACGAGGAGCTGGAGGATCAGATAGCTCATCTGGAGGAGCAGAATCAGACCCACCAGATCAGAGAGGACCAGTATAGAGACCTGGCCTATCAGCTTGAGCATGAGTTGGGAGTGGCGAAGGTACAGCTGCAGGGTTACGAGTCCTCAGTGCAGTAGATCGGACCACTGCTACATCAGCTGGTGGCCCGAAACGCTGAGTTGAGAGAGAGGCTGGAGCAGAAGGATCTGCAGATCGCCCACCTGAAGGCCAAGCAGGAGGCCATGAAGTTCGAGGTTGGGTTGGAGGTGTTTGAGAGGATGCATGTTAGAGAGGCCTGGGTCAGGGAAGCCAGGAGGGTTGACCAGTTAGAGGACTAGTTGGAGGCCAGAGAAGTGAGGATAGAGACCCTAGGATATGCCTTAGATGCAGCCTACAGGAGGCCCCGGACTGAGGTAGGGGAGTCTAGCCGCTTTATTCGTCGCAGGGTCGGGGGTGGAGCATTCTCTTCTAGTCAGCAGGCACGGATTCGTCATGACGTGCAGTGACGTGATATGATGGTTGCTTTGTCTTTAGTACAGTCAGTCCCACTTTTTGTTATATTAGGGACGTATTCATGTTTATCTTATGAAACTCTATATTTGTTTTCATGTTTGGGGTAGCAGTTAAACCCCAACTTTTGTTGTTTTGAGGGATGGAAAGTTAGGATTCCCCACTTTTGTCTTAGGGAAATGTTTAATGATGGATAGGGCATGTAGTGGCGCATTTATAGAAGTATGCCACAGGTTTAGTCTTTGTAACAAACAGTGGTACATCAATATAAATGCAGATGTTTCACTTAAATCAAATGTGTTTGATAGATGTTTTTACCCTTGATTGCTGATTTTAATGACATATTGTGTAAAATATAAAACTATAGGTAAAAGTCGGCCAGAATTCAAATCATGCCGCCAAGAGGACGACCACGTAACCGACAGGTTGAAGAGTCAGAAAGTGAGGTTGGAAATCAATCCAATCCAATGAGAATGTTCGCAGAAATGCTGGCAGAAGCCATGCAATCAAGACCGCCACCTGTAGGGACCCAAGCAGTCCCCGGGCCAACACATCATTTGGCAAATTTTAAAGATTTTAAACTGGTTGGACCACCCAAGTTCAAGGGAACTCTTAACCCAATAGAAGCACAGACCTGGATAGAAGAGATAGAAAAAGTCTTCGAGGTCGCACGGGTGGCCGAGGAACAAAAGACAGGATTTGCCACGTTCATGCTGAAGGGCGAGGCTAACTATTGGTGGAAGGCCAATAAGGGTCGAGCAGGTGAGGGAGTCATTCCATGGGATAGATTCAAAGAACTATTTTTCGAAAATTACTTCCCGGAGAACACACAGCAAGATATGGAAGTAAAATTCTTGGAACTGAAACAGGGGAATATGACTGTCGTAGAGTACGCGGCAAAATTCAATGAGTTAGCCCGATTTGCCCCACACCAGGTGGACACCGAGGCCAGGAAGGCAAGAAGGTTTGAGCTGGGACTAAAACCATGGGTACAGAAGTCAATCGCAATATTGAAGATTAAGAACTTCTCGGAGTTGCTGGAAAGGGCTATCATTACGGAAGGGGGCAATGAAGCAGTGGCACGATTCAATCAGGACAGAAAGAAGAGTCAGGAAGTAGCCAGAGCGGAGAGCAGCGGAGGAAGCAACCCCAATAAGCGCAAATGGAATGAAAGTCAATCGTTCGGGAGCAATAAACCAGGAGGAGAGGCTAAGAAAGGTGGCAAGTGCAACAACTGCAGGAAGAGTTACTCGGGGAAGTGTATGAAGGGGAAAAGTATTTGTTACCGGTGTGGACAACCGGGGCACATGGCTCCCCAGTGTCCGAACAAGTCGAAGGGAGGATGTTTCTCTTGTGGATCACCCGACCACCAGATTAAGGATTGCCCGAAGAGGAATGGTGATGTCAGGAGTAGCAACAGGAGCAACAACAACAGCGGAAACAGCAACCGGCTGAGTTACAGGGCACCAGCCAGTCAAGCCAACAGACCAACAGCCCGCACGTTCAACATGACTGTTCAGGATGCAATGGAATCCAAAGATGTGGTGTCAGCTATCATCCCAATCAATGATATAAATGCATATGTGTTATTTGATTCGGGTGCTACTTGCTCTTTTGTTTCTGAAGAATTTGCTAGTCAGTTAAATTTACCTCAAGAAAAATTAGAACACCCTATGAACATAGAAGTAGCAAACAAGGAAATTATCCCTGTAGAATACATTCATAGGAATTGTTGTGCTGAATTGCGAGGATTTAAGCTCAATGTGGATTTGATACCAATTCGGCTAGGAGAGTTTGATGTAATCCTGGGAATGAATTGGCTATCAATTCACGGAGCAGTTATTAACTGTAAGGAAAAGTGTGTACACCTAAAGACTCCTAATAAGTCGAAGGTGGTATTTTACGGTAGTAAGTCACTAAGAAAATCTTGTTGTCTGACAATGATTCAAACCAAGAAATTGCTTAAGAAAGGCTGCGTATGTTATTTGGCCCATGTGGTTTATACTCGTCAGGTCGGGGATGAGATGAGTCAAATACCAATCGTGAGGGATTTTGCTGATGTCTTCCCAGATGAACTTCTAGGACTGCCACCGGACAGGGAGATTGAGTTCGTAATCGATTTGGTACCTGGAACCACACCAATATCGAAGTCGCCGTATCGGATGGCACCTGTAGAAATGAAAGAGCTGATGGTTCAACTGCAGGAACTGTTAGATAAAGATTATATCAGACCGAGTGTGTCCCCATGGGGAGCGCCAGTTCTGTTTGTAAAGAAGAAGGATGGTTCGATGAGGCTTTGTATCGACTATCGGGAGTTGAACAAAGTTACGATTAAGAATAGGTATCCGCTTCCTAGGATTGACTATTTATTTGATCAACTTAAGGGAGCGAAATACTTTTCAAAAATTAACCTAAGGACAGGCTATCATCAGCTGAAGGTGAGGCAGGAAGATATCCCAAAGACTGCATTCAGGACTCGTTATGGGCACTTCGAGTTTCTGGTAATGTCATTCGGATTGACGAATACACCAGCAACATTCATGGATATGATGAACAGAGTGTTCAAGCAGTACTTGGACAAGTTCATAGTCGTATTCATTGATGACATCTTGGTGTATTCAGAGACAGAGGAGGAACATGCTGAACATTTAAAGATTGTATTAGAAGCTCTCAGGAGGGAGAAGTTGTACGCGAAGTTTTTTAAGTGTGAATTTTGGTTGCAGAGGGTACAGTTTCTGGGTCACGTCATCGACAAGAATGGTGTTTCGGTGGACCCAGCAAAAGTGGAAGCAGTTATCAACTGGGAACAGCCGAAGACGCCGACAGAGATCCGGAGTTTCTTGGGATTAGTGGGATACTATCAAAGGTTCATATAGGATTTTTCAAAGATAGCATCGCCGTTGACCAACCTCACCAGGAAAACAGTTAAGTTCGCTTGGTCGGAGAAATGTGAGGAAAGTTTTATGGAGCTGAAGAAGAGACTTAGTCAAGCACCAGTGTTGACCTTACCCGACAACACTGGGGGTTTCGTAGTGTACAGCGATGCGTCACACAAGGGTCTTGGTTGTGTACTGATGCAACACGGCAAGGTCGTGGCGTACGCATCACGTCAACTGAAAGACTATGAGAAGGGTTACCCAACTCATGACTTGGAGTTAGCAGCGGTAGTTTTTGCCTTGAAGATTTGGAGGCACTACTGTTGGTCGATTTAACTATCGATAAACACACACGCGCAAGTATACGCGGTCAACAAGTAATAAAGTGATAAGATAAGAGTCGAACCCACAGGGAATTGTGACAAATAATAACCAAGTACCAATCGTATATCAATTTGATCTAATTTAAACGATGAAGGATGGATTGTTTGTTGATTGGTTGAGTTCACAAGTCAAGTAATGAATAAAATGCGGTAAAATATCAAGATAGAAAGGTCTAAGATTACAATTTCCCCCAACACGTCATTTGAATCTCCTAACTCTCTCTTTTCAATCAGTTATAGCATACGAATTGACAACCGAGAAATCAAAACTACATAAGAGCCTCTGTCGATGGTCAATCACGAATCTTCCTAAGCGGTGCATAGGTATATGTCTATCCTATACACTATCAAGAGACTAATTTTAGGATTGATTAATAGGCACGTGTCACCAAATCTAATTAATCCTCCCTTCAATTACCAACTTTCACATCGGAAGTCATTAAGACTAGATTCTCAATAGGTTGCATGCGGTAATTAGGTATATATCTATCCCAACTACTATCAAGATACCTATTATTGCAGATAATTAATAAGACACACGTCACTTAATCCAATTAATAACCCACAACAATCTATACTCTCGCATGTTATCATAACTAGGTCTTAACCTATAATCCCTTCGTCAAGTTCATATAGGTTCCCAAGGTAATTACGGGCCAAACAATTAATCTAGAAGCAAAGTTTATGACAATCAATTCACAAATGCATAACTAAAATCAATAGAGAGAGAATTCAATTCAAATTAAGTGTTGGGTTCCATTGCAATCTTAGAATAGAAGGTTAGTTCATGATAGCTACAATAAACATCATTTTCAATTGATACATTGCCAAATTCGAATTACAAAGGAGATGGAAATCTAGAAATGAAACCACTTTTGAAGCTGTTCAGCTGGTGTTCCTTTGGTTGCTGTTGGTTTCTAGCTCTCCACCTTGGCCTTGCAATTCTTCTTGACTAAGTTCCTTGGCTTTTGGCTTGATTCAGCTTGATTTGCAGCCTTGAGCACTGTTGATTGATGTATTTTGTAGCCTCCCTCTCTCTAGATATCTGATATGTAGGTTAGAAGAGATTATATATAGCCTCCACAAAGAAACCCTAGCAAAAATCGGACAAAATGGAGCTCAGATCGCACAATGGCTGTGTCAGATCGCACTCAGCACGGCGGTGTGCGCCCGCACGGCGCCTGGTGCGCGCGCGCCCAAGGCCCTGCCTACCGCACGCTGGCTGCCGAGTGCCGCGTCGTGCGCCCGCACGCCCAGGCGTGCGCCCGCGCCCATGCGCCTGCATGCCGCTCCGCCTGCCGAGCCATGCACCGAGTGCCGCACCGTGCGCTCGCACGCCCAGGCGTGCGCCCGCACGCCCGCGCCTGCTTACCGCCCAGCTGCCGAGGTACCGCGCCCAGCTTGCCGCACGCCGCGCCCAGCGCCTGGGCCGCACGCCCAGCGCCTGCTGTCGAGGCCCCGTGCCCAACGCCTGTCGAGTGCCAACGCCGAGTCCGCCCGCGCGCGCCCGCACGCCAGCGCCTGCCGAGTGCCAACGCTGAGTACGCCCGCGTGCGCCCGCACGCCAGCGCCTGCCGAGTGCCAACGCCTGCCGCCCGCGCGCGCCCGCGCGCCCGCCTACTGGCGCCTGTCGAGTGTCAGCGCCCAATGCCAACGCCGTGCACGCCCAACTTCCACATGTCATCAAAATCAATGTCGAGCATCGCTAAACACAACTTTTCACTGTATTATCATTCGGGCATGGATATGAAGGCATGGGCTTGCCCTCGTGGCTTGGCTGACGCCGACGCCGTGCACGCTTCCCGACGCCGTGCACGCCCAACTACCAAATGTTATCAAATTAAGCACCGAGCGTCGCCAAGCACAAATTTCCATCATACTACCATTCGGGCACAGACATCCAGGCACGGGCATTGAGTCAATACAAACAACGATCCGAGCGGTATTTATTTCAATTCCTACAAACATAATGAAAATGCATCAAAGCAACATAAAACATGTAAAAATAACTAAAAACTAATTTATGTAGAAATAAGATAAAAATACATAAAAACCACATAAAATACCTAAAGACTTGCAAATTATCAAGGCCAAAAGTACCCAAATTGTGTGTATAAAACACACTCATCAAATACCCCCAAACTTAAATCTTTGCTTGTCCTCAAGCAAAACAAACCTAAACTAAACAATTCAACAACTTCTAATATAACCTAACTTGAGCAATGAATTAATAAGCCGACAATTGTCTCAAAGGCATCAACACATAGAACTCAAGAGAACAAACACAGCGTTGCAAGTCTAAAATTTCAATTAGCTAGTCATACTTTGCTTAAGGCCTCTTCCGTATGTGTGTGTGAGTACCCAATAGCACTAAACCAATCAAGCTCGAATGAAACTATGCAACCACATTTCCTTATGAAATAATCAAAATAAACCCCAAAACAATATGCTTAACACATCACCCAATACAAAGGTGTACAAATCACAATTCCAAAATTTTTGAGAACCAAGGGCTCTAGGTGAGTGCATTTTATGCTCCATCTCAATCCTTAAGCACGCTCATATGGGCGAGTGCGTTTTACGCTCAACCTCAACCCCATGCAAAATTTGCAATAAACAATTTTTTTTTCTTTAATCACAATTCTAAGAGAGTGCGTTTTACGCTCTATCTTTCCTACGCATGTGTCCATGAGTGAGTGCGTTTTACGCTCCATCTCAACTCACCACATGACCATCAATTCAAACATAACAAATTTGGACACCTTGGTTCGAGTGATGTTTAAACGAGTTCTAGAGTTTATAGATGTTTTCCATAAGCATTCGGTTATAAAAGCCTTCACTAAGCATACAACTAGCTTAATACTCATGGGTAAGTGCATGAAAGTTAAAGGACGCATAAGCAAAATAATAACCAATAAACGACAAGCACAAAGACTAAGCAACAATTGTCTACGTCTCATGAGTTAGATTCTCTTCAAACAAGGCATTATCATAGACCATGGATTATAGTTCAAATCAAATTAAAACAATGCTCAAGGGACACATCCAAAAAATAATTTTTTTTTTTTGAATAAAAAGCAAAACATACTTAAATCACACAAAAACTAAATTAAACACACAAATACGAAGTACTACCCCCAAACTTAAATTTGACATTGTCCTCAATGTTTATAATAGACAGAATTAAAATAGAGAACTTCATTGAGGGTAATCGAGCAACATCAATATAGTGAGGTCTCGCTTGGACGCTTCCGGACTAACAAAATTCTTGTCATGGGCATTGGTTGCCTTGAACGATGAAGCTTCACCCCATTTGTTGCTTGGAAGCCATACCAGATCAATGCCTCATGAAGAACAACCCACATTAGCAAAGAAACTCTCTCAGGCCAAATATCAAACATGTGGCGTGCACCTCCCAAAATTTCAGATGTCAGTGTAGTTGGAATTAAGCCTAACCCTCCACAAAGTCTTGCAATGAGAGAAATAGAGTGTTCCTGCAATAAAACTCAACCCAAGCACAACACCAAACAAGAAAAATTCGAGTTCAAATGCAAATACCTACGCTTTTAGGGAGGAAGAGCAAAACCTTGCAAAACTAGCCAAATCCATGAAACCCTTGGTGAATTGAAGGCTAAGATGGTGAATTCAATGATGAATTGCAAGCCTTGTATGCTAATTTGGACAATGGGTGGTGGATTTTAACTATGCTATGATGTGCAATATATTGGCTCTTGGCTTTGGAGGAGAGAGACAAAAGAGTGGAATGCCAAAAATTTGTATATGGGCTGCTATTAAGGACAAGCATCAGCTGGCTGGTGTTATGCTGCTGTTATGATTTTCAATGTTGGATATCTGCAATAAGCAATATTACACACATTAATCACACCTAATCTTAAAATCGAAAATAAACTACACCAAACTTTTTTTTTTAAAAAAAATAAATTGTAAAAAAAATTAAAAAAATAAAAAATTAAAACAAAATAGCTCTAAAAATAAAATGGAGATTTGGGTTGCCTCCCAAATAGCGCTTGAGTTAAAGTCCTCAGCCTGACTAGCTTCCTGTTTCCTTTTAGTCCGGCTCGATTGCAAAAATGACCTTAGCATGCCTTCGTGCTGTCATTTCCTTAATTTGCATGGCATGCGTGCATACTAGGCGACTCCCAAACTCAGTTTCTTCTATCAGCGAAAAGAAACTTTCTTCGTCCGCTTCCTCTTTCAGTAGGGGTGAAACATCTGAGGGCATTACTTTGGTGAGGTCCAATGTCTCAAGCTCACCTAGCTTATTGTTCTTATATAAATCCTCCTGTATGAACTGACAGTAGCTAGGGGTCTGCTCTGTTGTGTCTATAAATGACATAGTGACATTAAGTTTCTCAAGCACAAGTGGATCCTCATCGATCTTTTCATGAACCTCAACTTCATCACGCCATGGCTCAAACTGTAAACTAGCTCCCATGTCACCTAGAGCTTTGCCTACGATATGACTACTCAATGGGCACGGGACTACAAAACCACCCAGATCCTTGAGCTTTGGAGGAGAAGGTATATGGGATAGACTCAAAATTAGCTCATCATCATCATTGGGGCTTAAGGCTAGATCCTCGACCTCCTTTTCTTGTTTCCCACATGTCTCTTCCATATCAGAATCATCATCAATTAGCACGTCTGGTTGCAGCTTTGGCACGTGAAATCCATCAGTTTCGGGAACCATGTCATTGGGCCATTCGCCTTGATATCTATCGTTGAAGGCGATAATAAGTTGTCCCATCTGGTTCTCAAGATTTTGAATTGACATATGCTGACTTTTCACAATCTCCTCAATCGAAGTTATGTTCTGGGACCCAACTTCCTTCACATTTGAATTTTCTTCTTGTGGCAATGAAGGTGGACATGAGAATTCCGGTGCATATGTAGGACTCGGAGCATAGTATTGATCTTCATAATTGTAGCTCCATGTAGAATCTGGATGATACCCCCAATCTTGGTGATAAGCATCGGAACAGTCATAACTGTTGGAGTAATCGCCGACGTTGCTACCATACCATGCCGACTCGAAATTAATGGTGCATAGATGACTCGGATGGTTTCCATCACAATAATCATAATTCACCGCAACACTTTGAGTACGTTGGGCCACTAGAGCGTTAACATTCCTTGACAGTTCCTCTAAATGAGCCACCACCTCATCAAATCCATCCATCCATGCCGCTCCTGATTGGGTCATTCTCGTGTGAGGCCATTGATAATTATAGTTGGCCATGGTGTACCTCGTAACGAAGAAAGCATTAAATAGAAAAAAAATGTTAAAAATAAATTTATATACAAGTTTAAATCAAGATCAATTCGATTGAAATTAATATTGGTAAAATTATTAGAACAATTCCCCGACAACGACGCCAAAAACTTGTTGGTCGATTTAACTATCGATAAACACACACGCGCAAGTATACGCGGTCAACAAGTAATAAAGTGATAAGATAAGAGTCGAACCCACAGGGAATTGTGACAAATAATAACCAAGTACCAATCGTATATCAATTTGATCTAATTTAAACGATGAAGGATGGATTGTTTGTTGATTGGTTGAGTTCACAAGTCAAGTAATGAATAAAATGCGGTAAAATATCAAGATAGAAAGGTCTAAGATTACAATTTCCCCCAACACGTCATTTGAATCTCCTAACTCTCTCTTTTCAATCAGTTATAGCATACGAATTGACAACCGAGAAATCAAAACTACATAAGAGCCTCTGTCGATGGTCAATCACGAATCTTCCTAAGCGGTGCATAGGTATATGTCTATCCTATACACTATCAAGAGACTAATTTCATGAATGATTAATAGACACGTGTCACCAAATCTAATTAATCCTCCCTTTAATTACCAACTTTCACATCGGAAGTGATTAAGACTAGATTCTCAATAGGTTGCATGCGGTAATTAGGTATATATCTATCCCAACTACTATCAAGATACCTATTATTGCAGATAATTAATAAGACACCCGTCACTTAATCCAATTAATAACCCACAACAATCTATACTCTCGCATGTTATCATAACTAGGTCTTAACCTATATTCCGTTCGTCAAGTTCATATAGGTTCCCAAGGTAATTACGGGCCAAACAATTAATCTAGAAGCAAAGTTTATGACAATCAATTCACAAATGCATAACTAAAATCAATAGAGAGAGAATTCAATTCAAATTAAGTGTTGGGTTCCATTGCAATCTTAGAATAGAAGGTTAGTTCATGATAGCTACAATAAACATTATTTTCAATTGATACATTGCCAAATTCGAATTACAAAGGAGATGGAAATCTAGAAATGAAACCACTTTTGAACCTGTTCAGCTGGTGTTCCTTTGGTTGCTGTTGGTTTCTAGCTCTCCACCTTAGCCTTGTAATTCTTCTTGACTGAGTTCCTTGGCTTTTGGCTTGATTCAGCTTGATTTACAGCTTTGAGCACTGTTGGTTGATGTATTTTGTAGCCTCCCTCTCTCTAGATATCTGATATGTAGGTTAGAAGAGATTATATATAGCCTCCATCAAGAAACCCTAGCAAAAATCGGACAAAATGGAGCTCAGATTGCACAATGGCTGTGTCAGATTGCACTTAGCACGGTGGCATGCGCCCGCACGGCGCCTGGTGCGCGCGCGCCCAGGGCCCTGCCTGCCGTATGCTGGCTGCCGAGTGCCGCGCCGTGCGCCCGCACGCCCAGGCGTGCGCCCGCGCCCATGCGCCTGCATGCCGCTCCGTCTGCCGAGCCATGCGCTGAGTGCCGCACCGTGCGCTCGCACGCCTAGGCGTGCGCCCGCACGCCCGCGCCTGCTTGTTGCCCAGCTGCCGAGGCCCCGCGCCCAGCTTGCCGCACGCCGCGCCCAGCGCCTGGGCCGCACGCCCAGCACCCGCTGCCGAGGCCCCGTGCCCAACGCCTGTCGAGTGCCAACGCCGAGTCCGCCCGCGCGCGCCCGCACGCCAGCGCCGCGCGCCCGCCTGCTGGCGCCTGCCGAGTGTCAGCGCCCAATGCCAACGTCGTGCACACCCAACTTCCACATGTCATCAAAATCAATGTCGAGCATCGCCAAACACAACTTTTCACTGTATTATCATTCGGGCACGGATATGAAGGCATGGGCTTGCCCTCGTGGCTTGGCCGACGCCGACGCCGTGCATGCTTCCCGACACCGTGCACGCCCAACTACCAAATGTTATCAAATTAAGCACCGAGCGTCGCCAAGCACAAATTTCCATCATACTACCATTCGGGCACAGACATCCAGGCACGGACATTGAGTCAATACAAACAACGATCCGAGCGGTATTTATTTCAATTCCTACAAACATAATGAAAATGCATCAAAGCAACATAAAACATGTAAAAATAACTAAAAACTAATTTATGTAGAAATAAGATAAAAATACATAAAAACCACATAAAATACCTAAAGACTTGCAAATTATCAAGGCCAAAAGTACCTAAATTGTGTGTATAAAACACACTCATCAAATACCCCCAAACTTAAATCTTTGCTTGTCCTCAAGCAAAACAAACCTAAACTAAAGGTTATATCAGACCGAGTGTGTCCCCACGGGGAGCGCCAGTTCTGTTTGTAAAGAAGAAGGATGGTTCGATGAGGCTTTGTATCGACTATCGGGAGTTGAACAAAGTTACGATTAAGAATAGGTATCCGCTTCCTAGGATTGATGATTTATTTGATCAACTTAAGGGAGCGAAATACTTTTCAACAATTGACCTAAGGACAGGCTATCATCAGCTGAAGGTGAGGCAGGAAGATATCCCGAAGACTGCATTCAGGACTCGTTATGGGCACTTCGAGTTCTGGTAATGTCATTCGGATTGACGAATGCACCAGCAGCATTCATGGATATGATGAACAGAGTGTTCAAGCAGTACTTGGACAAGTTCATAGTCGTATTCATTGATGACATCTTGGTGTATTCAGAGACATAGGAGGAACATGCTGAACATTTAAAGATTGTATTAGAAGCTCTCAGGAGGGAGAAGTTGTACGCGAAGTTTTTTAAGTGTGAATTTTGGTTGTAGAGGGTACAGTTTCTGGGTCACGTCATCGACAAGAATGGTGTTTCGGTGGACCCAACAAAAGTGGAAGCAGTTATCAACTGGGAACAGCCGAAGACGCCGACAGAGATCCGGAGTTTCTTGGGATTAGCGGGATACTATCGAAGGTTCATATAGGATTTTTCAAAGATAGCATCGCCGTTGACCAACCTCACCAGGAAAATAGTTAAGTTCGCTTGGTCGGAGAAATGTGAGGAAAGTTTTATGGAGCTGAAGAAGAGACTTAGTCAAGCACCGGTGTTGACCTTACCCGACAACACTGGGGGTTTCGTAGTGTACAGCGATGCGTCACACAAGGGTCTTGGTTGTGTACTGATGCAACACGACAAGGTCGTGGCGTACACATCACGTCAACTGAAAGACTATGAGAAGGGTTACCCAACTCATGACTTGGAGTTAGCAGCGGTAGTTTTCGCCTTGAAGATTTGGAGGCACTACCTATACGGGGAGAAGTGCGAGATATATACAGATCACAAGAGTCTGAAATATATCTTCACTCAAAAGGAGTTGAACATGAGGCAGCGCCGATGGTTGGAATTAATCAAGGATTACGACTGTGAGATTCTGTACCATCCGGGCAAAGCAAATGTAGTGGCTGACGCCTTAAGCAGAAAAGGCAAGGTGAAGTTGATGCAACTGACAGTTCAAGAGGAGTTGATAAAGGACTTTGAACGTCTGGAACTAGAGGTTGAGTATCCGATGGAGACGGACAAAAAAGTGTTCACCGTGACAGTAGGTCCGACTCTACTGGATAAGATACAGGAAGCTCAAGAATTTGATGAAGAATGCATTGACATTAAGAAGCAACTATCGGAGGGAAAAACATTGAAATACAAGGTTGACAGCACAGGATTGCTGAGATTCGAGGGAAGGATCTGGATACCCTACGTACCAGACTTAAGGGAAGAAATTTTGCAGGAGGCCTATAATACGAGAGTCTAGGTACATCCAGGTAGCACCAAGATGTATCAAGATCTTCGTCAGCATTATTGGTGGCCGCACTTGAAAGGAGAAGTTGTAGAATTCGTTAGCCGGTGTTTAACTTGTCAGAGGGTCATAACTAATTGCGGAATAAACAATCATATATTGATCATTCAAAAGGTTTACAATCGGGTCCTAAGGTCTATAACCTTAAATAAACATCCCGAAGCATACAAAAGCAACTAATATCGTTCGGGTTACATAATCCAAAGTCCAGACAAAACAGTAAAATAGATGGCGCGTCAATCCGAAGCCTAGAGCTTCATCTTCTCCTTGCCCTTATCTCTGCTCGAGCACTCGGGCTTAACTGTAATATTTTCATGATATAGCAAGGGTGAGCAATGAGTTAGCTCAGCAAGTTAAACGAACAAGGGGTATATCATGAATGAAGATAAATAATTGCAATTGATTCCATAGTGAGAATGATTATAACGAAATCAACAAAGTGAATAACTGAAACGGGATAATCAATGATCAGTAAATGAATGAAGATTGATTATTAACTGCAAACATTCAAATAGACTATGAACATACACGTAAGGCATCAGTCACCTTGACCGACCCCCCTTGGGTTGCCAACTATGGAGTGTGTACGCAAGGGGATCAACTTTTTGTACCCTATGAATATGCATACCATTTAACTCCATCTCGTGTACCGTCTTTCAGATATTTAGGTTACTCCCCATCATAGTGTTGTTCATCTCAGTCCAAGAATCCGCACCCAACTATGGGTTTGGGATAACTTTTAAATTTACTAAACATGTATGTGTCTAACCGAATAATGGCTTAGACTCCTCTTGAATAGTTCATGAATATCAGAATTAAAATATGAATTCTGTTTACTAATACAATGGCAGCAAACGCACTGAGTGCGAAAAACAGTGATATTGATGTGGAATAATCTTAAAGTAATTAAACCACCCAGCATATGCTTGAGAAATAGGACTCGAGGTTACTTCGAGAATTTGGCAACATGTAATAGGAACTTGCATAACATATACCTGTCTGCATAAAATAAAAGTAGTGCTTAAGGTTTAGATACTTGCCTGATCTGCTGCTTATACAAATTTACTCAACGATTCTGTTCTGCGAGTATCTTACAGTGATCATAATTATGCACTCTTTTCAATCATAGCTATGCATTAACAACAAATAGGATAGACTCACTTAAAGGGTGCTTATGAACTCCGTTGAACTCCCCTTTCCTACCTGAGGTCTGACAAGCCACTCCTACGAATCCGTAAGACCTTGATACTATCGCTAAAATCACTTCGGATCAGTGGAGGGACTCTGCGACCACCCACTATGTTCTTCGACTTGCTTCCGAAGTCCCATGATTAACTAGGGATATACCTTTGGGTCCAACCAACTCTCTGCCGACAAGATGTTGGCTTCGGCTCCCCTTCAGGAACTTCTCATGGTTCGGGGACCTCCCATACATCGGGGTCCTCTTTGGTATAATATGCACCTTCCGTTTGGCTTCGGGAAGTCAAACACTTGGGCCTCAGTGTCATTCTAAGACTTCGGCTTCAGAGTTACGACTTTAAAAGTCAGGTCCGAGCCTTACTAGTAAATAGAGATTCTACTTCGGGTTCAACACTGAGCCAGACCTTTAGTAGCTATCCGCACCTTCGGGTTCGATTACGAATTTTCCCCCTGGAAATTTCTCGTAGTTCAGGATCTCTCGTGGTTCGGAAACTACTTCAGGATCGGGTGAACTAATGCTCGACTCACTTAGTGACTTCGGAGAAATAGTCAAGGTTCGGGGTCGGATAACCCGTCACCTCCAGTGATTTGACTTCGGGTTCTCCTTAGGGAAATATTTCAGCTTCAGGGTCGAATGGCGGACTAAAGTCCCTCTTCGGGGATTGAGAGTTTGGGTTCGGGAAATCACCTATTGGTTCGTCTATATCACAATCGCTTTTGGACTGCACCAAGCCCTCTCAGCGAAACGGCTAGGGCCTTCGTTTTCCAATATTAAACTAAACCCATCGGAATCAAAGGCTAATGCCTTCAGGTTTGATAATAGATCCTACTATAGGAACCATTCTACAGTTTAGGGTCGGGTAACCACCGGTACCTAACCTAGTTGCTTAGGTCCAAGAGTTCAGGGTGAGGCGATGAACCTCATCGGGCAACTTCGGTCCTTCCGAAATTGCTAAGTGATAAGGATAGGGTCATCAAAACGACTCGGGCTTGAGTCACTACCTCGTCCTATATCTATGCAGTGCCTGTATTGCACTCTACGACTCAGTGATTAATATCAATCCCCCATTACAACTGATCATACTCGACTCGACACCTATTGACTCAATCAGAAGGGAATTTAACTAGACAAGGTAAGATAAATGCTTGAAATAGAAAGGAAGTCTCACCTCCTTGGAACTTCGATATCTAGTTTCTTAGCTTTCAGATTCTACTCGCCCCTCCAAACGACAAGGATTTCTCCCAAGGTTACTTTTACCTCTCAGCTCACAGTATCTCTCTTGTATCAGCATTGCATAAACTCAGCAAACGTCCCCAAGAGAACATGGTCTCTATTTATAGAGAAACCTTTACCCAGTCGCTAGTTATTACCCATTGGGTAGGACCAATATACGCCGGTAATACCCGCTGGTTAAGTGTGCTTAGGTGAAAAGTTTCACCAACTCTCTGTTACATCAATTAGCAGGTAGTCATTCACATGCCTGGGTTTTCATATCACACGGAATAGGCCATTGGCCTAGCGCGGCTGGTTGTACTATCAAGTTAGGATTTAAAATAATAACCCACTACCTCACATTGGCAATACAGCCTTCGGCTGTTACAACATATTTCACATTGGGCTTCCCGAGCACTCCTATGTAGGTATATAAGGAACTTATAATACTCTTGCCCAGCCTTCAAGTCCACTTGCCCAACAATCGGGATTGGGCCTGATTAATTCCTTTGGGCCGTTCCACTATAACCTCTTAGGGAGACTTTTAATTAAGACTGCCTTGGTGTAACACCTCTTTGTTAATCATCTACAAGTCCAATACACAATTTCGCTTGGGCTTGATTACTAGGCTAGTCCATTAACATTACAAGTACACTCGTGGACTATTAAATTAAATAACACATAGTCACAAGCAGTCGTCCAAATCATTTAAGGACTTAAATTAATAATGATAAACAAAAAAATTTAATAACAAAAATTAAATTATTGACCTTAATAATAATGCTAGGAAAATCATGGTCATTACATCCTCCCCTCCTTATAAGAATTCCGTCCCCGGAATTCAACACGAGGTCACTCGAAAAGATGCGGATAATTCACCCTCGTCCTTTCCTCTAGCTCCCATGTAGCTTCTTCCACTGCATGATTCCTCCAGATCACCTTGACCAACTGAATGGTCTTATTCCTCAAGATCTGCTCCTTCTTGTTGAGTATCTGGACAGGAATTTCTTCATATGATAGATCTTTCTCTACTTGGATTGGTTCATAACATGCTTGTAGTCCGGTTTGTATAGCCGCAACACTGAAACATGAAACACGTTGTGGATGTGCTCAAGTTCAGGAGGTAAGGCTACCTCGTACGCCACTTCACCGACTCGCCTTAAAATCTTAAATGGTCTTATGAACCTAGGGCTCAACTTCCCCTTCTTCCCAAAACGGATCTTTCTTTCCAGGGAGATACTTTCAGGAACACAAAGCTACCTACTTCGAAGTTCCGCTTTTGACGATGTAGATCAACATATTTCTTCTGACGATCCTCAGCCGCTACCAGACAGTTTTTGATCAGTCTAACGGTGTCTGCTGTCTGCTGCACCATTTTTGGTCCCAGCAGTCTTCGCTCTCCCACTTCGTCCCAACACAACGGTGTTCGACATTTCCTTCCATATAGCGCTTCGTACGGTGGCATGCCAATACTAGGGTGATAACTGTTGTTGTAAGCGAACTCCACTAGTGGTAAGTGGTCATCCCAGCTACTCTTCAAGTCCATCACGACTGCTCTGAGCATATCCTCCAGTGTCTGAATCGTTCGCTCACTCTGGCCGTCAGTTTGAGGATGATATGTCGTGCTCAACCTCAATCGTGTCCCCATTCTTTCTTGCAGACTTCTCCAAAAATTGGACGTGAAGTGCGGATCTCTATCGGACACGATAGATACCGGCACTCCATGTCTTGACACAATTTGCCTCACATACAGCTTCGCTAACTACTCTAGATTGTACCTGATCTTGATCGGTAGAAAATATACAGATTTAGTCAAACAATATACGTTCACCCAGATCGCGTCTAAACCCTTTCGAGTTGGTGGAAGTCCTACCACAAAATCCATCGTGATGTGCTCCCACTTCCACTCTAGAATTTCCAATGGTTGTAGCAGTCCACTTGGTCGTTGGTGTTCTGCTTTAACCCGTTGACATGTCAAACATCGGCTGACACATTCAGCTACCTCTCTTTTCATGTTCGGCCACCAAAAATGATGTCGCAAGTCTTGATACATTTTAGTGCTTCTGGGATGAACAGAATATCTAGTACTATAAGCTTCTTGCAAAATCTCCTCTCTCAATTCTGGAATCATTGGTATCTAGTTCCTCCCTTCAAACCTTAGCAGCCCGGTGCTATCAACCTTATGCTTTGACTCTTCTCCCTCGAAAAGTCGTTTCCTTATGCCCTCACATTCTTCGTCCCTCCCTTGAGCCTCCTTTATCTTATCTAGTAAAGTCGGACTCGCCTCCACTGCGAATAGTTTCTCATTTGGCCTCATCGGACATTTCATTTCCACTTCCAGCCTTTCAAACTCTTTCACCAACTCCTCCTGTGTGGTTAGCATCAGCAACTTCTCCTTGCCTTTTCTACTCAAGGCATCAGCCACAACATTCGCTTTGCCCGGATGATAAAGAATTTCAAAATCATAATCTTTGATTAATTCCAACCATCGTCGCTGCCTCATATTCAACTCCTTCTGAGTGAAGATATACTTCAGACTTTTGTGGTCTGTGTATATCTCTCACTTCTCTCCATATAAATAGTGCCTCCATATCTTTAAGGAAAAAACTACTACTGCTAGCTCCAGGTCATGAGTAAAATATCCCTTCTCATAGTCCTTCAATTGTCGTGAAGCATACGTAATGACCTTACCATGCTACATTAGCACACAGCCAAGGCCTTTGTGTGATGCATCACTATACACCACAAACCCCCCTGTATTGTCGGGTAATGACAACACAGGTGCTTCGCTAAGCCTCTTTTTTAGCTCCATGAAACTCTCCTCACATTTATCCGTCGAAATGAACTTGCTCGATTTTCTAGTCAGATTAGTTATGGCGATGCTATCTTCGAAAAATCCTGAATGAATCTTCGATAGTATCCCGCTAGTCCCAAGAAACTTCTGATCTCTGTCGATGTTTTTGGCTGCTCCCAGTTGATAACTGCCTCCACCTTTGCTGGATCCACCGAAATACCATCGTAGTCAATGACATGCCCCAGAAACTGCACTCTCCGCAACCAAAATTTGCACTTCGAGAACTTTGCATACAGCTTCTCCCTCCTCAAAGTTTCCAATACTATCCTCAGGTGTTTAGTGTGTTCCTCCTCCGTCCTCAAATACACCAGAATGTCGTCAATGAACACGACAATAAATTTATCCAAGTCTTGCTTGAACACTCTGTTCATCATGTCCATGAAAGCCGCTGGCGCATTCGTCAACCCAAACGACATTACCAGAAACTCAAAATGCCCGTAACGCATTCTGAATGCTGTTTTCGGAATATCCGCCTTCCTCACTTTCAGTTGGTGATAGCCAATCCTCAAGTCAATCTTTGAAAAGTGTTTCGCTCCCTTCAATTGATCAAACAAATCGTCAATTTTGGGCAACAAGTACTTATTCTTAATGGTGACTTTGTTCAACTCACAATAGTCGATACAAAGCCTTAACGATCCATCCTTCTTCTTCACGAATAGAACTGGCGCTCCCCAAGGTGACACGCTTGGTCAAATATATCCCTTATCTAACAGCTCCTATAGTTGGATCATCAGTTCCTTCATCTCTACTGGAGCCATTCGATATGGTGCCTTGGATATCGGTGCTGTCCCGGGTATCAAGTCGATCACAAATTCTACTTCCCTATCTGGCGGCATACCTGGAATTTCCTCTGGAAAAACGTCGGGAAATTCCCTTACTACAAGTATCTGACCCAGTTCACCCTCTACTCTTCGAGTATCAACCACATAAGCCAGATAACCTATGCAACCCTTCCTTAGCAATTTCCTTGCTTGCATCATCGTTAGACAACAAGATTGTCTCGGCGATCTGCTACCATAGAATACGACCTTCGACTTATTTGAAGTCTTCAGGTGTATGCACTTCTTTTGGCAATCAATCACAGCTCCGTGATTCGATAACCAGTCCATCCCAAGAATTACATCGAACTCTCCCAAATAAATCAGTAACAAATTCATGCTAAGCTTAACCCCTCTCAGTTCAGCATAACAATTCCTATGAATGTAGTCTACAGGGATAACCTCTTTATTGGCTACTTCTATATTCATAGGGTTTTCTAATCTTTTACGAGGTAAGCCTAACCGTTTAGCACATTCTTCCGAAACAAAAGAGCAGGTAGCACCCGAATCAAATAACACGTAGGCATTGATAGCATTAATCGGGATAATGCCTGACACCACGTCCTTCGCCTCCACCGCATCCTGCACGGTCATATTGAATGTGTGTGCCGTCAGCCAGTTCACTTGATTGGCTGGCCCTCCGATGGTCGGCTTGCTATTGTTGTGGTTGTTATTATTGTTGTTGTTACTCCGGTTGCCACTGGCTGCATCGCCTTTCCTCTTCGGACAATCCTTGATCTGATGATCTGATGCTTCACATGAGAAGCATCCAGTCTTCCTTCCTTTGGGGCAGTGGGGAGCAATGTGCCCTAGTTGTCCACAGTTATAGCAAATGCATTTCCCCCTCATGCATTCTCCTAGGTGACTCCTACTATAGTTGTTACACTTGTTGCCTTTCTTAGCCTCCTCTTCAGACCTATTGCTTCCAGAGATATGGCTATCACTCCATTTCATATTTCTCTGATTGTTACCTCCACTACTTCCCCCTTTGTTACTATCCTAGCTCTTCTTCTTGTCCTGATTGTATTTGGTCAACGCCTCACTCCCTCCTTCAGCGATGATCGCCCTCTCTAACAGGGTGGAAAACGTGCTACTCTGTAACACTGCAACTCGACTATAGATCTATGGTTTTAGCCCCAGCTCAAACCTTCTTGCTTTCCTAGCCTCAGTATCGACCTGGTGAGGGGCAAATATGGCCAACTCGTTGAACTTTGCCGCGTACTCGGCGACCGACATGTTCCCTTGCTTGAGTTCTAGGAACTTCACCTCCATATTTGATTGCATACTCTCCGGGAAGTAGTTCTCGAAGAATAATGCTTTGAAATGTTCCCAAGAAACTACTCTTTCTCCAGCACGACCCTTATTGGCCTTCCACCAATTGTTTGCCTCGCCCTTCATCATGAAGGTGGCAAATCCCGTCTTCTATTCCTCGGCCACTCGGGCGACCTCGAACACCTTCTCCATTTCTTCTACCCATAACTGGGCTGCGATTGGATCTAGGGTTCCCCGGAACTCCGGAGGTCCTACCAATTTAAAATCCTTGAAGCTAGCCAAGTGATGCCTTGGTTGCTCCATTCCTGGCGGAGGTCTGCTCTGCATGGCTTTGGCCAACATATCGACAAAAGCTCTCATTGGGTCTGGATGACCCTGAGTGTTATTAACCGACTCCTCAACCCTTTGGTTTCGCGGCTGTCTTCTTGGAGGCATGATTTGCCATACACCAGAATCTCACGTTAACGCTTCGCATTTGGACACTCATGCATCCCATAAGTAAGTAAATAATTAAAATCATAACATCTACCAATCATATTGGGGTCAAATAAAACAACTGCATTTATATTCATATACCACCGTTTAGTACAATATGACACAACATGCGGCATACTTCTATAAATGCTCATGGCATAGTCTAACAACTGTTGTTTATCCCCTAATGAATAAAAAGAAGGGATTAACAAAGTTTTACGCCGCTGATCAAAACAGCTGACGGGGTTCTAATATTATCCCATGAGTACAACCGCGCATAAGGATTTACAACAAAGGATGCCCCTATTATAACAAAAAGTGGATTGACTATATCAAGACATAATGTCGAATCTATCACATAATTACATGCCGCGATGGGCAGCATCTGCCCGCCCCGACAGCTCGTAACCATCAATCAGGCGGCGACAAACCGATCGGCTAGGCTGACCCTCTTCAATGGAGTACCCTTTGTCTCTGCCTCGTAGACTCTCAACGGTTAGGTCCAGTGCAACGCCCAAGGACTCAATCCTAACTGCTCTAGCGTGGACCTCCTTCTCTAGTTGCTCCACTCTCCTAGCAGACCAAAACCATGTTTCTTCAGCGCAGACCTTGTCGGCTCTTTCCCAAAGGAATTCGGCCTTCATGGCCTCATACTCCACCTTCAATCCGGCTAAAGATAACTCGGCCTGCTCCTTCTCTTTCCTCAACTCAGTATTCCTAACCACTAGTTGATGAAGTAAGGGCCCTACATGCTGGGCCGAAGTCACATACCCCTCTAGTTCAGCCTTCAATCCCTTTATCTCATCCTCTGATCGGTAAGCTATCTCTTTATACTGCTCTTCCATACTTTGATGGGTCATATTTTGTTCTTCTAGGTCTCAGATTCTTTCTTCCAATTCTAGGTTCCTATCGGCTAGTTGGTCTAATAAATAGTTCTCCGCCGGCAGCTCCTCGGCCTCATCTGAACCGTAGTCCTCTTCGGACTCACCCTCAACGTCTTGACTACCCGATCTCATCACCCTACCCCTAATGGATTCTTCAGACTCAGCTAAATAGTCCTCATCCTCCTCGGGTTCGGACTCTATAGGTGCAACCAGTGCATAACCGACTAACTACTCGGTGTCCATTGGGATGTCTGTGAACACCTCTTCCTCAGTGGCACGACTCGGCTCTCCCAACTCAGCCATTCTACAACCAACATAAAGAACAACATCAGTCTATTAGCACAACAATAAAGTATATCCATTGATGGAATGAATTTATATTTTATCGTGCACAGCATCAACCCAATGAATTTTCCACAACTCATCACCAACTCATAAGACTCAATGAATCTCCTCGATCCATGTCCTAGCGTACTCAATACTAGTTTAATACTAAGGTTATAATCTCAGTTTTGCATTCCTAAAGTTTATAACCTAAGGCTTTGATACCAACCTGTGACACCCCCAAATTCAAGTACCAATACCTCGAATTTGGTGCTCACGATAAGCAACATACAAACACCTTCAATCAACACATGATAACTAATTGCTGAATAAACAATCATATATTGATCATTCAAAAGGTTTACAATCGGGTCCCAAGGTCTATAACCTTAAATAAACATCCCGAAGCATACAAAAGCAACTAATATCGTTCGGGTTACATAATCCGAAGTCCAGACAAAACAGTAAAATAGATGGCGCGTCCATCCGAAACCTAGAGCTTCATCTTCTCCTTGCCCTTATCTCTGCTCGAGCACTCGGGCTTAACTGTAATATTTTCATGATATATATCAAAGGTGAGCAACGAGTTTGCTCAACAAGTTAAACAAACAAGGGGTATATCATGAATGAAGATAAATAATTACAATTGATTCCATAGTGAGAATAATTATAACGAACTCAACAAAGTGAATAACAGAAACGGGATAATCAATGATCAGTAAATGAATGAAGATTGATTATTAACTGCAAACATTCAAATAGACTATGAACATACACTTGAGGCATCGGTCACCTTGACCGACCCCCTTTAGGTTGCCAACTATGGAGTGTGTACGCAAGGGGATCAGCCTTTTGTACCCTATGAATATGCATACCATTTAACTCCATCTCGTGTACCGTCTTTTAGATACTTAGGTTACTCCCCATCATGGGGTTGTTCATCTCAGTCCAATAATCTGCACCCAACTATGGGTTTGGGATAGCTTTTAAATTTACTAAACATGTATGTGTCTAACCGAACAATGGCTTAGACTCCTCTTGAATAATTCATGAATATCATAATTGAAATATGAATTCTGTTTACCAATACAATGGCAGCAAATGCACTGAGTGCGAAAAACAGTGATATTGATGTGGAATAATCTTAAAGCAATTAAACCACCTAGCATATGCTTGAGAAATAGGACTCGAACTTACTTCGAGAATTTGGCAACATGTAATAGGAACTTGCATAACATATACTTGTCTGCACAAAATAAAAGTAGTGCTTAAGGTTTAGATACTTGCCTGATTTGCTGCTTATACAAATTTACTCAACGATTCTGTTCTGCACGTATCTTACAATGATCATAATTATGCACTCTTTTTAATCATAGCTATGCATTAACAACAAATAGGATAGACTCACTTAAAGGGTGCTTATGAACTCTGTTGAACTCCTATTTCCTACCTGAGGTTTGACAAGCCACTCTTACGAATCCATAGGACCTTGATACTATCGGTAGAGTCACTTCAGATCAGTGGAGGGACTCTGCGACCACCCACTATGTTCCTCAACTTGCTTCCGAAGTCCCATGATTGACTAGGGATATACCTTTGGGTCTGACCAACCTTCTGCCGACAAGATGTTGGCTTCGGCTCCCCTTCAAGAACTTCTCGTGGTTCGGGGACTGCCCGTACATCGGGGTCCTCTTTGGTATAAGATGTACCTTGCGTTTAGCTTTGGGAAGTCAAATGCTTGGGCCTCAGCGTCATTCTAACACTTCGGCTTCAGAGTTACGACTTTAAAAGTCAGGTCCGAGCCTTACTAGTAAATAGAGATTCTGCTTCGGGTTCAACACTGAGTCGGACCTTTAGCAGCTATCCGCACCTTCGGGTATTACTACGGATTTCCCCCCTGGAAACCTCTCGTAGTTCAAGATCTCTCGTAGTTCAGGATCTCTCGTGGTTTGGAAACCACTTCGGGATCGGGTGAACTAATGCTCGACTCACTTAGTGACTTCGGAGAAATAGTCAAGGTTCGGGGTCGGATAACCCATCACCTCTAGTGATTTGACTTTGGGTTATCCTTATGGAAACCTTTCGGCTTCAAAGTCGAATGGCTGTGACACCCCCAAATCCGGGTACTTCATTTCCTCAGGATTTGGTGTTCACAATCCAAAAAAAACATCACATCACATCTAACTACCCATTCAAATATAAATGAAAATACTTAAATAGAAATAGAAATCTCCCATTAGAGGGTTACAACATCATTCATAAACAAATCCCAGGTTATCTAACCTTAATTAAACATCAGTGCGGAAAACATAAATCAAGTCTATTACAGAAACAACAATAAAAGCAAATACAACAAGTCTTCATCACTTGTTTGCTTTTCCTTTGCCCTTACTAGTAGATGGCTCGTCAGTTCTTTCAACCTTAGCTGCAGTGTTATTATGCAAAGGTGAGCAATGATTGCCCAGCAAGTATAACAACAACAACAATAATAACATGCGAAATAATCAACGGATATCGAATAATTGAAGATTTAGCTTTGAGTCAAGAATGTAAAACAAGATTCAAAAGAACATCTGAGGGTCTTAAGACCACGAACTATGTCCCAGGTTATCAAGTATTTCTACTTTAAACCTTTAACAGTCGTAAGACTATATGGACCTTTCTTCTCGTACTCGGGGGGATCAGCCCTTTGTACCATGTATGTGCACAACATCTTAACGCTAACGCATAAATAATATCCCCTATATAAGGGTTGTTCATCTCAGTTTGACATCGGAGTCCGCACCAAAGGAAGTTTGGTTTGGATTTACTTCAATAACGTTTCTAGAATTTAGAACGCTCATCAACTATGGACTAGTCGAATCAAAAGGGTTCGCTAGTCAATCAAGGTTCAAAAGGTGTAATTCGAGAATCAAAAACTAAATCTCAGAAAAGGTACGATTGAATACGTTCTATGTAACTGAAGCATTACAAAGAGGAAATTAAAAACTTCTCATTGAATTCATGAAATTGAATGGAATAGAAACAATAACTTGCTCACGAAGTAATAGCATTATGAAGCTTGTATTCTATAATAATGAAATTTAGAAACTTGCGTAAACGTAAAAGTAAGGATAAGATACTTGCCTCGTGCGTAGACTAAAAATTTAAGACTCACGTTTCTCTAATCAACCTATACATTCCGTTTATAAAACAGTAACAATAATTAGTTACAGTATTATAAACACGTCAAAACTCATTCTCATTTAATCTCAATAGCTCAGTTGACCCAAACAATCAATGGGCTTATGCTACCACTTTTCACAGTAATTTTAACATTCATTTTATACATTAGTCTAAGCTTTAGGTATAACCACGATTTCATACCATGATCACAAAGAAAGAATAAAATTTCCCATTTTGTTATTCGTACATCAAATTAAACATACCCAATTATCATACATGGTTTGAAATTAAAACCCATTCCATTAACAGTGATTTTGACATCACAGACAATCTAAATAATCAATTAAAACTAAAATTTTCACTGTTCATGTTCTGTATTTACATACTGATACAGTTAACGAAATCAATCACAGTAAATTCGTTCCTTAACCAAATCAATCCATTTAAGTTTCATTCTTTTCGTTTTTACATGCATAAACATAATCAACTATCAATTTAACGATTAACATGTAATTCAAGCATAATTTTTCATACATATAAGTCATATTTAAACTCTGTTTCTCTGTAAATTTCAGAACTTCTAATTCAAGGCATAATCTTATGAATTAATTTACTCTAAATCACATATACATCATATAAAAGACGCTTATACATACTTTCTAATATTCAATCATCATTCTATAAAAAATTTAACCATATAAACTTAATTACAGAAAACTCAGACATGCATTCATGGAGAAAAAATTAAGAAAACGTAAATCAAAGGTTAAAGTCTAAGAATTACCTTTGATTTGGTGGTAGATTATGCAACTAGATGAATAATTTCCTTCTTCAATTCTCAAAATTCTCACAAATTTTCTCTCCTTTTCTCTCTGGTTCACTGATTTAGACTTAGAAAAAAAAATAAAAGAATACGTGAATATAATTAGTCTGATTAGTGGTCTGATGAGTGGGTGTCAGTTAATCCCATCATGGGTTAACTGACTCCAACCCCCCTCTAAGGCTTCGTTTGGTAAGTCCTTATAAATCATTCTTTTGGTTTATTTTAATAATTAGCTTATTATATAGTTTCATGTCACACTTTAATCAACTAATTAATCTTAATAAAATCAAATATATAAAATAGAAAAATTCTACATTAAATCACATAGTCATATAAATAAAATTCTCATTTATTAAATATGACAAATTATTGAATCTCTAATTAATAATTAAATTAATTAGAAATAACATTATACTAATTTAAATAATGTATTTAATCAAATAAATTCAATTAAACACATATATTAAATATAAAAATTCTTCACATTAATCTAATTAATGTAACACATATAATTAAATTAATCTACCACAAATTCATCAATTAATCAATTAATTCAACAATCAAATCATCAAAAATATTTATTTAATCAATATTTAAAATAATTTACAAAAATTCTCGTTCGTCACATCTTTCCCCCCTTAAAAGGATTCTGTCCCCAGAATCACGACTCAATTAACTCATCCCGTTACATTCTCCCCCCCTTACAAAGATTCTGTCCCCAGAATCACTACACATAGATTAAGCAAATAGCTGTGGATAATTTTTCATCATCTGATCTTCGAGTTCCCACGTTGCTTCTTCAGCGTTGTGGTTCCTCCAGATCACCTTAACAGAAGGTATAATTATATTTCTTAGCACTTGCTCTTTCCTGTCAACTATCTGAACAGGCTCTTCTTCGTAAGACAAATCTTTCTCAACTTGCAGGGGTTCATACTCTATGACATGCTTGTAGTCGGGCTTGTATGGTCGTAACACCGAGACATGAAAGACATTGTGGATGTGTTCCAGCGCTGGAGGTAAAGCTACCTCATATGCGACCTCACCAACTCTTCTTAACACTTCAAAGGGTCCAATGAACCTCGGGCTCAGTTTTCCCTTTTTACCAAAACGAATCTTCCCTTTCCAGGGAGATACTTTCAAGAATACATAGCTACTAGAGTTAAACTCTCGATCCTTACGATGTTGATCGGCGTACTTCTTCTGTCTATCCTGAGCTGCTATCAATCTTGCCCTGATCACTTTAATGATTTCTGCGGTCTGTTGTACCAGTTCTGGTCCGAGCAATTGACGTTCACCAACTTCATCCCAGCATAATGGAGTTCTGCACTTTCTGCCGTACAACGCTTCGTAAGGCGGCATGCCAATACTTGCGTGGTAACTGTTGTTATAAGCAAATTCCACCAACGGTAGATGATCGTCCCAATTTCCTTTGAAGTCCATAATGCATGCTCGTAACATATCCTCTAATGTTTGAATCGTTCTTTCGCTCTGTCCGTCGGTCTGTGGATGATATGCCGTACTCATTCGTAACTGAGTTCCCAAACATTCTTGTAGTCGTTTCCAAAAGTTCGATGTGAAGCGCGGATCCCTATCTGAGACAATAGATATTGGAACACCGTGCCTCGAAATAATTTTCTTGGCATACAACTTCGCTAGCTGATCTAGGTTGAATCTGATCTTGATCGGTAGAAAATGTGCTGATTTTGTCAGTCGATCCACGATAACCCATACGGCGTCGAAACCTTTCTGAGTCGTCGGAAGACCTACTACGAAATCCATGGTGATGTGCTCCCATTTCCATTCTGGGATTTCTAGCGGTTGTAATAACCCACTTGGTCTCTGATGTTCTGCCTTAACTTTCTGACATGTCAAACACTTGGCTACACAATCGGCTACGTCTTTCTTCATATTTGGCCACCAGAAATGTTGTCGGAGATCTTGGTACATCTTCGTACTACCCGGATGAATCGAATATCTTGAATTATGAGCCTCACTCAAGATTTCCTCCTTAACCTCCTGTACTGGCGGAACCCAAATCCTTCCTTCGAATCTCAATACTCCTTCATTATCCACTTTGAATTTCACTTCATCACCTCCAGATATTCTTTTCCTGATTTTCTCAAATTCTTCGTCCTGCATTTGTGCTTCCTTAACCTTATCCACCAAAGTTGAACCAATTCTCAATTGAAATAATTTTTCATCACACTCCCCCGGATATTTCACCTCCAATTCCAATTTTGCCATTGCTGTAATTAACTCCTCCTGAGCAGTTAACATAAACAGTTTCTCCCGTCCCTTTCGGCTTAAGGCATCGGCCACAACGTTCGCTTTACCCGGATGATATAAAATCTCGCAGTCGTAATCTTTTATCAATTCCAACCATCTCCTCTGACGCATATTCAGATCCTTCTGTGTAAAAATATATTTCAGACTTTTGTGGTCTGTATATATTTCACACTTCTCCCCGTAAAGATAGTGCCTCCATATCTTCAAAGCAAACACCACCGCGGCCAATTCCAAATCATGGGTAGGATACCCCTTCTCATAGTCCTTTAATTGTCGTGACGCGTACACAATGACCTTACCGTTCTGCATAAGCACACAACCTAGTCCTTTATGCGACGCATCACTGTACACCACAAAATTTCCCGTGCTATCCGGTAGAGACAACACAGGCGCCGTACTCAACCTCTTCTTTAATTCTTGAAAACTTTCCTCACACTTCTCCGTCCAAACGAACTTCACCGTCTTTCTAGTCAAATTCGTTAACGGAGTCGCGATTTTGGAAAAATCCTGAATGAATCTCCTGTAGTAACCCGCTAATCCGAGGAAACTCCTCACTTCCGATGGCGTTCTCGGCTGATCCCAGTTAAGCACTGCTTCAACCTTTGACGGATCCACCGAAATCCCATCCTTGTCAATCACATGTCCAAGAAATTGCACTCGCTCTATCCAGAATTCACACTTTGAAAATTTGGCGTACAACTTCTCTCTTCTTAACGCTTCCAATGTCAACTTCAAATGCTCTGCATGCTCTTCCTTGGTTTTAGAGTAAATTAGAATATCGTCAATGAATACTACTACAAACTTGTCCAAAAACGGCTTAAACACCCTGTTCATTAAGTCCATGAATGCTGCAGGAGCATTCGTTAGACCAAATGACATCACTAGAAACTCATAGTGACCATAACGAGTTCTGAACGCTGTCTTCGGTACATCTTCTTTCCTCACCTTCAACTGATGATACCCACTCCTCAAATCTATCTTTGAGAAATATTTAGCTCCTTTCAACTGATCAAATAAGTCATCGATTCTTGGCAACGGGTATTTATTCTTAATCGTGACCTTGTTCAACTCTCTGTAATCAATGCAAAGTCGCATCGATCCGTCCTTCTTCTTAACAAACAACACCGGCGCTCCCCACGGCGATACGCTCGGCTGAATATACTTCTTATCTAAAAGTTCTTGTAGCTACTGGGGCCATAGGTACGGAGCTTTCGATATCAACTATGTAGGTTAAGTACCCCACACAGCCTTGTCTTAACAACTTCCTGGCCTGCATCATCGTCAGACAACTCGCTTGTCTAGGCGATTTGCTGCCATAAAATACTACCTTTGACGGAGTCATAAGGTTAATACGTTTCTTCTGGCAATCAATTATCGCTCCATAATTGAATAGCCAGTCCATACCCAAAATAACGTCAAATTCCCCAAGTTTGATTGGGATCAGATCTACTGTCATCACGTTTCCCTTAATATCCACTCTACAGTTCTTGTGTACGTACCTAACAGGAATTACCTCCCTATTCGCAATTTCTATGTTCAAAGGGTAGTCTAATTCCTCCTTAGGCAAATCTAAGTTCTTAGCAAAGTCATCGGATATAAATGAACAAGTAGCACCCGAATCAAACAATACATAAGCATCTATATTATTGATCGGAAATGATACCTGACACCACACATCGCGAGACTGCACAGCATCTTGCACGGTCATGTTGAAAGTCCTTGCAGTTGGTCGGTTTTGCTGGTGCTGATCCGGTTATAGCCAATGTACTACCACCACTGTTTCCCTTATTTCCTCCCGATCCTGTTCCTTCCTGCTGCTGATTTCCTGGGGCAATCCCTAGCCAAATGATCCTTCGATCCACATGTGAAACAAGCACCCTTCTTCGGATTCGGACAATTCGGAGCTATGTGGCCCTCCTGGTTTGCAATTGTAGCACACCCTCTTCCCTTTCAGGCAAATACCTATGTGATTCTTCCCACATGTAACACACGCTTTCTATCTTCTTCTTTTGACCTCCCTGTTGACTTCCAGCAGATCCGTTATCATTCCACTTCCTCTTGTTGTTGTGAGCACCACTGTTTACCACCACTTGACTTATTATTCTCACTTTCACTCTTCTTCTTTTTCTGTTCTTGGTTATACTTAGTCATAGCTTCGCTTCCACCTTCTGCGATAATCGCCTTCTCTAAAACTCCAGCAAAAGTGTTTCAGTTGAAACATAGAAACCTTACTGTAAAGCCAAGTATTAAATCCTTGCAAAAACCGTCTAGCCTTCCTCTCATCCGTGTTAACCTGGTATGGTGCAAACCTCGCTAATTCGTTGAATTTTGCCGAATATTCTGGCACTGACATCGTTCCCTGTTTAAGTTCGAGAAACTGAACCTCCATCTGATTCTGTGAACTAGCCGGAAAATACATCTCGAAGAACATTTCCTTAAACCGATCCCACGGTATGACTCCCTCTCCTGCTCTCGTCTTATTGGCTTGCCACCAGTAATTGGCTTCCGACTTTAACATGAAAGTCGCAAAGGCAGTCTTCTGGTCATTCCCAACCCTAGCGACATCGAAAACTTTCTCCATTTCCATTACCCAGGTTTGGGCTTCTATCGGATTCATCGCTCCCTTAAACTCAGGGGGACCAACGGCCTTAAAGTCCTTAAAGGTCGTAACGTGAGCTTGCGGTTGATTGGCAAAAAGCTCCAGTCAAAAGATTCACTAGTTGTTGAACTGGGTTAACATCGGGTGGATTATTGTTATTGTTGTTAGTGGACCCCTCAGGGGGTGGTTGTTGACGGGGTCGTCCAGCTCTTCTTGGCGGCATAATTCTGTTCAAGAATATGCGCTTATTAGATCAACACTCAAATTTGCTCAAGTGTTCAACATTTAACTCAAACAATTCATGTTAAACATTTAACACATAATTTCTTCAAATAAAGTTGATATTTCATTCATCCAAAAGTCTTAACATAGAAAGGTAGCACTACTGCTATTTACATTAACTATCCTAAGATCAAACAATCTTTAGGATTAAATAGTCATATTCCATTGTGTATAATCACGCCGGAATTTACATCATAAAACATCATAAATATTTACACATAGCTCAAAAACTTCTCCTATCATGGCCTACTAAGGCGTTGAACTGCCCGTCTACGTTCTTCCTCCATGATACGGCACATCGTCCTGCGATCCAGTATGTACCATGGTAATTCTTCAAACTGAGTCGGATAGTGGAAAACTCGATCCTGGGCTCTATCAATCGCTTTCTGAAATGTGTAGTCCGTCTCCTCAATCTTAGCCCGCTTTGCCCGTGCACCTTCTTCGGAAATCTCTGCACGTCGAGCGTTACGCATCCAAGCATCCTCTGCTCTAGCACGTTGTGCAGATTCCTCACTCAAATCATCCTTTAACTTCTGAATCTCTAGTTTCATCTTTTCATTCTCAGCTAGCAAGTCTTCTTTTTCACTCTCTACGTGAACTAACTTCCATTCTACATCTCCAAGACGTATATCCAGGTCCTTAATTTCCTCATCCTTCTGTTCTAGAACAGCCTGACGCTCAGCCACCTGTCCCTTTAGCTCCTCCACTCGATCCTGCAACTCTATGTTGCGGTCATACACCTGCTCAAACATCTGAAAACCTATGGAAGATAGTGGTATCTCCTCACGGTCTTCTTCCTCCTCCTCAACCTCCTCAGGATCCTCCTCGGGATCTGTCTCAGGCTCATACTCCTGACCCACAACCGTGATCAATGGAGATGGCTCTCTATGCACCAACTGCTCCCTGATAACATGAATATCGCGGGGCTCCTCCTCTCCAACCACTCGGGGCACAATCTCCCTAGGCTGACTGGATCCTCCAATATCCGACATCCTGACAACAAAGTTTAAGTTTTAATTAATACTCGGTACTAGTCGTAGCACATAGGTTGTTAACACATAAGCACATAGCACATAAGTTCTTTTATTATCTTTAATGAATTTCCTTAATTCATTCCTTAGAACTCGATGAGAGTTTATCACCACTATATTTTTTGACTCTTAAAAGGCTACTACCCTAAGGTTTCCCCACCTAAGGTTCATAACCTACGGCTCTGATACCAACCTGTGACACCCCCAAATCCGGGTACTTCATTTCCTCAGGATTTGGTGTTCACAATCTAAAAAAAACATCACATCACATCTAACTACCCATTCAAATATAAATGAAAAATACTTAAATAGAAATAGAAATCTCCCATTAGAGGGTTACAACATCATTCATAAACAAATCCCAGGTTATCTAACCTTAATTAAACATCAGTGCGGAAAACATAAATCAAGTCTATTACAGAAACAACAATAAAGCAAATACAACAAGTCTTCATCACTTATTTGCTTTTCCTTTGCCATTACTAGTAGATGTCTCGTCAGTTCTTTCAACCTTATATGCAGTGTTATTATGCAAAGGTGAGCAATGATTGCCCAGCAAGTATAACAACAACAACAATAATAACATGCGAAATAATCAACGGATATCGAATAATTGAAGATTTAGCTTTGAGTCAAGAATGTAAAACAAGATTCAAAAGAACATCTGAGGGTCTTAAGACCACGAACTATGTCCCAGGTTATCAAGTATTTCTACTTTAAACCTTTAACAGTCGTAAGACTATATGGACCTTTCTTCTCGTACTCGGGGGGATCAGCCCTTTGTACCATGTATGTGCACAACATCTTAACGCTAACGCATAAATAATATCCCCTATATAAGGGTTGTTCATCTCAGTTTGACATCGGAGTCCGCACCAAAGGAAGTTTGGTTTGGATTTACTTCAATAACGTTTCTAGAATTTAGAACGCTCATCAACTATGGACTAGTCGAATCAAAAGGGTTCGCTAGTCAATCAAGGTTCAAAAGGTGTAATTCGAGAATCAAAAACTAAATCTCACAAAAGGTACGATTGAATACGTTCTATGTAACTGAAGCATTACAAAGAGGAAATTAAGAACTTCTCATTGAATTCATGAAATTGAATGGAATAGAAACAATAACTTGCTCACGAAGTAATAGCATTATGAAGCTTGTATTCTATAATAATGAAATTTAGAAACTTGCGTAAACGTAAAAGTAAGGATAAGATACTTGCCTCGTGCGTAGACTAAAAATTTAAGACTCACGTTTCTCTAATCAACCTATACATTCCGTTTATAAAACAGTAACAATAATTAGTTACAGTATTATAAACACGTCAAAACTCATTCTCATTTAATCTCAATAGCTCAGTTGACCCAAACAATCAATGGGCTTATGCTACCACTTTTCACAGTAATTTTAACATTCATTTTATACATTAGTCTAAGCTTTAGGTATAACCACGATTTCATACCATGATCACAAAGAAAGAATAAAATTTTTTTTTATACATTTTTTTTTTTTTTAAGTTCCCGCCGGGGCGAGAAAAACCTTCACAAAAATCTCGCCGGGGCGAGAATTACGAATTTCAGTTTCTGCAGTTCGCGAAGAACGCAGAAACAGGCCAAAAATTTCCCATTTTGTTATTCGTACATCAAATTAAACATACCCAATTATCATACATGGTTTGAAATTAAAACCCATTCCATTAACAGTGATTTTGACATCACAGACAATCTAAATAATCAATTAAAACTAAAATTTTCACTGTTCATGTTCTGTATTTACATACTGATACAGTTAACGAAATCAATCACAGTAAATTCGTTCCTTAACCAAATCAATCCATTTAAGTTTCATTCTTTTCGTTTTTACATGCATAAACATAATCAACTATCAATTTAACGATTAACATGTAATTCAAGCATAATTTTTCATACATATAAGTCATATTTAAACTCTGTTTCTCTGTAAATTTCAGAACTTCTAATTCAAGGCATAATCTTATGAATTAATTACTCTAAATCACATATACATCATATAAAAGACGCTTATACATACTTTCTAATATTCAATCATCATTCTATAAAAATTTAACCATATAACTTAATTACAGAAAACTCAGACATGCATTCATGGAGAAAAATTAAGAAAACGTAAATCAAAGGTTAAAGTCTAAGAATTACCTTTGATTTGGTGGTAGATTATGCAACTAGATGAATAATTTCCTTCTTCAATTCTCAAAATTCTCACAAATTTTCTCTCCTTTTCTCTCTGGTTCACTGATTTAGACTTAGAAAAAAAAAATAAAAGAATACGTGAATATAATTAGTCTGATTAGTGGTCTGATGAGTGGGTGTCAGTTAATCCCATCATGGGTTAACTGACTCCAACCCCCCTCTAAGGCTTCGTTTGGTAAGTCCTTATAAATCCTTCTTTTGGTTTATTTTAATAATTAGCTTATTATATAGTTTCATGTCACACTTTAATCAACTAATTAATCTTAATAAAATCAAATATATAAAATAGAAAAATTCTACATTAAATCACATAGTCATATAAATAAAATTCTCATTTATTAAATATGACAAATTATTGAATCTCTAATTAATAATTAAATTAATTAGAAATAACATTATACTAATTTAAATAATGTATTTAATCAAATAAATTCAATTAAACACATATATTAAATATAAAAATTCTTCACATTAATCTAATTAATGTAACACATATAATTAAATTAATCTACCACAAATTCATCAATTAATCAATTAATTCAACAATCAAATCATCAAAAATATTTATTTAATCAATATTTAAAATAATTTACAAAAATTCTCGTTCGTCACATCTTTCCCCCCTTAAAAGGATTCTGTCCCCAGAATCACGACTCAATTAACTCATCCCGTTACAATGGCGGACTAAAGTCCCTCTTTGGGGATTGAGAGTTTGGGTTTGGGAAAACACCTATTGGTTCGTCTATATCACAATCGCTTTCGGACTGCACCAAGCCCTCTCAGCGAAACGGCTAGGGCCTTCGTTTTTCAATATTGAACTAAACCCATCGGAATCAAAGGCTAATGCCTTCAGGTTTGATAATAGATCCGGCTATAGCAACTATTCTACAGTTTGGGGTCGGGTAACCACATGTACCTAACCTAGTTGCTTAGGTCTAAGAGTTCAGGGTGAGGCAACGAACCTCATCGGGCAACTGCGGTCCTTCCGATATTGCTAAGTGATAAGGATAGGGTCATCAAAACGACTCGGGCTTGAGTCACTACCCCGTCCTATATCTATGCAGTGCCTACATTGCACTCTACGACTCAAGGATTAATATCAATCCCCCAATACAACTGATCATGCTCGACTCGACACCTATTGACTCAATCAGAAGGGAATTTAACTAGACAAGGTAAGATAAATGCTTGAAATAGAAAGGAAGTCTCACCTCCTCGGAGTTTCGATATCTAGTTCCCTAGCTTTCAGATTCTACTCGCCCCTCCAAACGGCAAGGATTTCTCCCAAGATTACTCTTACCTCTCAGCTCACAGTATCTCTCTTGTATCAGTATTGCATAAACTCAGCCTCCAAGAGAACAGGGTCTCTATTTATAGAGAAACCTTTACCCAGACACTAGTTATTACCCATTGGGTAGGACTAATATACGCCAGTAATACCCGCTAGTTAAGCGTGCTTAGGTGAAAAGCTTCACCAACTCTCTGTTACATCAATCAGCAGGTAGTCATTCGCATGCTTGGGTTTTCATATCACACAGAATAGGCCATTGGCCTAGCGCGACTTGTTGTACTATCAGGCTAGGATTTAAAATAATAACCCACTACCTCACATTGGCAATACAGCCTTCGGCTGTTACAACATATTTCAGATTGGGCTTCCCGAGCACTCCTATGTAGGTATATAAGGAACTTATAATACTCTTGCCCAGCCTTCAAGTCCGCTTGCCTAGCAATCAGGATTAGGCCTGATTAATTCTTTTGGGTCGTTCCACTATAACCTCTTAGGGAGACTCTAAATTAAGACTGCCATGTGTAACACCTCTTCGTTAACCATCTACAAGTCCAATGCACATTTTCGCTTGGGCTTGATTACTAGGCTAGTCCATTAACATTTACAAGTACACTCGTGGACTATTAAATCAAATAACATATAGCCACACGCAGTCGTCCAAATCATATAAGGACTTAATAATGATAAACAAAAGAATTTAATAGCAGAAATTAAATTATTGACCTTAATAATAATGTTAGGAAAATTGTGGTCATTATAAAACTCTAGAGAGGTCTGGGCTAGGGCGACGCGCTGGGGCGAAGATGGGCAGAGGCTTCCTCGCTGGGGTGAGAATCATCAAGCCAAAAAGCTCGTCGGGGCGAGAATGCAAGGTTTTGGATTTTTCGTCTTTTTCTCGTTTTAGCTCCGATTTTCGATCTTTCTCCACTTTGGACTATAAATCCTCCTGAAATCAATAAACAACCTAATAAGTGCATATACACAATAAAATATGCAATAAACTAAATATATAGGAATGAAAATAAATGAATATTATAAAGGGAAGAGGAAACATGCAATTGAATTAATTGAACTGCATACTTATTTGTGAATTTTGGTAAAGAGTGCAATGCAGTCACAACTTCCTTCAATTCCTGATTTGTGTCAAATTCTTCCTCTTTATCAATGTCCAAGTTGTTAGTGATGGCCATCTCCAAGCTTTCGTTGTGTTCTTGTTAAAAAGATCCATGCACTATAGAATCAATGATGTCAATGACAAAAACATGATCAACATCACTAGGGTACCTTATGGCGTCATATATATTGAACTGAATTTTCTCTCCATCAAATTCCATGGTTAAGGTCCCATTGTGCACATCGATCATTATCCTCGCTGTTTTCAAGAATGGCCTTCCTAACAAGATATGCGAGGGATTTGGAGATCTATCATCTTCTATATCCACAATGTAAAAATCTACAGGAAAAATTAGTTGATTCACCTGCACTAAATCATCTTCAATTACCCCTTGAGGGTAAGTGTTAGTACGATCAGCGAGTTGAATGATAACACCAATTTGTTTCAAAGGTCCTAGATTTAAAGAAGTAAATATAGATAATGGCATGACATTTATTGAAGCTCCTAGATCTAGCATGGCTTTCTCAAATCTGGTATTACCTATTCTGCATGGGATTGTAAACATTCCTAGATCTTTACATTTAGGGGGCATTTTTCTTTGAAGCACTGCTGACACATTCTCTCCTACAGTGACTTTTTCATCATCTTTCAATTTTCTTTTGTTAGTGCACAATTCTTTCAAAAACTTTGCATGCCTGGGCACTTGTTTGATGGCCTCCAAGAGAGGAATATTTATTTCTACCTTCCTGAAGGTTTCCAAAATTTCTTTTTCTTTTTCCTCCTTTGAAATCTTGTGTGTTCTAGGTGGGAACCGCAATGGTGGGGTCTTAACTAGAGTAGATGGGGTAACAGTTTCCCTCGATGTCTCAGTCTCCTCTTTAACCTTTTCCTCTTCAATTTCCGTAACTAGTTTGGGTACTTCCAACTTTTTTCCACTCCTTAGTGTAATCGTACTAGCATTCTCCCTTGGATTGACGATTGTTTGGGAGGGAAACTTTCCTGAACCTTGAGAATCCAACCTCCCCACTGTGGTGGCGAGCTGACTTACTTGATTTCTTAAATCTTGAACAGAGGTTTTTGTCTCCTGCTGGAACTGCTGTGTTTGATTTATGAATTGTTGTGTCTGACTCATGAATGCCTTGAACATATCCTCCATAGATGTTCCAGAGTTTGCAGGTACAGCTTGACAAGGTTGGTACTCTTGTTGAGCCGGCTGAAAACCTCCATAACTCAAGTTGGGTTGATCTCTCCATCCTAAATTATAAGTGTAGGAATAAGGATCATATTGCTCCTGATGGTGTCCTAGGAATGTTCCAACAACATTGACTTGTTGAATAACTTCATCCTCTTGCAATAGTGAACAAGCATTAGTAGTATGCCCTGACATCGAACGAATTCCACACACATGTGCTACTTGTATATTCCATGCAGCCATCTGACTAACCATAACAGTTAAAGCAGAAATTTGTTGCTCAATATTACTTGCATTTACCTCATTTACCCTTTTTGGTGAATGATCATTCCTTGTTCCATACTGCTGTGAGTTTGCTGCCATGTTTACAATTAAGTTCCGTGCAGCCTCAGGTGTCTTATCAACTAGTGCTCCTCCACTTGCTGCATCAATCATGCTCCTATCCATTGACAACAGTCCCTCATAGAAGTATTGAATCAAGTGTTGATCATCTATTTGGTGAGGTGGCCAGCTGAAACATAATTTCTTAAATTTTTCCCAGTACTCATACAGCGTCTCTCCGTTGAACTGTCTGATTGCACATATCTCCTTCCTTATGTTGGCAACTCTCGAAGCAGAAAAGTACTTCTCCAAGAATAACCTTTGTATATCGTTCCATGATCGAATTGATCCTGAAGGAAGATAGTATAACCAGTCCTTTGCCAAATCTGCTAATGAGAATGGAAAAGCTCTAAGCTTGAGTTGTTCCCCTGCTACTCCTTATGGCTTCATTGTGGAACACACCATATAAAACTCCTTTATATGCTTATATGGATCTTCACCTGTAAGACCACGAAAAGTAGGCAAAAGGCGGATTAATCGTGATTGTAATTCAAAAGCAGCATCTAAAGTAGGATATTCAATACACAGTGATGGTTGATCAAGATTAGGAGTAGCTAATTCTTTCAAAGTCTTGTTATTGTTTGGCACCGCCATCCCTTCTTCGTCTAAATCTGCAGTAGTGCTTTATCTCTGGATCAAATTTCAATTCAAGAGAGTGAGAGGATCGAGTCATAAACTAAAAATAAAAATAAAAGAAAATAAAGAATAAATAAAAACAAATAACACTCCTCGGCAACGGTGCCAAAATTTGGGAGCTGTCGTTAACACTCCAAAATTAATACCTTACTTCTACGCTGTTAACACAAGAATGAGTATAGCAATAAGCAAGGATCGATCCCATAGAGAGTGAATTGTCTTTTATTTATCCTAATGTTTGAGGGGGTTTGGAATTGCATTTATTAACTAAAATGACAGAAAATATTTAATAAAAGTAATCAATGAATAGAAAGCTTCAGTTCTTCAGTTCAGTTTCACCTTAGCACAATTATGGAAAAGTCAAGTTTAACTATATTTATCCTTCAATGAGATTAATAACCCTAGATAACCGCAATCGCTAATTATCCGAAATTCTCCTTACGTGTAAATCCAATGTGACAATCGCCTCAAGAGACCCTAACTATCATATAACCTAGAACTATCAGTCTAGATTTAATATAACAACAACATGAAGAATTAGAGAATTAGGTTATTCCAAACAACAATTACACAATCAGGAATTATTTAACTTGCCTTCTAATAATCTTAATAATACTCAAAAGCTTGTCCACAATCAAGTACTATTAATTGCTACCCATGATCAGATATAATATCGTTTGCTTAATACTATATCTTAATCTAGCAGATGATATTAATCAAATTAATTCAATTGGCCAAATCAAATCAAAAGATTAAATAACTTGTAATCGATTAAAACAGATTATCAGAATAAATCTCATGCAAGAAGGAATAAATAAATAAAACCTAATCAAACCATTAATTATGAAAAAGGTTCAACATCCCTTAGAACTGAAAGTAAGAGTTTAGCCTGGCATGCCTTCAAACTCCTCCAATTAGGTTTACAATTGTAGTTGTCAAGATACCCTAAATATTTGACTAATAATATCTATTTATAGTCCTAAGGTATTATCCTAAGTCTACTAAAAATAAAAATCCAATTTGGAGTAAAAATCCTTAAAATTCCCGAAAGTCAACGCCAAGTCAACACGAGTCAACTCTGGTCAAAGCCGACCAACCTCGTCGGGGCGAGGAATTATGCCTAGCTTTTCTCGCCGGGGCGAAGATTTTGTACTAGGTTTCTCGCCGAGGCGAGAAACTCCAGAGAGGTTTGGGCCGGGGCGACGCGCTGGGGCGAAAATGGGCAGAGGTTTTCTCGCTGGGGCGAGAATCATTAAGCCAAAAAGCTCGTCGAGGCGAGAATGCCAATTTTTGGATTTTTTGTCTTTTTCTCGTTTTAGCTCCGATTTTCCATCTTTCTCCACTTTTGACTCGGAATCCTCCTGAAATCAATAAACAACCTAATAAGTGCATATACACAATAAAATATGCAATAAACTAAATATATAGGAATGAAAATAAATGAATATTACGTACTTATCAGAATAATAAATTATCTTTAGCCTTCAACAATAATAAATCAGAGATTTATCGAGAATAAATTTTAAACGATAACTATAGCGGAACTAATAATTCATTAGAAGAGTCAAATAGAACATAATGTCTACTATTTTCTCTTATTTGAAAAAAATTCACCATCATTATTTTATCCCTGTAATACCAATCAACAATTCCTATTTATGATCATCCAAATCAACAGTTTATCTTTGCACTACGGGCCAAAAATATTCAATTGTAACACCAATGGTCATGATCATGTTAAACACCAGTCCATCTTTGTACTACGGGCCAAAGAGAATTTTCACCACAAGCCTTTGTTTGTAACACCAAAGCTTATGATTATACCAATAAACAGTTCCTGGTCATAATCATGTCAATCATCAGTTCATCTTTGCACTACAGGCCAAAGAGAACTTTCACCACCATTTTAATTTGAGGATTATGCAAATGATACAAAAATGAATAGAAACAATAAGATCAAAAATAAATATTAGAGATTTGTAATTTAATTTATCAATAGTCTAAGAATGTCCAAATTGTCAACATGATATCCAGAAATTCGATTAGAGTTCAAGAATAGAATAAATAAGGTTCATAATTCAACTATAACGTGTAAAACGTAATAGAAAGATTCAGGTGAAAAGATAGTAGATGAAACAAAAACTATTAAGGATATTCTACTAATTTTAGGAATTTTTACCATTTAATAATAAGGTTATAGAAACGAATAATAATTTCTTACCATAAATGGAGGAGTATGAAAGAAAATAATATCCTTTACGAGTATGAAAGAAAATGACATCCTTTCCCTTAGTAGGAGACTAGATCTAACTGGTATAAAGAAGATTATCTTGAGAAATTCTTGCACTATTTGTAACACTCAGAGTATCCTTATACTAAAAAACAATGCGCACAATATTATAGAAGAAGAATTTTGTGATTCTGGTGTGGGTTTCCTACCTCAACTAAGTAACCTATTCATAGGAAAATGCTTAGCACACCACTTTTGACAAATGCGCGGGTTAGCACGCCACTGATGAATTCGTTCGTCTGATTTTTACCGTGCAATAAAATATTCTAATAAAACAAATAACTTTATATATAATATAATATATTTTAATAAAATAAATACTTTATATATAATATAAAAGTTTTCTGTTTTATATAAAAAGTTTTCTGTTTTATTACTATTATAATAATAATAAAACAAATACTGAACGAAAGTTCTGCCGATGGTTTGACAAATTGGCAAGTGGGGGGTCCATAGAATAATAAGTCAAACTTACGACAAACGTTTCATGACAAATCTCAAAAATTGAACAAATAACTACCACACATCACTTATCTTTAATCAACACATTTTCAATCTTTCAACAATTATTCACCATTAATATTATAGACTCACAATATTGACAAACAGATTATTCCCAGGAAAGAGGGGCCTTTCCGTAGAAACGACGTGCAATTAAATAACTCCTTTCCTTGACATAACTTCTAAACATTGTCAATACTGCTAACTGATCTAATAATATCACATCAAATAATATGAGTTACTGTAACAATTATTAATATAAATACTGCTCAATTGCTATGATATCAATTATTGAATCAATAATATGAAATACTGTGCAATATCGTGTGCTACTATGGAATACCGCGTGCTACTGTGGAATAACGCGTGCTACTGTTCTTTTATTACTGGGTATTTCAACAGTTGCAGGTGATAAAATCGTTAACAATTTTTTTTATAAAAAGTTATTTCTGTCGTTTTCAGTATCCGATAATTAGTCGTTGTAGGACCCACCAACGATTAGTTATTTCAGCGCCATCATACTTTACCGAGTATAATATTCCCCGACAGAAAGAATATCCCCCGATAAAAAGAATATTCTTCGACATACTGTTTATCTGTTAATTTGCATATAGTACCCTTAACTATAACATTTTATCAATTAAACACTTTACTGTTTAAAATAATAATCATAAAGAAAAAGAGACTTTTATTTCATAAAAGTCGGGGTCTTAAAATTTTTCTTCCTTATGAAATTTCGTCCTCGAAATTGACGTACGTACCTGGCTTTTCGAAGAGGTGAGGATACCTAGTTTTCATTTTTGATTCTAATTCCCAGGTCATTTCCTCTGTATCATGGTTTCTCCATAAAACTTTGACTTGAGGTATAACATTTGAGCGTAGAATCTGTTCTTTTTTATACAAGATCTTGACAGGTACCTCTTCATACGTTAAATCATCTACTATCTCGTCTAGTTCTAATTTAATAATGAGGTTTGGATCTTTCACATATTTACGTAACATGGATATGCAAAAAACGCTATGAATACGAGACATGCTTGGCGGTAAAGCGAGATTGTAGGCCATAGTTCCTACTCGGTCAAGGATTTCAAATGGACCAATAAATCGAGGGTTGAGCTTTCCTCTTTTTTCCGAATCTCGTAACTCCTTTCCATGGGTTAACACGTAAAAATACATGTGTTAGGTTTGTATATAACGCGAACATACAATCAAATTGCATATAATGAGCGGAAGCATGGTAAATCAGAATTTAAAATTTTACAAACCAAAACCAGGATCAATCTTTATGTGCAATTATTAATTAACATAGAAAGATAGAGAATTAGAAATTATACCCTTGTAGAAACTAGCTTACTCATGTACGAGTTCTACTCCAAAAATCCTTCACAAAGATTCCTTCTTTTGATCAATGCAAGCTACCCAAGTGTTTGGCCTCTAGAGGTGATCCACCAAGGAATAATACTTACTCAATAAGATGGGTGATGACAAACCCTAGGAGTATTCTCTCAAGTCTTATGGAAGGTTGTGTAACCCTAATCATTATAAGACTTCTCTTCTTTATAGATGGAGGTAACCCTCCTGAACTATTTAGGTTTAGGGTTTTATTAATTATAATCCTAATCTAATTAGGATATAATATGAGAATACTCCTATTAATTAATTCCTAACCTATTTAGAAATTAAATAATAGTAATAGTAATAATAATAATAATAAGACTCCTCTTATTAATTTATAATTAGTATTTCTAAAATACTAAATAATAAATATGAAGTTATTTAATTTATTCTATCACCATAGATTAAATTAAATATACTTAACTTATTATTACGATTATGTCATTTACTTCTTAAATAAATATTTTCCTTCTGCGGTGTGACCCTTTAGGTTCTCCATATTAAACCGGTTGTGAATAAATTTATTAGAACAATTCTAATCTTATTTAAATAAAAAAATAAACTATTTAATTCATTTAATAAAATAATATTTATTCTACAAAAAGGGTAAGCCCCCTTAGCGATCAACGACTTTCCAAATAATATAGATTTCAACATTAATCACAAAAGAACCTTTCAATGAATAGTTACCGTACAATTTAATTCTTCTACCATACAATGTCCCAATTAAATATAAGACATGGAATTACTGTCAAGTCTTATTTTATTTAATTATATGTATTTCAATTCTGAAATGCACAATTCTAATTAATGCAAATTAGAAACAACTTTCTAATTTTATTCTGCCTTGTCCAAGGACTACTGAATTGACATTTATCGAATCACATAAGACATTCTCTCCTTTTACTAGAAGCGGTAGATTCTATGTTGATCATTCACCTATCTCCATGTATAACTTATTATACCCAATTATACCCTATGTTACACCATAAAGGTATTAAGGAATATGTCAAAGCATAACTCATCATGCACAAGATACTATGATGATCTCAAGTCCAAGGATCACTTATACTGCTATCACTAAAGGAATTCCTATTGACAGGTGAGTAAAACTCCATTAGGTATTCCTTTATCAAGCCACGTTCAGTGATCTTATTCTTTAATAAGCACCTACATACTTGCTTTAGTGTCTCCACACAAATGATTATGAGATCAATCATCCTCTTCCTAAGAGCAAGCAAAGTATGTACCAATCTATCCGGATTCACTAATCCCCTTTTTAATAATTTAACGATTAGGAACTATTTTAGTTTTAAGCTATCTAAGAATTTAGATCTCATTAGTATGATCATCATCATGATTCTAAAAACATTGCTTAAACTAAGTATTTATCACACATAATATAACAACATCATATAGATAAAATAAAATGACTTTAACAAATTATTATATTTTTATTAATAAACGAATAAGATTACAAAGTACATGCAATATCATATCAAATATGATTGGCTTGTGTGCATACTACTTTCAATCTCTCACTTGCACTAAAGCTAATTGTCGACGCCGGGTTTTCGCTTTCTCGTCTTTTCCAATTTTAGCCTTTTGATTTAGATGACGTTTGGAAAAGGTCGGCATTGATGTCGACGGGGTTTTGAAAGATCGTTTTTTATGATGAGCCAATTGACCAGAGTCGCCAGTTGGTATATTTGAAATGGATGTACCAACTCATCCGAGTTTTCGTTTTTTATAAATCGCTGGCTCATGTGTGACTCCGAATTAATTGGTCTGCGAATCGAGATTCATAGAGTTCGGGGGCTTGCTTAAGCGAGGGGAAGGTGTTAGGCACCCCCCGACTTCCGTGAAACACGGTTACCGCAATCTCGATGCTTTCCTATCCCTTAATTCATGCGTGTGTGGGTATGTGCGCGCGTGTGTGTGTGTGCTTATGTGAATGTTGTGGTGAGTTTGTATGAAAGAATCGCTTGGATTTTGAGGGAAAGTCGTGCTTTGAGAGTGCTTTGGAATGTCCTTCGGCTTCTACGAGAAAGCTTTATTCTTTATTAGGAAGGTTTGATTTTAATTGTCAAAAGCTAGGAGATTTTTCTTTAGGTGTTGTTTTGGCAAATCAAGAGTTTTTAAACCTTCGTCAAAATAGGAATCGAGATCTATACGTTGCTTTCGTAACTCAAATGATGGGCAACTTCTAGAATCTCTTTAACCCTATGCACAACGGTTTAATAAAACGCCATTTATTTATAAAATCAATTTGGGTGATGTTTTGGAAAACGATTTTTCTTTGCCTTCTCGTTAAAGAGGAATCGACATTCATTTGCACTTTCAATTTTAAGCCTCGTGATGCTAATACCCTACTTTGATTGATTTTATGAAAATCTTATCGTTTAGCTTTGAAATAAATTTCGTGTCATAGATCAAATCAAGCATTAAAAATGCGTTGGAGTTATTCATGGGCATGTAAGCCATCAAAATAACCCCAAACGCCCACAAGCACATGTTTCACTATTTCGGGGGCCTTAAACCCGATTTCAACTTGGTATCGTTTTAAGGCCCGACGATTACAATTTACAATAAAGGATTACATATACTAAAATTGTCCATCATCGGATTTGGACCACGGGGTCGCGTTCCTAGGCTCACATCCACAATTTATACACGAACAATCGGATATTACAAGAAAATAAACCAACCCGGATAATCTAACAATACCAAGACATCCTAAAATGACGATTTAAAGGAATTGATACCAAATATAACACCTTAAAACAAACAAAGAAATTAATGAACGAATATCATCGGGTTATTAGGAAGAGTTTTATTCCGATGGAAACTTCACTCATAATCCCTAATTCATTGTTCAATCAATAAATTACATGAAAATTTGCATCTAATTTGATCAAATGATATGATAGAAATTGATATCACAAAAGAGATTTCACCTTGCAATTGATATCCAAATGGATGTGAACTTGATGTATTTGAATAGAAGGAAAGAATCTATTTGATACAATCAAATCAAAAGAAAATTATTCCTCTCTTTTTTCTCTCTTTTCTTCCTATTTGATTGCAAAATTTATGCTATTTCTTCCTCAATTTCCGAGTTGGCTGCTGTTGTATTCTCCTTCTTCCTCAAATTCTCCAACCTCCTGTATGCTGCCCGAAGCTGGGCTTAAATAGGCTGGCCAAAGCCAGCCGCAGATCTATCTGCGGCTGGCCGCAGATGGATCTGCGGCTGGCCAGCTGGCACGCCTCCCATCGCACTCAGCTGGTAGTGCTGATTTCCTGGTTTCCGTGCTGGCGCACCCACTTGGCCGCAGATCTATCCGCGGCTGGCGGGCTTGACTTTCTCGATTTTCGTGCCACGCCTCGATTTTCGTGCCGCAACGTCGGTTTTCGCTGACATGCTCGTGTTCTGCAGTCCGGGAATTTCCGGGAGACGTGCCACCTCATTCGGAAGTGCCTGCTTCGGAAGGCTCTGCTGTCACGTCGACTTGGGCTGCCCAAAACATTGCGGCGGTGCCGGGCGCTCGCCCTTGTGCCCGCTCCTTTGCTCCCGCAAGCTGGTTCAATTGACGATTTCGCCCTCCTGTCATGGTTAGTAGAAGGAAACGCAAAATTTGGGTGTCTACAGCTGCCCCTCTTTATCATGTTTATGAAATGATAAATGAAATGAACAGGATAAAGAATAGACACTCGATGCATGAATGACAGTGTGTAAGAATGACAGTGCATACATGATGCCTCACACATATAGCTTATGATGCAACATAAGATGCAATGCATGCAAGACATTCGTAAGAGTGTCAATGTATCAACCCCTTGACCGTGTTCGTTAGTCTTTGGGTTCACTCCTTCAATCTATCGTCTCGTTCGGAGCCGGTTATCGTCGCCGGTCATCCATCTCGTGATCGCCGGTTATCGTCGTCGGTCGATCGTCATGTCGGGGCCGGGTATCGTTGCCGGTCACCCATCTCGTAACCCCCGGTTATCGTCGCCGGTTGGTTATCTTGTCGGAGCCGGTTATCGTCGCCGGTCATCCATCTCGTGATCGCCGGTTATCGTCGCCGGTCGATCGTCATGTCGGGGCCGGGTATTGTCGCCGGTCACCCATCTCGTAACCCCCGGTTATCGTCGCCGGTTGCTTATCTGTCGGAGCCGGTTATCGTCGCCAGACATCCATCTCGTGATCGCCGGTTATCGTCGCCGGTCGATCGTCATGTCGGGGCCGGGTATCGTCGCCGGTCACCCATCGCGTAACCCCCGGTTATCGTCGCCGGCTGGTTATCTGTCAGAGCCGGTTATCGTCGCCGGACATCCATCTCGTGATCGCCGGTTATCGTCGCCGGTCGATCGTCATGTCGGGGCCGGGTATCGTCGCCGGTCACCCATCGCGTAACCCCCGGTTATCGTTGCCGGTCGGTTATCTGTCGGAGCCGGTTATCGTCGCCGGACATCCATCTCGTGATCGCCGGTTATCGTCGCCGGTCGATCGTCATGTCGGGGCCGGGTATCGTCGCCGGTCACCCATCTCGTAACCCCCGGTTATCGTCGCCGGTTGGTTATCTTGTCGGAGCCGGTTTTCGTCGCCGGACATCCATCTCGTAATCGCCGGTTATCGTCGCCGGTCGATCGTCATGTCGGGGCCGGGTATCGTCGCCGGTCACCCATCTCGTAACCCCCGGTTATCGTCGCCGGTCGGTTATCTGTCGGAGCCGGTTATCGTCGCCGGACATCCATCTCGTGATCGCCGGTTATCGTCGCCGGTCGATCGTCATGTCGGGGCCGGGTATCGTCGCCGGACACCCATCTCGTAACCCCCGGTTATCGTCACCGGTTGGTTATCTTGGATCTCAGCCCTTCCCAGGGTTTGTTGTTTTTTGTCTTTTTTCTATTTGTGGATATCAGCCCTTCCCAGGGTTGCTCACCATCTTTGTTGTGGTTCGCGTGGATCTCAGCCCTTCCCAGGGTTTGTTATTTTTTGTCTTTTTTCTTTTTGTGGATATCAGCCCTTCCCAGGGGTGCTCACCATCTTTGTTGTGGTTGGCGTGGATCTCAGCCCTTCCCAGGGTTTGTTGTTTTTTGTCTTTTTTCTTTTTGTGGATATCAGCCCTTCCCAGGGTTGCTCAACATCTTGTTGTGGTTCGCGTGGATCTCAGCCCTTCCTAGGGTTTGTTGTTTTTTGTCTTTTTTCTTTTTGTGGATATCAGCCCTTCCCAGGGTTGCTCACCATCTTGTTGTGGTTCGCGTGGATCTCAGCCCTTCCCAGGGTTTGTTGTTTTTTGTCTTTTTTCTTTTTGTGGATATCAGCCCTTCCCAGGGTTGCTCACCATCTTGTTGTGGTTCGCGTGGATCTCAGCCCTTCCCAGGGTTTGTTGTTTTTTGTCTTTTTTCTTTTTGTGGATATCAGCCCTTCCCAGGGGTTTGCTCACGACTCTGTCGCGGTTTGCTTGGATGCCTTCCCAGGTTTGCTCACCACTCTGTCGCGGTTTGCTTGGATCTCAGCCCTTCCCAGGGTTTTTGTTTTGGTTGGATGCCTTCCCAGGTTTGCTCACCACTCTGCCGCAGTTTGCTTGGATCTCAGCCCTTCCCAGGGTTTGTTGTTTTTTGTCTTTTTTTTTTTTTTTTTTTTGTATGAATTTTGAGGGATTTCTTGAAGTGGGCTGTGTGATCGGCTTTTGTCCCGGATCTCCCACCAACATCGTCCACGTACTATGCCGCAAAAGCCATCACGGTCTGATCATTTGTGAGGTTGAAAGCGACGTGTTTGTACTTTCCTGAAGATTTTCATTTTGATCGTACCTGCATGCATGAAAAAGATGTTATGCATGATCTGGCAGATATGTTATGGACAGATGCATGTGCGCAACATATGTTTGGATAGAAATGACCCCTGTTCAGTCAAATGATACGATTCGACAGTCGTCGTCGTTTGCCAACATTTGATTGGATTACGCCTCATCGTGCAGCGTAGTCTTTAGACTTCAACATTGGTTTGGTGTTCTGCCTGTTCTTGGTCGTCTTCATTTTATCAAGTTGAGGCAGTCTGTTTCGCTCTCTGTGATGATCGACAGCTATGTTGGCTCCTTGACTTTTTGATCATTTCTGCTGGTCGATATGCTGTTGTCCCGCATTATATCCTCCTTGTATATGCTCATGCACGTGGATCACTTGGATGTCGAGGCAGTGATAGACAGGATTGGGGAGAGGCCCAATGATGAAAAGCTCTGTGCAGCCTCAGCTTCTTTCCATTTCACGATTCTTAACTGCCCCTGCCTTGGCGCGTGTCGCTACCAAGAATTTCTATCGAAAACTCGCGATGTTGACCGTGCTGAGTTATCCACAGCTCTGCAAGATCCTGCATATCAGATGACTAACAAATGCCAAAACTTGAAGGCTCGGGCCGTTAGTGTTAGTTCAACACAAAGATATTATAATCTCGACAAAAATGCAGTTAAAGCACATGAAATTGAATATATCCTTTGATCACATAATCTAGCAAGTGGTGAACTGTGAATGTATTTTTTTTTTCCCTCGTGAGTTGATGATTTTCTATTTGACGAGTTATGAAATCGTAAGAACACCTTCAAGCATTCATGGTCATTGTATGTGAGTAAGGTCGAATTCAAAAGAACTACCTTCCCTTGTCAAAGGCACTCTGTCTCCATTCTCGACAACGTCTTTAGCAGGATTGACGTCATATGACAAATGCACTGTGCGATGCAGCATTCAGTAGGGGTTTCTCTTTTATGACTTCTCGTTTAAGGCCGAGAGTTTTTCCATATTATCTTTTCTCTTTATTAGCCCACTTCACTTGTCTCGTTTTCTTAGGCTATCCAAAGTTACCCATTTAACGAGTTTTGGACCAATGACTCCCGAACCAGACGGTTTTAGGGCATTAGGTGTACAGACACCCCTTCGGGTTTATTTACTCGAGTAACAAAGGCCACGGTTCGAGACAAGCTGGTGGTCTGCACCATTCATTCTTTGCTTGACCTTGCGCAAGATTCGTTTTCTTAGGCTTGAGTTACCCATGTAGCGAGTGTTAGGCCGGTAACTCCCAAACCAGACGGCTTTAGGGCACCAGATGTAGAGACACCCCTTAGGATTAATTACTCGAGTAGCCCATGCCACGATTCGAATCTGCTCGGCCTCCTCGACTGTAATGCTCATTTTCTTAGGCTCTGAGTTACCCATGTAACGAGTGTTGGGCCAGCGACTCCCAAACCAGACGGCTTTAGGGCACCAGGTGTAGAGACACCCCTTGGGCTTAATTACTCGAATAACCCAGGCCACGATTCGAGACATTAGCTTGATGATCATTTATCGTCTGACTTCTTGATTTTAGCTTGATAATTATTGACTGTCTGACTACGTGTTAATCGCCATCAACGTCGTCATAGTTTTATACCCCACAACTGAAAGTTTGTGCAAATGCAAAGTGAAGGCTGTCACATGAGGTCGATTCTGTCGCAAACGTTGCTTTTGAATTAAGGCTTTGTACTCGATCAAAAGGTTGAAAGCCTTCTTCATCTAATCATACTCACGATCGTGCTCCACGGTTGCTTGTCAGAATTAATCCGACTCCTATCAAGCCAAATAAAATCCCCTTTCACGCGGATCATCGTATCCTAGGAAAACTATGCTTGACAAATGCCAGATGATCGTACCGTTGAAGATTGAATTGACATGAGGTAGCATTCGATGATGATGGTGCATGTTGATGGGATTGTTGCCTGGGTGCCAATTTGCACGTCATCATTTCCTGGGTAGTTGATAAATGCCCCAGTGTTAAGTTGCTTTTCTTGTGATCTCCCTTGTACTGGTCGCATCGGTATCTCGCTGGGCTGACAAAAGATCCGGTCCTTTGACTTGTTGAAAGGTTTGGGGGATTTTTGATTTTTTGATTCTTTTGATTTTTTTTTTTTTTTTTTTTCACAGAGTCAGAATCAACGGGCCGGGGAACGCCTTCCCGTCCATTCCCCACAGCTTCGTCTTGGTAGGGCGTGATCCTTTTGAAGACTAAATCGTTTATTTTGAATTTTCGGGATCACACCTTCTTGTCGTATGCCCGGGAGATGCGTAAGGGGCTGCCCCTGCAAATGTGCGAACCGAGGTTCGATAGGCAAACAGGGTGAGCGACAATAAATCCGGCCATCCCCGATGATTGGCGGACATTCTTCCCATGATCGTTTTTGTGTTTTATTCGCAGCCCCCACTGCCCCATTCATTTTGGGCCGATAAATGACTGAATCAAAATGTTTGATCTTGAATTTGTCGTATATCTCCTCCTTGAGGGCATCGCTCAGATTTCTATAGTCGATGTGGCCCCTTACTTCTCCTCCAGGCTGTGGTACTGGGATTCTGTCGGAAAACCATTCAGGGTAAACAGACACCGTGATGATTCCTGTTTTAAACCGCTTGATAATCTCGTCCTTTTACTTTCAACCTCCATTCAGGCTTCAACGTTCTCAACTTTTGCTTATAGGCAGTCGATGTCCTATAACGTCTGAGGACAATCCAATCACGTCGCCACGGGACCAAGCGAACATATCTCCATACAGGGTCAACAACTCGGCTATTTTTTCTTTTTCTTTTTCTTTTTTTCTTTTTTTTTGTGGTCGAATATGCCCCTACTCCGGGTTCTTTGTGATCGTTATACCACGCTTTCACGGTTCTCTTAATCTTATCCTGCAAAATAAGGTCAGTGTTTGATGACAGGATAGTATTTAGAAGTTTTTAGAAAACCTTGGTACGTGGCACGGATTGCCCTCCTGCAAAAAAACCATGTCAGTATTCTCTTTATATGTGCAGGTGATGCAATCACATGATACAGGACATATTTATTACGATGATGATGGCATGACAGTTGTATGCCATTTGCATGACATTTATTTATTTGACTGAACGATAAAAGGGCATGAAGAAGCTTCCCTTTCATTAGGTTTATCAGAGGCTGACCTACCCTAGGGTTACTCTCGCGGGCTTTTCGGCATGAAGGTCCCCAAATCTTCACAATCTACTCGTCTGAATCCTTTCGATTGGAGCGGATTTGGGTGGTGCGTTTCCTGAGCCATCTCCGGGGAGCAGCCCCTTCGAGTCCAGTAATAAGCAACCGACAGGTTCGCCTCAGGAGGAGGTACTCTCTCAACATACATTTACATTCATCGTCCTCACCGCATGCAAATGATTTCTTTAAAGTAAAGCCATCCCATTCAATCATTCACTTATTGGACAAAACACACATTCACACAACAAAAGTAGAAATGATCAAAATATCGCATGCACACACATATTCATGAATTTTTTAAGGATAGGATAGCATCAAGATTTGAACGCGGCTTAAGCCCTCTAATGTCCCCAGCGGAGTCGCCAGCTGTCGACGCCGGGTTTTCGCTTTCTCGTCTTTTCCAATTTTAGCCTTTTGATTTAGATGACGTTTGGAAAAGGTCGGCATTGATGTCGACGGGGTTTTGAAAGATCGTTTTTTATGATGAGCCAATTGACCAGAGTCGCCAGTTGGTATATTTGAAATGGATGTACCAACTCATCCGAGTTTTCGTTTTTTATAAATCGCTGGCTCATGTGTGACTCCGAATTAATTGGTCTGCGAATCGAGATTCATAGAGTTCGGGGGCTTGCTTAAGCGAGGGGAAGGTGTTAGGCACCCCCCGACTTCCGTGAAACACGGTTACCGCAATCTCGATGCTTTCCTATCCCTTAATTCATGCGTGTGTGGGTATGTGCGCGTGTGTGTGTGTGTGTGCTTATGTGAATGTTGTGGTGAGTTTGTATGAAAGAATCGCTTGGATTTTGAGGGAAAGTCGTGCTTTGAGAGTGCTTTGGAATGTCCTTCGGCTTCTACGAGAAAGCTTTATTCTTTATTAGGAAGGTTTGATTTTAATTGTCAAAAGCTAGGAGATTTTTCTTTAGGTGTTGTTTTGGCAAATCAAGAGTTTTTAAACCTTCGTCAAAATAGGAATCGAGATCTATACGTTGCTTTCGTAACTCAAATGATGGGCAACTTCTAGAATCTCTTTAACCCTATGCACAACGGTTTAATAAAACGCCATTTATTTATAAAATCAATTTGGGTGATGTTTTGGAAAACGATTTTTCTTTGCCTTCTCGTTAAAGAGGAATCGACATTCATTTGCACTTTCAATTTTAAGCCTCGTGATGCTAATACCCTACTTTGATTGATTTTATGAAAATCTTATCGTTTAGCTTTGAAATAAATTTCGTGTCATAGATCAAATCAAGCATTAAAATGCGTTGGAGTTATTCATGGGCATGTAAGCCATCAAAATAACCCCAAACGCCCACAAGCACATGTTTCACTATTTCGGGGGCCTTAAACCCGATTTCAACTTGGTATCGTTTTAAGGCCCGACGATTACAATTTACAATAAAGGATTACATATACTAAAATTGTCCATCATCGGATTTGGACCACGGGGTCGCGTTCCTAGGCTCACATCCACAATTTATACACGAACAATCGGATATTACAAGAAAATAAACCAACCCGGATAATCTAACAATACCAAGACATCCTAAAATGACGATTTAAAGGAATTGATACCAAATATAACACCTTAAAACAAACAAAGAAATTAATGAACGAATATCATCGGGTTATTAGGAAGAGTTTTATTCCGATGGAAACTTCACTCATAATCCCTAATTCATTGTTCAATCAATAAATTACATGAAAATTTGCATCTAATTTGATCAAATGATATGATAGAAATTGATATCACAAAAGAGATTTCACCTTGCAATTGATATCCAAATGGATGTGAACTTGATGTATTTGAATAGAAGGAAAGAATCTATTTGATACAATCAAATCAAAAGAAAATTATTCCTCTCTTTTTTCTCTCTTTTCTTCCTATTTGATTGCAAAATTTATGCTATTTCTTCCTCAATTTCCGAGTTGGCTGCTGCTGTATTCTCCTTCTTCCTCAAATTCTCCAACCTCCTGTATGCTGCCCGAAGCTGGGCTTAAATAGGCTGGCCAAAGCCAGCCGCAGATCTATCGGCGGCTGGCCGCAGATGGATCTGCGGCTGGCCAGCTGGCACGCCTCCCATCGCACTCAGCTGGTAGTGCTGATTTCCTGGTTTCCGTGCTGGCGCACCCACTTGGCCGCAGATCTATCCGCGGCTGGCGGGCTTGACTTTCTCGATTTTTGTGCCACGCCTCGATTTTTGTGCCGCAACGTCGGTTTTCGCTGACATGCTCGTGTTCTGCAGTCCGGGAATTTCCGGGAGACGTGCCACCTCATTCGGAAGTGCCTGCTTCGGAAGGCTCTGCTGTCACGTCGACTTGGGCTGCCCAAAACATTGCGGTGGTGCCGGGCGCTCGCCCTTGTGCCCGCTCCTTTGCTCCCGCAAGCTGGTTCAATTGACGATTTCGCCCTCCTGTCATGGTTAGTAGAAGGAAACGCAAAATTTGGGTGTCTACACTAATCGCCATCGTATCTAATACCCATCTTCTCTAAGTGACGATCAAACTGCTGTTAAGTTAAAGCTTTAGTAAATGGATCTGCAATGTTGTCTTAAGAGTCCACACGTTCCAGGGTGACGTCTCCTCTTTCAATGATCTCTCTAATCAAATGAAACTGCAACAACACGTGTTTGGATTTCTGATGAGACTTGGGTTCCTTGGCTTGTGTAACAGCTCCCGTGTTGTCACAAAATAAAGGCACTGGTCTTTGAATGCTAGGAACTACTCCAAGTTCTATAATGAACTTCTTCATCCAAACAGCTTCCTTTGCAGCTTCACTTGCAGCTATGTACTCTGCCTCTGTCACTGAATCAACAACTGTTTGTTATTTGAAACTTTTCCAACTCACTGCGCCACCGTTTAAGGTAAACACATACCCTGAAATGGATTTACTGTCATCTTTGTCCGTTTGAAAACTTGAGTCTATATAGCCCTCTAGTTTCATATCAGACCCACCATAGACAAGAAATACATCCTTAGTTCTTCTTAAGTACTTTAGGATGTTTTTCACTGCCTTCCAGTGTTCTTCTCCAGGATTCGACTGATATCTTCTTGTTTCACTAAGTGCATGAGCGACATCCGGTCTAGTACATATCATACCGTATATGATAGATCCTATTACTGAAGCATAAGGAATCTACTCGTACGGTTTCTCTCCTCAGGTGTCTTTGGGGCCTGTTTCTTGGAGAGATATATTCCATGGCTCATTGGCATGAGATCTCTCTTGGAATCTTCCATGCTAAACTTCTTTAACATCGAGTTAATGTACGTTCCTTGGGACAAGCCGATCATCTTTTTAGATCTATCTCTATAGATCTTTATCCCCAAAATATAGGATGCTTCTCCCAAGTCCTTCATGGGGAAGTGTTTAGATAACCAAATTTTGATCGATTGTGGCAAAAGAATATCATTCCCGATCAGTAATATATCATCAACATATAGTACTAGGAATGATACAACGCTCCCACTAACCTTCTTGTACAAACAAGGCTCATTCTCATTTTTGATAAAATCAAATTTTTGATTGTCTCATCAAACGGATATTCCACCTTCGAGAAACTTGCTTCAATCCATAAATGGATCGTTGTATCTTACAGACTTGATTTGTTCTAACCGTTGAAACAAAACCCTCTGGCTGTATCATATATACATCCTCCTCAAGTTTCCCATTGAGAAAGGTTGTTTTCACGTCGATTTGCCAGATCTCGTACTCATAATAAGCTGCAATTGCAAGCAAAATTCGAATGGACTTGAGCATAGCTACTAGTGAGAAGGTTTCATCATTGTCAACACCTTATCTTTATTTGAAACCTTTTGCGACCAGTCGGGCCTTATAAGTCTCTACCTAGCCGTCTGCTCCAGTTTTTCTCTTAAAGACCCATTTGCACCCAATAGGCTTAATACCCTCAGGTGATGAAACCAAAGACCATACTTGATTTTCATACATGGAGTCCATCTCAGATTTCATGGCTTCTAGCCATTTCTCTAAGTCTTTACTACTTATATCCTCTTCGTAAGTTACTAGATCATCATCTTCTATGATGTGTACCTCATCATCATCCTCTATGATGAATCCATACCTATTAGGTATCTTCGGTACTCTCCCAGATTTATGAATAGGTTGTGGTACAGTAGGTTCTTCTACTTGGCCAGGTACTTGTCTTTGATCCGTTGTATTTTGTGGTTCTTGAATTTCTTTAAGATATATCTTACTCCCACTAACCCCTCCAAGGATAAACTCATTTTCCAAGAAGGTAGCATGTTTCACAACAAACACCTTTTGATCAGTAGGATGATAGAAATAATACCCTAATGTTTCTTTAGGGTATCTCATAAATCTACACTTGTCGGATCTAGTATGCAGCTTATCATTCTCAAACTTTTTGACATAAGCTGGACAACCCCAAGTCTTAACATGCTTAAGACTAGGTTTTCTCCCTGTCCATAACTCATATGGAGTCTTTGGGACGGATTTGGTAGGTACTTTGTTAAGTAGGTATGCAGCCGATTCTAGGGCATAACCCTAGAAAGAACATGGAAGATCGGTAAAACTCATCATGGAACGAACCATGTCCAATAATGTTTGATTTCTCCTTTCAGATACACCATTCAATTCTAGCGTTCCTGGTGGAGTCAATTGAGAAACTCATTGGTCAAGTATTCCCCTCCTCGATTTGATCGAAGAAACTTAATACTCTTTCCAGTTTGCTTCTCTACTTCACCTCTGAATTGTTTGAACTTTTCAAACGATTCAGATTTGTATTTTATCAAATACACATATCCAAATCTAGAATGATCATCAGTGAAAGGAATAAAATAAGAATACCTTCCTCGTGCATTCGTTGTCACAGGTCCACATATGTCTGTGTGTACCAACATTAACAACTCTGTAACTCTATCTCCTTTTCCACTAAAAGGAGATTTAGTCATCTTACCCATGAGACAAGATTCACAAGTTGGATATGATTCGAAATCAGATAGCTCTAAAAGCCCATCTTTATGCGACTTGGTTAATCTTGTTTCATTGATATAACCGAGTCTACAGTGCCACATAAAGGTATAATTAACATCATCTCTTTTTCTTTTCTTAGTTTGTTAAATTTGACGTATATTTTCATGCAAGTCAAGTATGTAAAGTGTTAGAGTTTATGCCCTAGAGGCCAATTATTTAATGTAATTGCTTAACATTTCTTTTGATATTTGATTGAATAAATGAATTATTTTATTATGGTTTCATTTACTGTGTTATATAAATGTTAGCATAATAAAAGTCCTTAGAATAATGATACAAATTATATAGCTTCAAGTATGTGACTTGAACATGAGATTATATAATTACAATTAGTATCATTACTCTTAAATGTCCCTAGTCGAGTATCATTGAGAATGGGAAAACAATGATACATTGAGACTAGTATGTGGATTGACTGATGACCAAATCTCATTGGTCATTAATATATGAGATATTAAGTCAATGCATAGGTATATGTTAGAGAACAATGTACTGGACAGACCCATCATGAGAATTCTACGTGGAGCATTATGCAAAGTGTCATAAGCAATTCTCATAGTGACAATGATGTAATGGTCCTCCGACCTGAAATCACTATATTACTATACGAGAATTTATGTACTTTGATATCATCAAAGGTCACCTTTAATAGGGTGGACAATAAAGGTGATTATTGGGTACATCATGAATCGTGTGAGGAATATGAGTGATCTAGATGGAATTTAACCCTCCTATATATTAGGGGTGATATCCATAGGCCTCTTGATTGAGTAGGACTATAAAATGCATGGCCATGCTCAAATAGTGATTTGTTTCATATAGTCTACTCATTGATCAAGAAAACTCAGATTAAATTATGAAGAGTATGACACATTCCATGGCTCGAGTTTAATCTAGGATGTCAAGGTTAAAAGGATTAAATTACATTGAAACATTGGTCACGAAAAGGTTGTATCGAGTCACCGATCTTATTATTATTTGGGTAGCAGTGATGCATTACTAGATGCCACTCACTGTTTATAATTTTATAATATGATTTTAAAATTATTGCCAATATAATAATAACCTATAGGGTCACACACTTAGAACGTAATTTAAAGAGAATTAATTTAAATTGTAAGGATTTAAATATATCAATATGATTGATAATATTTAAATTACGAATTTAAATTAACAGGATAATTTGTATATATGTATATTAATTAAGTAAGACTTAATTAAAATATAATATATATAAATTCGGATTTTACTTTTCTAATAGGATTAGGGTTTTGTTTAATTACTTTTTGGATGCTATATATATCTGATATATCAGCAGTCTGAGGTACGTGAAACCAAAAAGAAAATAAAACCCTAGCCGTTTTATAAAAGAGAGTCGAGAGCAAAACTTAAGAAAATCCAGATCTTGGCGGCTAGTACCGGAATTCTCTTTGCTGCAGATCGTGTGACGATTTGTGGGACGTTCGTGTGGATACCATAGAGACGCAGTTCCGCTGGATTGCGTTGGAGATTCGAAGCCGTTCAGAATTTCATCGTTCCATTCAAGCTCGGATAATCGGTAAAACAAATCTAAACCTCTAAATTAATTTGTTCTTTTCGCATGGATCCTGTTTTAGGGTTTCGAAAAATTGTTTTAAAATTTTAAATTCCGCTGCGTTTATGTGTCTAAAACCCAACAGTGGTATCAGAGCTACTTGCGAAAAGATTAATTCAGATTATGTGTTTTAATTGTATTCGATATATATATAATATTTGATGATGCATGTTAACCGATCTGAAAATTAAATATACCCTATTCTGCATGTATGCGAGTTCTGGAAAACAGTAATATATATGCATGTATAAGATGTTTTATTAATCGTATCCTAGAAGGTGGAATAACAATACAATTACTGTTCTAATTGGATTAGAAACATGATTCGATTTAATATGATTAACTTAAACCGGACCACCGCCAGGGGGGAACCCCCCTTGGACCCCCCGTCATAGCGCATGATGGCCGTAACCCTAATATTCGACATTTTTTATTATATAAAATTGTGTTATGTGCTTATTGTGATATGCATGGTGCACAGTTATGGCCCTTTTGACCCATAGGTTAGTAGTTTTGTTTTTGAAATATGGCTTGCATGTCGTGCCTCTCTATACGTCTAATGTAATATTCTTTTCTCATCTAAATCCCCTCGAATGTAACTCGAGGTTTCTTTATCACATGTAATGTACAAATGTAACCTATCAAGATGACAAGATGATGATGGAGAGGAGACACATACATGAGGAAGGCCCGAGGAAGCTACTATTTTGAAGTTTTTTTTTTATCACCTTAGACTGACGTTCAATCTTTTCATTAGCTTGAAAAGATTGACATAGGGTTGGGCCATAACTGTGACACATTTAATTTTGCACTTTATTTATGCTTGTATACGATATGATATGATAAATAATGTCCATGCTTAATGAGATTAAAAATTGGTGAGATCTAAATTAATTAATAAAATCCCTCATAAAATTATTAAGTCTAAATCAGATGCCTTCCAATGAATAACACTCATCAAGACCTTGATCGATGGATGTAGGTTTGCCAAAGCAAAGTACCTTATTTATCTTGGTAAGATGCGATAGGATAATTGTGATATCCAAATTGTTTAAATCATTGGGCCTGACTTAACTAAGTTATCTCAATAGGATTATGGACTTAGAGGCATAAAGTTTGGTAGGTACCATTAGATGGACTTAGAACAAATGTTGTTCACCAAACTATCTAAGAGTTATATACGATATAATTGACAAAGGGTTGTCTACCTAAATAATTATGTTTTGAGAGAATAGCTAAAGCTAACTTAAGGCATAATGAAATATGGATCGTGGCTCACTAGAAAGATTTAAATAAAAATGCTTTCCGAATTAATGGTGAGGGCTATTAATTTGAATAAAATAGTGGGAGGTATATTTTGAATGTACTATTATCAATTTCATAATATCAAAAACTCTGCAATTTGACTTATTATTTTTGCACTTATAAATTGTAGATATCATTGGCAAAGAACAACACAAATAGTCTTTCACTACGATCAGTCCTTGAGAAGGAAAAACTGAGAGGAATTAATTTCCTAGACTGACATAGGAACTTGAGGAATGTCCTCAAATAAGAGCCCAAGCTATATGTCCTTGATGGGCCCATTCCTGCAGCACCAGCTAACACTGCACCACGTGTAGAGCATAATGCTTACAATAAGCATCAAGATGATGCTCTGGACGTGAGTTGTCTCATGCTAGCAACTATGAACTCTGAGCTTCAGAAGCAACATGAGTTAATGGATGCTTATGAGATGATCGAGCATCTCAAGAAATTGTTCGAAGGGCATGCTCGACAGGAGAGGTATGATACAAGCAAAGCGTTGTATCACTGCAAGATGGGTGATCGTGATCCAGTTGGTCCACATGTTCTGAAAATGATTGGGTATATTAAGTACATTGATAGGTTGGGTTTTCCAATTACTCAAGAAGCCCAAACTGATCTTGTTTTGCAATCTTTGAACAACAGCTACTCTCAATTTGTTATGAATTATCTCATGAATGAAATTGAGAAACCACTTACTGAGTTATTGAGCATGTTAAGAACTGCCGAGAACAACATGAAAAAGGCAGGACCCGATCCCATAATGATGGTGCAAAAGGGGAATGCTAAGGGAAAAGGGAAAGGCAAGAAAAAGATAAGATCTAAATCTGGTGCCAAACCTAATTTTAAAAACAAACGGGCTTTAAAGCCTACAGGTGGGGTGGCTAAAGAAGGTGATTATCACTTCTGTGGAAAACCTGGACACTAGAAGAGGAATTGCCATGCTTATTTGGAAGAGCTGAAGAAAAAGAAAGGAAGTGTGACTTCTGATTCAGGTATATATGTTATAGAAGTCAATTTGTCTACTTCTACATCATGGGTATTGGATACTGGATGTGGTTCTCACATTTGTGTTAATGTGCAGGAACTCCAAAGGAGTAGGACTTTGGCGAAAGGAGAAGTTGACTTACGAGTTGGGAATGGAGCAAAAGTTGTTGCACTAGCCGTAGGGACTTATCATTTATCATTGCCCACTGGGCTAGTATTAGAATTAGAGGATTGTTATTATGTGCCTGCTATGAGCAAAAACATTATTTTTGTTTCTTGTTTGGACAAGAAAGGTTTTTCATTTTTAATAAAGAACAACAGTTGTTCGTTTTACTTAAATGAAATATGTTATGGTGTTGCACAATTGTTTAATGGTCTTTATATTCTTGATTTTGAAATGCCTATCTATAACATAAATATAAAACGATTTAAATCAAATGATTCAAATTCGACATATCTCTGGCACTGTCGTTTAGGCCATATAAATGAGAAATGCATATCCAAACTCCATAAAGATGGGTTTTTGGATTCATTTGATTTTGAATCATATGAGAAATGCGAGTCTTGTTTATTAGGCAAGATGACTAAAGCCCCTTTCACTGGTCATAGTGAACGGGCTAGCGATGTATTGGGACTTATACATAGTGATGTATGTGGACCCATGAGTTTGTTAGCAAGAGGTAGGTTCTATTACTTCATTACATTTACTGACGACTTTAGTAGATATGGATATATGTATCTTATGAGACACAAATCCGAATCCTTTGAAAAGTTCAAGAAATTTAAGAATGAAGTTCAAAACCAATTTGGCAAAAGCATAAAAGCCCTTTGATCCGATCGAGAAGGTGAATACTTAAACCAAGACTTTGATGACCTTCTAAAGGAGTGTGGTATTATATCACAGCTCACTCCACCTGGAACACCACAATGGAATGGTGTGTCTGAGAGGAGAAATCGCACCTTGTTGGACATGGTACGATCAATGATGAGTCATGCAGATCTTCCAATAAGCTTTTGGGGTCATGCCCTAGAGACAGCTGCATTCACACTTAACCGTGTTCCTACAAAGACGGTTCAAAACACACCATATGAGGTGTGGACTGGAAAACGTCCTAGTTTGTCTTTCATGAATATTTGGGGTTGCGAGGCGTTTGTGAAACGTCTGGCTTCTGACAAGCTCGGACCCAAATCTGAGAAATGTAATTTTGTAGGATACCCTAAGGAAACAAAAGGGTATTATTTCTACAAACCTTTTGAGAATAAAGTGGTTGTTGCTCGAACTGGTATTTTTCTAGAAAGAGAATTTGTCTCTAAAGGAAACAGTGGGAGGAAAGTAGAACTCGAAGAAATTTGAGAACCACAAAATATCATTGAACCTGAGTTGGAACATGAGCAGGGACCACAAGATGTTATGGAAAGTGAACCTGCTCAAATTACACAAGGCATTCGTAGATCTGGTAGGACACGCCAAGAGCCCGTGAGATATTATGGATTTCTTGTGACTCAAAACGGCGATGTGATGCTCATAGATCAGGATGAGCCTCCTTCCTACCAAGAAGCTATGAATGGACCAAATTCTGAAAGATGGATTGAAGCCATGAAATCTGAGATGGACTCCATGTATACAAACTAAGTATGGACTTTGGTTGATCCACCCGAAGGGGTAAAACCAATCGGGTGCAAATGGGTTTTCAAGAAGAAAACCGACATGCATGGTAATGTACAAACCTATAAAGGCCGACTGGTAGCAAAAGGTTTCAAACAATTTCAAGGTGTTGACTATGATGAAACCTTCTCTCCAGTGGCAATGGTTAAATCCATCAGGATCTTACTTGCTATTGCAGCCTTTTATGATTACGAAATCTGGCAGATGGATGTCAAAACTGCTTTCCTTAACGGAAATCTCCTTGAGGATGTGTATATGACACAACCTGAGGGTTTTGTCACTCCAAAGGATGCTGGAAAGGTATGTAAGATACAGCGATCCATTTATGGATTGAAGCAAGCCTCTCGGAGTTAGAATCTTCGTTTTGATGAAGCAGTCAAAAAGTTTGGCTTTATAAAAAATGAAGATGAACCTTGTGTATATAAAAAGGTTAGTGGGAGTCACATTGTATTCCTAGTATTATATGTTGATGACATATTAATTATTGGGAATGACATTCCTTCCTTACAAGCTGTAAAAACATGGCTAGGAAAATGTCTCCATGAAAGATTTGAGCGATGCAACCTACATTTTAGGTATCAAGATCTATCGTGATAGATCGAGAAAAATGCTCGGCCTAAGTCCAAGTACATATATTGATAAAGTGCTGAAACGGTTCAACATGCAAGAGGCAAAAAGTGGATACTTACCCATGTCTCATGGTATAAAGATCTCTAAGGCCCAACGTCCTAAATCACAAGATGATGATGAGCGTATGAGAAAGATCCCTTATGATTCGGCAATTGGATCTATCATGTATGCAATGTTATGTACTCATCCGGATGTCTCGTATGCTTTGAGCATGACGAGCAGATACCAGTCGAATCTAGGTGAAGGTCACTGGACAGCAGTCAAGAATATCCTCAAGTACCTGAAAAGGACTAAGGATTCATTTTTGGTATATGGAGGTGAAGACGAACTGGCAGTAAAAGGTTACATAGATGCTAGTTTCCAGACTGATATGGATGACTATAAGTCTCAATCAGGTTTTGTGTTTTGTCTTAACGGTGGTGCTGTTAACTGGAAAAGTTCGAAGCAAGAGACAGTAGCCGATTCTACAGCAGAGGCTGAGTATATTGCTGCTTCTAGTGCGGCCAAGGAGGCTGTATGGATTAAAAAGTTTGTCACTGAACTTGGTGTTTTTCCAACCATTGTTGATCCAATTGAGCTATACTGTGATAATGATGGAGCCATTGCACAGGCTAAAGAACCTAGATCTCACCAACGATCCAAGCATATACTTAGGCGGTACCATCTCATCCGTGAAATCATTGGTAGAAGAGATGTACACATATGCAGAGTGCCAACAGATGATAATATTGCAGATCCACTGACTAAGGCTTTGTCACAGCAGAAGCATGAAGGTCACACTAGTTCCATGGGTATTAGATACATGAGTGATTGGCTCTAGTGCAAGTGGGAGATTGTTAGAGTGTATGCCCTAGAGGCCAATTATTTAATGTAATTTCTTAATATTTCTTTTGATATTTGATTGAATAAATGAATTATTTTATTATGGTTTCATTTACTGTGTTATATAAATGTTAGCATAATAAAAGTCCTTAGAATAATGATACAAATTATATAGCTTCAAGTATGTGACTTGAACATGAGATTATATAATTACAATTAGTATCATTACTCTTAAATGTCCCTAGTCGAGTATCATTGAGAATGGGACAACAATGATACATTGAGACTAGTATGTGGATTGACTGATGACCAAATCTCATTGGTCATTAATATATGAGATATTAAGTCAATGCATAGGTACATGTTAGAGAACAATGTACAGGACAGACCCATCATAAGAATTCTGCGTGGAGTATTATGCAAAGTGTCATAAGTAATTCTCATAGTGACAATGATGTAATGGTCCTCCGACCTGAAATCACTATATTACTATACGAGAATTTATGTACTTTGATATCATCAAAGGTCACCTTTAATAGGGTGGACAATAAAGGTGATTATTGGGTACATCATGAATCGTGTGAGGAATAGGAGTGATCTAGATGGAATTTATCCCTCCTATATATTAGGGGTGATATCCATAGGCCTCTTGATTGAGTAGGACTATGAAATGCATCACCATTCTCAAATAGTGATTTGTTTCACATAGTCTACTCATTGATCAAGAAAACTCAGATTAAATTATGAAGAGTATGACACATTCCATGGCTCGAGTTTAATCTAGGATGTCAAGGTTAAAAGGATTAAATTATATTGAAACATTGGTCATGAAAAGGTTGCATCGAGTCACCGATCTTATTATTATTTGGGTAGCAGTGATGCATTACTAGATGTCACTCACTGTTTATAATTTTATAATTTGATTTTAAAATTATTGCCAATATAATAATAACCTATAGGGTCACACACTTAGAACGTGATTAAAAGAGAATTAATTTAAATTAAAAGGATTTAAATATATCAATATGATTGATAATATTTAAATTACGAATTTAAATTAACAGGATAATTTGTATATATGTATATTAATTAAGTAAGACTTAATTAAAATATAATATATATAAATTCGGATTTTACTTTTCTAATAGGATTAGTGTTTTGTTTAATTACTTTTTTGACGCTATATATATCTGATATATCAGTAGTCTGGGGTGTGTGAAACCAAAAGAAAATAAAACCCTAGCCGTTTTAGAAAAGAGAGTTGAGAGCAAAACTTGAGAAAATCCAGATCTTGGCGGCTAGTACCAGAGTTCTGTTTGCTGCAGATCGTGTGACGATTTGTGGGACGTTCGTATGGATACCATAGAGACGCAGTTCCGTTGGATTGCGTTGGAGATTCGAAGCTGTTCAGAATTTCATCGTTCCATTCAAGCTCGGATAATTGTTAAAACAAATCTAAACCTCTGAATTAATTTGTTCTTTTCGCATAGATCCTGTTTTAGGGTTTCGGAAAATTGTTTAAAAATTTTAAATTCCGCTGCGTTTATATGTCTAAAACCCTACATAAAGTCCATTCAGTAAATTGCCAACACCATATAAAATATTATTATTATAAATAGAACAATTATTATTCTTAATTATAATATCAAAACCATCCATATCCAATACAAAAATTGAAATAATGTTTTTTATGAGTGTTAGAACATAATAACAATTATTTAAACTAATGGACTTGCCCGTAGGCAGTGCTAAATGATAAGTTTCTACAACTAATGCAGCAACCTTTGCTCCATTCCCCACTCGTAGGACGACTTCATCCTTGTTCAGCTTTCTACTTCTGTTTAGTCCCTGAATAGTATTACATATGTGAGAACCACAGCTGGTATCCAATACCCTAGTAGAATTTTAACTTTCAAAAAAATTAATTTCAGTCATGAACAAACCTTGATTGGAAGTTGAAGCTTCTCCACGTTTCTTACGGAACTAAAGCAGAAACTTCTTCTGCTTTAGTTCCGTAAGAAACTTCTCGCAGTTCCTCTTCTAGTGACCCGACTTGTTGCAATGGAAGCATATTCCTTTGCTGTCAGGATCAACTTTCTTCTTATCCTTTCCCTTCGCCTTGCTCTTAGCCTTCTTGGTTTTCTTCTTTTCATAAGTAACCTTGGGCCTCTTCCTCTTCTTGGAAGAATCATCCACCATTAAGATATTGTTCTTGCTGGATGGAAAGTGACCTTCAGCAGTTTTCAACATATTAAGTAACTGAGGCAAGCTGACGTCTAACTTATTCATGTGAAAATTCATAACAAATTGTGAGAAGGCATCAGGGAGTGTCTGCAAATCAGATCTTGACTTAACTCCCCATCTATCACGAAATCTAATTGTCCAAGTTGTTCAATCAGATTGATCACCTTTAGGACATGTGTCTCAACAGTAGTGCCCTCGGTCATCCGAGATCAGAAGAGCTCCTTAGATATCTGATATCTTGCAGTCCTACTTTGCTCACCATACAACTCTTTGAGGTGCAACAATATAGTAGGAGCATCCATTTTCTCATGCTGACGCTGAATCTCGTTACTCATGGATGCGAGCATGATACATTGAGCCATCGTTGCATCATCTTGCCACTTTCTAAAAGTGACAATCTCTTTCTCAGAGGTTATTTCCGCAACAGTTGCGGGGACAGGTGAATTTAGGACATAAGAAATCTTTTCAGCAGTGAGAACAATTCTCAAATTCCTTAACCAGTCCGTATAATTCGGTCCGGTAAGTTTATTAGCATCAAAGTATGCTACGCAGTAATAGTGAGCTTGACATTTTTCAAATTCTGCATGTGAAATAAAATAACATTTTAGCATACATTCATTTTATTAATTACCAAAATAAATTAGGTCGTTATTTAAATTGGTATCTCCCACTATTTTCTTCAAACTATATTACCCTCATTATATAGTTCGGCAAATCTAATTTACTAGTGAGAATGAGGATCCCATTTTAAATGTATATAGCCTTGTCTGTGCACAACAAACGATATACAAATAAATAGGTAGACAACTATTGTCAATTACATCACTATGTAACTCCTTGTATTTTGCCTCTTCGATTATCATGGTCAAATGTGTGCACATCCGAACCAAAATTATCCAAGTTAAGTCAAACCTAGCACTTCCACATATGTGAAGAGAAAAAGACCACCCTTGTGTGTGCACAACAAAGCAGTAATGTTCAATTCCTTAATAAGCATCAAATGTGATAAAAACAACATCTTAAATATTTAATACTCGCCTTGTGTGTGCACAACAAACTCATATTAAATATTCAATATTATATCGTTTTACCATGCTAGAAGGCGACGTTCGATATTCCAAATATCTTTGAACGTTACAACTTAATATTTTTACTTTGAGGGATTTGTTATTAATTGTCTCATCTTGTTTAGCGCGCATGCACACATGTATATAAAATACACGTCATATTAATAAACATGCGAAGTATGTTGGATAATATAATACACATATATATATATATATATATAGTAAGCATACACATATAGAATATTATATTCTACCCGGATTGATTTTGGATTTTTATTCTAGTTTGATTCACTAGAGCCACCAAGTGAACCAAAAGGTCAAACCTAGGGTGTAAGAACTGAATTTAAATATAATTATTACATTTAAACCCGGGCTTCATTATAAATGGGTCTTCAAGCGCTCCTTGCTCCTTCGTCTCTAATTCTTCAAAATAATTCTAACTAATCCTATAACATAAACCTTGATCAGCAGTCAAGGGGAAGTAAATATGAGGGAGATAGAATTTACACAAGAAAAATTAAAGAAGACGAGGTACGCAGACCCCATTTATAAAACTTATTCATTCATGCATCCACATAAAATAAATCCAATCACACATTGGTCAATTGTCCATAATCAATCTCATTTATTATTATACATATCTTCATATGTATCAATAAATAATATTCATCTCATGACATTAAAACATTCAATATATATTGATATCATTAAATGGGCAATTTAAAGTTACATGAAATCCAATTTCAAGTTTAAAATAACTCTTTATTTTAATTATAAAACCATGTAAAATAACTCTTTATTTTAAATCCAATTCCAAATAAAAATAAACTCCTTTATTTTTAATTTAGAATTTCTGAAAAAATTACAAAATGGACTTACGACCTTCATATTCCGCGGCTCACAGATTCACCCAGCGCCGCGGCTCACACAAACGTGTGTCGCGACCCACAAGTCCTGTCTATCCGTTTCAGGTTTTTCCAGATCGCGATTTTTACAGTTTTCTCCCAAAAACATGATTCTATACTAACAATAATGCCCAATTAAATTGTTCTAAACACATATCAACATATATATCGAATCAAAATAATTAATAATCCGCATAAAGTTTGGCTCTAATACCACTGTTAGGTTTGTATATAACGCGAACATACAATCAAATTGCATATAATGAGCGGAAGCATGGTAAATCAGAATTTAAAATTTTACAAACCAAAATCAGGATCAATTTTTATGCGCAATTATTAATTAAAATAGAAAGATAGAGAATTAGAAATTATACCCTTGTAGAAACTAGCGTCCTCAAGTTTGAGGTTTACTCCAAAAATCCTTCACGAAGATTCCTTCTTTTGATCAACGCAAGTCACCCAAGTGTTTTGCCTCTAGAGGTGATCCACCAAGGAATAATACTTACTCAAGAAGATGGGTGATGGCAACCCTAGTTTCTATCTTTATAGAATTATGCGTATTCTCTCAATTCTTATGGAAGAGTATGTAACCCTAATCCTAATAAGACTTCTCTTCTTTATAGATGTAGGTAACCTTCCCGAACTATTTAGGTTTAGGGTTTTATTAATTATAATCCTAATCTAATTAGGATATAATATGAGAATACTCCTAATAATTAATTCCTAACCCATTTAGAAATTAAATAATAGTAATAGTAATAATAATAATAATAATAATAATAATAATAATAATAACAATAATAATAATAATAATAATAATAATAATAATAATAATAAGACTCATCTTATTAATTTATAATTAGTATTTTCAAAATACTAAATAATAAATATTAAGTTATTTAATTTATTCTATCACCATAGATTAAATTAAATACACTTAACTTATTATTACGATTGTGCCATTTACTTCTTAAATAAATATTTTTCTTTTGCGGTGTGACCCTTTAGGTTCTCCATATTAAACCGGTTGTGAATAAATTTATTAGAACAATTCTAATATTATTTAAATAAATAAATTAAACTATTTAATTCATTTAAATAAATAACATTTATTTTATAATAAGGGTAAACCTCCTTAGCGATCAACGACTTTCCAGATAATATAGATTTCAAAATTAATCACAAAAGAACCTTTCAGTGAATAGTTACCGTACAATTCAATTCTTCTACCATATAATGTCCCAATTAAATATAAGACATGGAATCCTTTCTTTGAATTAAATTAGTTATGGATTGGATTGTTTATTATATCTTGTGTTTAATGTTATAATTACCTGCGCAACAATTATTAGATGGATTTAGATGAAATCTGACGATAGATTCTAAATTAAGATCTGGGTATAATAACTTGTCATTAGTAATTCTTTTTCAGTAATAGTGATTGCTAAATGAATGCTAATTTTGTGGACGGGATAGGAATATACCTGAATACCGCAAGCAACTGGTGGAAAATGAATCTTAATGAATTTCTTATTATTGTTTCTCATAGAAATAGAGGGAAATTTATAATAATAGGTATGCTTTATAATTATTCGAAAGATGATTATAATAATCATTAGTGATTTTTCGTTGACAATTCTGAATAATTGATTTAATGACAGTAGGATATTATTAATTAAATGATTCATCGGGGAAAATTGAGTTCTTAATATTTTCTTTTATTTATTAAATTCATCTTTCTTTAGTATTTAATTATTAATTAATTCACTTAAGATTTCAATTGTTTAAATAAAATCGAATTGATTATAGATTAGTGTTGGAATTAATTAATTATTACTATTCCTCGTGGGATCAAAAACTCTACTTACACTTTATTACTTGATTGACCGTGTATACTTGTACGTAAATTGCTAGTATAGATTTAGCCCATCAAGTTTTTGGTGTCGTTGCCGGAGAATAGTTTATAATTATTGTTCCAATATTAGTTTACGTCGATTTGATTTTAGTTTAAGTTTATTATTAGTTTGCATATTTGAATTTTAGTTCATTTTATTAATTATAGCTAGTTTAAATTAATTAAATAAATAAAGTAGAAAATAGAAATAGGTTGCATGTTACTTAGGAATTAATTGAATTATTAAATTAGTTATATTTTAGTTAGTAATAATGCGATAATATTTTTCAAGTACCAAGTTGTGAGATTGAGGGTTGAAGGAATATCAAGGACTTGAATACCCAAGGGCTTGAGGCGTCATACATCCTTACGCACTTTCCTGCTTCACTGATGTTCCTCGAATACACATTTATCACGAAACAAGAGGATGAAGATGAATTGTTCAGGGAAGTTTATTTACTTTATTGCTTTTATTTTTCTGGAACATTGAGGACAATGGACATTTTAAGTTTGGGGGTATTGGTTGAATTTATTTGATACTTGATTCATTTGGTACTTGGGATTTTATTTATGCATTTTAGTTATTTTATAGATAGATTGCATATTAGGTTGCATATTAGTAAAATAATAATAATAATAATAATAAATAAATAAATTAAAAAAATATTATATAATATAATAAATAATAATAGTTTAACTTTTGAGCAATCTTTTAACTAAATCTGTGAAGGCCAATGATAGGAATGGATTGAAAATTGGGTTTTTTTTGGCTAATTTTTTGGATCATGCTAGTTCAAGAGTTGGTTTTTCTAGTATTTTATGAGTCTAGACGTTGATAATCATACTGTTCAAGTTAGTTGACATTAGAGAGTTTATATAGTTGAATATGTATGAAAGACATGATTGAAACTCTAGGAGTTTATTGATCATCAGTTGATGCAAAGATAGGCATTCATTTAAGTTTGGGAGAAAAATTTGAGTAAAGAATTGAAAATTATAAAAAAAAAATGTTGAATGTCATTGAAGTTGAATTGTTGGTGGATTGAGATGGAGCGTAAAACGCACTCATCCATAAACGTAGGCAAGATGGAGCATAAAACGCACTTGTTTACAATAAAGTGAGACGGAGCATAAAATGCACTCACGGGTTAAAAAATATTTTGTTAATTCCTCCCCCGAATTGATGTGATGTTGTCTTTGCGAAAACTTGATGTGATGGTTTGGATTTTTGAGTTGATGTCAGGTATCTTTTACATGATATTTGATTATATAACCTTATCTAGGTTGAATAGCTTGAGCAGTTTGGATGATCTTATGTCGAAAATCGTGAATTGCTATGGAATTGATGATGATGTTGAGTTTTTTGATTATGCATGATTTGAATTTGGCTAGAAATTCGTATGTGTAAGTCTTTGAGGCAGTGATTCAGATTTATCTTAAATTTTTGCTCATGAGTTAGCTGGTTATTGCATGTTAAAGTAGTTTTTAGTTTTGTTTGAGTTTTGCTTGAGGACAAGCAAATATTCAAGTTTGGGGGTATGTGATGAGTGATTTTTATACCTATAAATTGAGTACATTTGACTTGATGATTTATAAGTTTTCGAGTATTTTCTATTCATTTTTATGTGTTTTTATGTAGGAAATAAAGTTGGAAGCCATTTGGTTGAATTTTAGCTAAATTGGAGCTATTGGGATGCATTTTAGCCAAATTGGAGAAGCATTGCAATTTCCAGCTTTTAGGAAGATTGACCTTCAGAGCTTCAATGGAGGATTGGATGGTGTTAGAATGTCGAAATGAGAAAATGGTTCATAAATTTGTAGAGGATGACTTTAGCTTTTCAGAAAGGTATGGTTTGCAAAAATCCAAGTTCGTTTGGATCTCGAAACAATATGTCAAAGTAAAGCTAATTGGACTTGGATTCCTATTCGGACGTCTGTTAGTAAATTGGCCATAACTTTTTATCCGGGAGGAGTTACAGGACGAGCCATCTGTCAAAACGAAGCTAACAAAATTTTATACATGTATAGGGATTGTGCGCTGCGGCTTTCAATAAGGTGAGCCGTGGCGCTGGGGGGAAGCCGCGGCTCTCAGAACGTGGGCCGCAACCCTTGTGCGCGGACAGTGCAGATTTTGCTGATTTTTCACTTCTAATTAACTGGGGACTTGCCATATTGATTTCTAATTAGATTATATGTTTACCAAGCTACATAGAGGCTATAAATACACATAAGATTAGGGTTACAAAGGAGAGGAGACTTAGGGAGTAGTCAGAAGATACGTAAGGAGGCTAGGGTTTCATCAGCCATTAAAGGAGGGCATTCAAGACTTGCGAGGTTTGAAGACAGAGTTTGAAGACCAGCTTCGACAGAGTATCTTATTTACTCCTAATCTTTATTTATTGTAATCTTACAATATTTTTTGAATTCATGTTGATGTTTTCAATTGGAATTAATAAATTAAACTATTTAATTCATTTAATTAAATAATATTTATTCTACAATAAGGGTAAGCCCCCTTAGCGATTAACGACTTTCCACATAATATAGATTTCAAGATTAATCACAAAAAACCTTTTAGTGAATAGTTACCGTACAATTCAATCCTTCTACCATACAATGTCCCAATCAAATATAAGAGATGGATTTACTGTCAAGTCTTATTTTATTTAATTATATGTATTTCGATTCTTAAATGCACAACTCTAAATAATGCAAATTAGAAACTCCTTTCTAATTTCATTTTGCCTTGGCCAAGGACTACTGAGTTGTCATTTATCGAATCACATAGGACATTCACATCTTTTACTAGATGAGGTTGATTCTTTGTTGATCATTCACCTATCTTCATGTACAACTTATTATACTCAATCATACCCTTTGATATACCCTGAAGATCTTAAGGGACATGTTAAAGTATAACTCATCATACACAAGATACTATGATGATCTCAAGTCCAAGGATCACTTGTACTACTATCACTAGAGGAATTTATATTGACAGGCGAGTAAAACTCCATTAGGTATTCCTTAGCGAGCCACGTTCAGTGAACCTATTCTCCAATAAGCACCTGCATACTTGCTTTAGTGTCTCCACTCAAATGATTATGAGATCAATCATCCTCTTCCTAAGAGCAAGCAACGTATGTACTAATCTATCCGGATTCACTAATTCCCTATTTAGTAATCCAACGATTAGGAACGATTTTAGTTTGTGAGCTATCTTGAATTTAGATCTCATTAGCATGATCACCATCATGATTATAAAAGTATTGCTTAAAACTATGGGTTTATCACATATTAATATAACAGCATCATGTAGATAATTAAAAATGTCTTTAATAACTGAATAAGATTACAAAGTATATGCTACATCATATCAAATATGATTGGCTTGTGTGCATACTACTTTCAATCTCCTACTTGCACTAAAGCCAATCGTTATGGTATCTAATACCCTTCTTCTCTAAGTGATGATCATCATGCTGTTGGATAAAGCTTCAGTAAATGGATATGCAATGTTGTTTTTGAGAGTCCACTATCTCTATAGTGACTTCTCCTCTTTCAATGATTCTACTAATCAAATGAAAGTACTGCAATACATGTTTGAATCCAAGATGAGAATTAGGAACTATTCCTAGTTCTGTAATGAACTTTTCATCCAAACAATCAACTGGCAGCTTCATTTACAGCTATATACTTTGTCTTTGTCACTAAACCAGCAACTCTTTGCTGTTTGGAACTTTTCCAATTCACTACACCACAATTCAAGGTAACATTTTACCCTAAAGTGGATTTGTTATCGTCTTGGTCAGTCTGAAAAACTTGAGTCTGTTTAACCCTATAGTTTTAATTCAGACCCACTATGAATCATGATCACATTCTCAATACCGGTTAAGTACTTAAAGATGTTTTTTACTGTCTTACAGTGATCTTCTCTAGAATATGACTGATTAACATCAGGCCTTGTATATTCATTGCATACATGATAGTAACTCATACAATCTCTCTTTAAATTGGAGACAATTTTAGAGAGATTCACTCCATGGCTCATCATCATGAGACCTCTCTTGGAGTTTGCCATGCTAAACGCCTTTAGCATCGAATGAATATACGTTTATTGGGTCAAGCCGAACATCCTTTTAAATCTATCTATATAGATTTATATCCCCAATTTATAGGATCCTCCTCCCAAGTTTTTCATGGAGGAATGTTTAGACAATTTTATCTTTACTGATTGTAGCATTGGTGTGTCATTCCTTATCAGTAGTATATCAACATATAATACTAGGAATATCACAGTGCTCCCACTGACTTTCTGTACATATTTGGTTCATCCGCGTTTTGATAAAATCAAACTTCTTTGATTGTCTCTGCAAACCGGATGTTCCATCTTTGAGAAGCTTGATTTAATCCATAAATGGATTGTTGTAACTTATATACATGATTTGCTTCAACCATTAAAACAAATTCTTCTGGCTGTATCATACATACATTCTCCTCAAGTCTTCATTGAAGAAGGGCGTTTCCACGTCCATTTGCCAGATTTAGTAATAATAAGCTGCAATCGCAGGTAAAATCCAAATGGACTTGAGCATTACCCATTAATAAGGTTTTATCACAGTCAACTCCTTGACTTGATTTTAAACCTTTTAAAAAGGTCTGGTCTTATAGGTCTCCACCTTGCCATTTGCCCCAGTCTTTCTCTTAAAGACCCATATACACCCTCTAGGCACTATGCCTTTCAGTGGAGTAACCAAAGTCTATACTTGGTTCTCATACATGGAGTCCATTTCGGATTTCATGGCCATCTGCTATTTCCCTGAGTGTCTATTACTCATAGCCTCATCGTATATAACTGGATCATCATCATCTATGATGCGTACCTCATCATCATCCTCTATGATGAATCCATACCTTCTAGGTATCTTCGGTACTCTTCCAGATTTACGATTCGGTTATGGTACAATAGGTTCATCTACAGGTTCCTCGGTTTGACTTAAAGTGTTTTGTGGTTTTTGAACTTCTTCAAGATCTATTACCCTCCCACTAGCTCCTTCAATGATAAACACCTTTATCCAAGAAGGCAGCGTGTAGGATTATAGTAATAATATCCTAAACCCTTTTTAGGATATCCCACAAATCTGCACTTGTCAGATTTTGTCCCAAGCTTATCCTTTTGAAACCTTTTCACATAAGTTGGACAACCCCTTATCTTAACTTACTTAAGATTAGTAATCCTCCGCATCCATATCTTTTATGGAGTCTTGGGACCGGATTTTGAGGTTACCTTATTTTGTAGATATGCAGCCGTTTCTAGGGCATAACCCTAGATGGATACTGGAATATCGGTAAAAATCATTATGGACCGCACCATGTCCAACAAGGTACAATTTCTCCTTTTAGATATACTAATCAATTATTGCATATCAGGAGGTGTCCATTATGAGAAAATACTATTTTGAGATGATTTAGAAACTTATTGTACAAGTATTCCTTCCTCGATCTGATTAAAGAATCTTAATACTTTGTCAATTTATTTCACTTCTGAATTTTTTAAACCTTTCAAATGATTCAGATTTGTATTTCTTCAAATACACATATTCAACTCTTTGAATGATCATCTCTTTTTCTTTTACTAGTTTGTTCAATTTGCAAAATTATTCTTCATGTAAGTCAAGTTTACAAAGTCCATCAAGTGATCTTTCAGTTTCAAACAAAATATTATCATTATAAATAGAACAACAATTGTTCTTAAATATAATACCAGAACCTTCCTTGTCCAATAACGGAAGTAATAATGTTTCTAAAGAGAACTGGAACATAATAACTACTTATTAATTTAATAGACTTGTCTGTAGGCAACGCTAACTATAAGTTCCTACGGCTAATGTAGCAATCATTGCTCTATTCTCTACACGTAAGATTACTTACTCTTTTTTTAGCTTTCTACTTCTGCTTAGTCTCTGCATTGGATTGCATACGTGAGAACTATAGCCGGTATACAATACCCAAGTAGAACCTTAACTTAGAGAAAGATTTATTTCAATGATGAACAAACCTATATATGTAACCGAAACATCACTAAGCTTCTTCTGGTTAGCATCTGCAAGATGCTCCTTACAGTTTCTTTTCCAGTGTCCAGGTTTATTGTAGTGGAAGCAAACTCCTTTGTTATCTGCATCAGTTTTGTTCTTAGTGTCCTTAGTTATTGCTTTTTCTTATACCTTCTTTGAATTGTTCTTCTTTTAAGAAGATCCTTTGGCCCTCTTCCGCTTCCTGTAAGAATCATCTACTACTAAGACTTGGTCTTTCTTGGTTAGAAAGTGACTCTTTACAATTTTCAACATGTTTAAGCAACGCAGGCAGGCTGAAATATAGCTTGTTCATGTAAAAATTTACAACAAATTGTGAGAAAGAGTCCGGAAGTGATTGCAAGATCAAATCTTGGACTAACTCTCCATCCATTATAAAACCCAGTTTTTCCAATTGTTCAATCAGATTGATCATTTTAGGACATTTGTCTGTAGCGCCATCGGTCATTCTAGATTGGAAGAGCTCCTTAGATATCTGATATCTAATAGTCCTACTTTCCTCACCATTCAACTCCTTGAAGGTGCATGAGTATAATAGGAGCATCCATAGTTTCATGCTGACGCTGAAGCTCGTTACTCATGGATGCGAGCATGATGCATTGAGCCAACTATGCATCATCTTGCCACTTTCTAAAAGTAGCAATCTCTTCCTCAGAGGCATTGTCTGCAACCATTGCAGGGATAGACATATTAAGGACATAAGATAGCTTTTCAGCCTTGAAAACTATTCTCAGATTCTTTAACCAGTCCTTTTAATTTGGTCCGGTTAATTAGCATTTAATATGCTCCGCAGTGATAGTAAATTAGACATTGTAAAATTCTGTAAATGAATTGGTAATTTAACAACATTTTAGCATACATTTATTTCTTAATTAATTACCAAAATAAATTAGGTCTTTATTTAAATTGGTATCTCCCACTATTTTCATCAAACTATATTACCCTCAATATATAGTTCGGTAAATCTAATTAAAGATTTACTAGTGATAATAAGGATCCCATTTCAAATGTATATAACCTTGTGTGTGCACAACAAACGATATATAAATAAATAGGTAGACAATTATTGTCAATTACATCACTATGTAACTCCTTGTATTTTGCCTCTTAGATTATTTTGATCAAGTGCTGACACATCCGAATCAAAATTATCCAAGTTAAGTCCATCCTAGCATTTTCATATATGTGAAGAGAAAAATACCGTCCTTGTGATGACACAACAAAACAGTAATGTTCAATTCCTTAATAAGCATCAAATATGATAAGACAACATCTTAAATATTTAATACTTGCCTTGTAGTGACACAACAAACTCATATTAAATATTTAATACTCTATTGCTTTACCATGCTAGAAGGCGACGTTCAATATTCCGAATATCTTTGAACGCTTAGGACTTAATATAATTTCTTTGAGGGGTTTATTATTAGTAGTCTCATCTTGTTTAGTGCGCATGCACATATATATATATATATAAAATACGCGTCATATTATTTGACATGCGAAACATGTTGGATAATATATATATATATATATATATATATATATATATATATAGTAATCATGCACATATAAAATAATATATTCTACCCGGATTGATTATGGACTTTTATTCTAGTTTAGTTCACTAGAGCCACCAAGTGAACCAAAAGGTCAAACCTAGGGTGCAAGAATTAAATTTAAATATAACTATTACATTTAAATCCCGGGTTCTATTAGAAACGGGTTTTCAAGCGCTACTTGCTCATTTGTCTCCAATTCTTCAAAATAATTCTAACTAATTCTATTACATAAACTATTTACAATAAATAGAAACCTTAATCAGCAGTCAAGGGAAAGTACATAGGAGGGAGATAGAATTTACATCAAGAAAAACTAGAGAAGACGAGGTATGCAGACCCCATTTATAAAAAACTCATTCATTCAAGCATCCTCTAAAATAATTCCAATCACACATTGGTCAATAGTCCATAATCAATCCCTATTTATTATCATACATATCTTCTTATGCATCAATAAATAACATTCATCTCATTAATAATAAAACCATTCCATATATTCATTGATATCATTTAATAGGCAATATTAGTTAGTATAAAATCCAATTTCAACTCCAATTAGTTATCATGGAATTCAATTCCAACTCTAATTAGTTATCATTAAATCCAATTTTAATTAAAATAAATTTCTTTATTTTAATCCTATTTCAAATCAAAATAAACTCTTTTATTTTAATTTACCTAATTTTGAATAAAAATAAACTCCTATATTTTTAATCAAATTCCAAATCAAAATAAACTCCTTTATTTTAATTTACAAAAAAAAAATGAGGTCAACCCTTGATCATAAACCTTTAAAAGAAATAATCAAACAAGCTTTTAAGTCAAACTTCAAACCCAGAATTATATAGTTTAAATATTAAATATTCTGATTCATAATCAAAAGTGATTCTGGTGTAGTGGTAAAGCTTCTAACTTAAGACCAATAGGTCAAGGGTTCAAAACCCTCTAGCCCCAAATTAATTATTTCATTTTTAAAGGTTGACCAGTCAGCGCCACATCAGCAGTCAACAGTTGACCAGTCAGTGCCACGTTATTAGTTGACCAGTCAACGTTTGACCGTTGACTTTGACCAACGTTTTTTTTAAATTTTTTTTAAACAATATTTTACACAAACAGTTATTCCCAATTAAATTATTCTAAACACATATCAATGTATATACAGAATCAAAACAATTAATAATTCGCATAAAGTTTGGCATTTGATACCACTGTTAGGTTTGTATAACGCGAACATGTAATCAAATTACATAAATAAAGCGGAAGCAAGATAAAAGCATATTTTAAAATTTTTCATACAAACCATCACCATGATATTTCTTTATACACAATTATTAATTAAAGGAAAGAGATGGAGAATAAGAATTATACCCTTGTAGAATTCTAGCTTCCTCAGGTACAAGTTTAACTCTAATTCCTTCGCGTTCTCCTTGAATTCCACCGATTAAATTCCTTCATTTGATCAACGTTAGCCACCCAAGTGTTTGGCCTCTAGAGGTGATCCACCAAGGAATAATACTTGTTCAAGAAGATGGGTGTTGGCAAAACCCTAGTTTATATCTCTATAGAAATTGTAAGTACTCTCCACAATTTTTATGCAAGAGTGTGTAACCCTAATGTATGATAAGACTTCTCTTATTTATAGATGTAGGAAAAAACCTCCCCTAAACTATTTAGGATTAGGGTTTCTATTCTAATTAAACTCCTTTAATTAAATTAAACTCCTAATCTAATTAAGAATTCATGAGAGAATACTTCTATTAATTAATTCTCAATCCCTATTAGGAATTAAATAATAGTAATAGTAATAATAATAATAAGACTCATCTTATTAATTTATATTTAATATTTTCAAAATATTAAATAATAAATATTAAGCTATTTATTTTATTCTATCTCCATAGATTAAATTAAATACACTTAACTTATTATTACAATTATGCCATTTATTTCTTAAACAAATATTTTTCTTTTGCGGTATGACCTTTTAGGTTCTCCATATTAAACCAGTTGTGAATAAATAAATTAGAACAATTATAATCTTATTTAAATAAATAAATTAAACTATTTAATTTATTTAATTAAATAATATTTATTCTACAATAAGGGTAATCCCCCTTAGCGATCAACGACTTTCCAGATAATATAGATTTCAACATTAATCACAAAAGAACCTTTCAGTGAATAGTTACCGTACAATTCAATCCTTCTACCATACAATGTCCCAATCAAATATAAGAGATGGATTTACTGTCAAGTCTTATTTTATTTAATTATATGTATTTCGATTCTTAAATGCACAACTCTAAATAATACAAATTAGAAACTCCTTTCTAATTTCATTCTGCCTTGGCCAAGGACTACTGAGTTGTCATTTATCGAATCACATAGGACATTCACATCTTTTACTAGATGAGGTAGATTCTTTGTTGATCATTCACCTATCTCTATGTGCAACTTATTATACCCAATCATACCCTTTGATATACTCTAAAGGTCTTAAGCGACATGTCAAAGTATAACTCATCATACACAAGATACTATGATGATCTCAAGTCTAAGGATCAGTTGTACTACTATCACTATAGGAATTCCTATTGACAGGCGAGTAAAACTCCATTAGGTATTCCTTAGCGAGCCACGTTCAGTGAACTTATTCTCTAATAAACACCTACATACTTGCTTTAGTGTCTCCACACAAATGATTATAAGATCAATCATCCTCTTCCTAAGAGCAATCAACGTATGTACTAATCCATCCGAATTCACTAATCCCCTTTTTAGTAATCCAACGATTAGGAACGATTTTAGTTTGTAAGCTATCTTGAATTTAAATCTCATTAGCATGATCACCATCATGATTATAAAAGTATTGCTTAAAACTATGGGTTTATCACATATTAATATAACAGCATCATGTAGATAATGAAAAATGCCTTTAATAACCGAATAAGATTACAAAGTATATGCTACATCATATCAAATATGATTGGCTTGTGTGCTTACTACTATCAAAGTCCAACCTAGCACTTCCATATATGTGAAGAGAAAAAGACCGCCCTTGTGTGTGCATAACAAAGCAGTAATGTTCAATTCCTTAATAAGCATCAAATGTGATAAAACAACATCTTAAATATTTAATACTTGCCTTGTGTGTGCACAACAAACTCATATTAAATATTTAATACTCTATCGTTTTACCATGCTAGAATGCGACATTCGATATTCCAAATATCTTTAAACGCTTAGGACTTAATATTATTTCTTTGAGGGACTTGTTATTATTTGTCTCATCTTGTTTAACGTGCATGCCCATATATATATATAAAATACGCGTCATATTATTTAACATGTGAAGCATGTTGTATAATATATAATATATATATAGTGATCATGCACATATAGAATACTATATGTTCTACCCGGATTGATTATGGAGTTTTATTCTAGTTTGGTTCACTAGAGCCACCAAGTGAACCAAAAGGTCAAACCTAGGGTGCAAGAATTAAATTTAAATATAACTATTATATTTAAATCACGGGCTCCATTACAAACGGGTCTTCAAGCGCTCCTTGCTCCTTTGTCTCCAATTCTTCAAAATAATTTTAACTAATCCTATTACATAAACTATTTACAATAATAGAAACCTGATCAGTAGTCAAGGGGAAGTACATAGGAGCGAGATATAATTTACATTAAGAAAAATTAGAGAAGATACGCAGACCCCATTTATAAAAACCCATTCATTCAAGCATCCTTTAAAATAAATCCAATCACACATTGGTCAATAATCCATAATCAATCCCTATTTATTATTATACATATCTCTATATGCATTAATAAATAATATTCATCTCATGAAATTAAAACATTCAATATATATATTGATATCATTCAATGGGCAATTTAAGTTAATATAAAATTCAATTTCAACTCCAATTAGTTATCATGGAATTCAATTCCAACTATAATTAGTTATCATTAAATTCAATCTCAATTAAAATAAACATCTTTATTTTAATCCTTTTTCAAATCAAAATAAACTTTTTATCTTAATTTTGAAAACTGCACAAAATTTAAAAAATCAGAATTTTCTTCCCGGTACGCCCCGCGCTGCCCGAAAGCATATTACGACGCAACCAGCAATGTCCGAAAGCTTATTACGGCGCGACCCGCGCTACACTACAGAAGACCGGTGCGCCCCGCGCCACGACGGATTTCTGGTTTTTCCAAATCGCGATTTTGTTATTTTTCTCTAAAAACATGATTTTATATCAACAATAATGATCAATCAAGTTGTTTTAAACACATATCAACATATATATGAATCAAAATAATTTATAATTCGCATAAAGTTTGGCTCTGATACCACTATTAGGTTTGTATATAACGCGAACATGCAATTAAATTACATAAATAGAGCGGAAGCGCGATAAAACAAATTTTAAAATTTTATACAAACTATCACCATGATCTTTCTTTATGCACAATTATTAATTAAACGAAAGAGATGGAGAATAAGAATTATACCCTTGTAAAATTCTAGCTTCCTCAGGTACAAGTTCACCTCCAATTCCTTCGCGTTCTCCTTGAATTCCACCGATTAAATTTCTTCATTTGATCAGCGTTAGCCACCCAAGTGTTTGGCCTCTAGAGGTGATCCACCAAGAAATAATACTTGTTCAAGAAGATGAGTGTTGGCAAAATCCTAGTTTCTATTTCTATAGAAATTGCAAGTACTCTCCATAATTCTAATGGAAGTGTGTGTAACCCTAATCTATGATAAGACTTCTCTTATCTATAGATGTAGGAAAAACCCTTCCCTAAACTATTTAGGATTAGGGTTTCTATTCTAATTAAACTCATTTAATTAAATTAAACTCCTAATCTAATTAGGAATTAATGAAAGAGTATTTTTATTAATTAAATCTCAATCCCTATTAAGAATTAAATAATAGTAATAATAATAATAATAATAATAATAATAATAATAATAATAATAATAATAATAAGACTCCTCTTATTAATTTATATTTAATATTTTCAAAATATTAAATAATAAATATTAAGGTATTTAATTTATTCTATCTCCATAGATTAAATTAAATACACTTAACTTATTATTACAATTATGCCATTTATTTCTTAAACAAATATTTTTCTTTTGCGGTGTGACCCTTTAGGTTATCCATATTAAACCAGTTGTGAATAAATCAATTAAAACAATTCTAATCTTATTTAAATAAATAAATTAAACTATTTAGTTCATTTAAATAAATAACATTTATTCTACAATAAGGGTAAGCTCTCTTAGCGATCAACGACTTTCCAGATAATATAGATTTCAACATTAATCACAAAGAACCTTTCAGTGAATAGTTACCGTACAATTCAATCCGTCTACCATACAATATCCCAATTAAATATAAGATATAAAATTACTGTCAAGTCTTATTTTATTTAATTATATGTATTTCGATTCTCAAATGCACAACTTTAAATAATGCAAATTAGAAACTCCTTTCTAATTTCATTCTGCCTTGGCCAAGGACTACTGAGATGTCATTTATCGAATCACATAGGACATTCACGTCTTTTACTAGATGTGGTAGATTTTTTGTTGATCATTCATCTATCTCCATGTATAACCTATTATACCCAATTATACTCTTTACTATACCCTAAAGGTCTTAAGGGATATGTCAAAGTATAACTCATCATACACAAGATACTATGATGATCTCAAGTCTAAGGATCACTTGTACTACTATCACCAGAGGAATTCTATTGACAGGCGAGTAAAACTCCATTAGGTATTCCTTAGCGAGTCATGTTCAGTGAACTTATTCTCTAATAAGCACCTACATACTTGATTTAGTGTCTTCACACAAATGATTATGAGATCAATCATCCTCTTCCTAAGAGCAAGCAACGTATGTACTAATCTATCCGGATTCACTAATCCCCTTTTTAGTAATCCAACGATTAGGAACGATTTTAGTTTGTGAGCTATCTAGAATTTAGATCTCAGCAGCATGATCACCATTATGATTCTAAAAGCATTGCTCAAAACTATGGATTTATCACATTTAATATAACAACACAATGTAGATAAAGTAAAATGCCTTTAATAAATAAATTCTTTTATTAATAAATGAATAAGATTACAAAGTATATGCTACATCATATAAAATATGATTGGCTTGTGTTCATACTACTTTCATGGAGATGGAAGATGACTTCACAAGAGTTTTTCTTCTCTAACTTTCTTTGTTACTTGTATTATCCTTAGATGATTACCTAATATTTGGAATGGTTTGGTTTATTTGTTATAAATGAAACTTCTATCTTGTTTTCCTTTTGATTGATATCATATCAATTGATTCTTTATATTTTGTGCTTAATATTTAATTACTAAGGAATTAGTGATTAGCTTGGTAATCTATATGAAATTGGAAAATGGATTGTACATTTAGACCATGAATATAATAATATGTGATTATATTATACATAATTTGTGTATTGTCAATTCTATATGATTAATTGGTCTAAAAGCGGATTTTTAGAGATTTGAACAAAGTGATTCACACCAAGTGTTTGACAAAATGCTTGAGTGTGGATATTTTGTTCTTAACTCTTTATCCATCTATCTATGTTTTGATTTTTTGTTATTTAGTTAATGGTAATCTTAATTTACCATTTCAATAAATGAGCTTAATAAGATTGAGGCGATTTGAAATTGTTATTGGGCTACATTAGAGATAATTCCTTGTGGGATCGACAACTCTCTTATCATTGTATTACTTGTTGACCGCGTATACTTGCGCGTATTTTTCGGTTGCAAAATCGTCCAACAATACACACTTTCTCTCTTCAACAATGCTCTTCTTCTCAAAATTGGCTGAAAATTCGCCCATATATAGGAGGCTAGTTTGCTCGCAGGTATACCTGCTGCTAGCCGCAGGCGTAGCGTGGGCCCCACTTACTCAGTTTTTGTGCTGCAAAGTCAATTTTTTGTGTTGTGCATTAAAACATCCATAACTCCACGACATGTTTGCATGAGGTGGTCGTCGCCCGGATCGTTTCCCGCAAGTTATGAAGGTGGATTGATAGACACATTTTTTATACATTTTATTATTCCCATATTTATTATTTTATATGTTTATTTTATTTAATTAATGCATTTTATTTTATTTTGTAGGATTTATCTTATTTATCTTGGTGAACAAGTAAAAGATAATTGTTGCAGCTTTTAAAGATGGAAAAGGACTCTTGGGAGATTACTATGTAGAGATTGAAGTTCAGAAGGAAAGAGGAGAATAAAAAGGAAACAAAAGTGGCCAAGTTCAATGAATCTAAATTAGGGCACAAATTTATTTTCCCTATAAATAGGTCTCTTGTTTTAGAGAGAAGGGCATCACTTGTTATTTTCTTTTCCTTAGTTTTTCACTGGTGTAGAAGGGAGAGAGTTATTTAGCAATTGAGAGCTTTGTTTTTCATCTTATTCCGTTCATGTGTGGTACTAGTATCAGGGAGTATTTGTAACTTTCTTTTATTTTAATAGAAGTTCTCTTTTTAATTATTGTTCTTATTTCATGCAATTATTATTAGTAGTTTTAATTTTGAATTTGTTGGTTTTAATTTTCATGGCTAGTTAAATTTCTAATATCTAGGATGATGATGAAACTAGGTATTACATATTAATTAATTTCTTTCCGTTCCGGAATTAGTGCCTAATTATTTTCGCCTTCATATTTTCCTTCGCATTAATTGCATATGATTCTTATATTGATTGCGAGGTTTTGATAAGTTATAGTTAATCTGTGAATTTTTCATAACTTATGCTTGCCCATATTAATTATATTAATCATTATTTTTAAAGGGAATGGAAAATAATTTGAGAATTAATTTGGACAATAAGAAATTATTTATTATGTTAGTATTTAGTGGATTCAGATTCCTAGGTAGCTTTTCTCATTACTAGTTTTCATTAATTTTTAATTTACATTATTTAGTTAATTAATCATCTCCACCATATTTATTTCTAATTCGCCTAAAATATTAATTAAGGATACATTGAAATTAATCTAGTCTCTGTGGGTTCGACCTGTACTTGCCAGTTCTTCAACTTGACACTGTGCACTTGCAGTTACATATTTTTATCACATCATGGATCGCTCACAATCTCTTGTTCACTTTCTTCTTGTCATTTACTTTCACATGTATTTTCTTCCTTTTGTTCATGGACTTCTTCTCGAACATTAGAATCTAACAATTCTCCTTGGACTGCATATTACTTTTCATCTTCGTCCTCCTTCGGCTGATCCTGCTCCTTTTGCGCCTGTCGGGCGTTTTGTCGCTGCATCAACCAATTTTCCCACATCTCACAAAATGAACCCATGACTTCTTCTTTTTTCTCCTTAGAACATAATGGTTCCCTATACACCCTAGGAGTTTCTCGTGACTGCCTCTGATGCGAACCTCCATGTCCATGATCCTTCATATCATCCCAAGTTGATCGCCTTGAAGGTTGATCGACATATCTTGGAGTTGCATACTCATTCCTCCTGTTAAGCTGTAATGGAACAAATCGCTTCCTCATTACGATTTTCAATTCTTCTCAAGTCTCGATCGGATGCTCTCCATAACTTTCCCTTTTACGCTTAAACTAAAACCACCATGTAATTGCATGATCGAAAAAATCTTGAATTGCTAGTTTGAACTTCCTCTGCTCATAATAATTATAATAGTCAAACTCTCCCTCCATCCTGTTCTCCCATCTCAAATATATATCTGGATCAATCTTGCCTAGGAAAAAATTCCTTCGAGACCCATAAGTACTTTCACCATTATATGCATACATATTTACTGCAAAACAAAGGTTAGTAGATAAAAAAAATTTTCACACACTCCCTTACGTGTTTCGCTCGACAATGTATCGCACAATTATGAAAAACGCTCGTGTATCGCTTAATTAGGCTTTTACCCTCAAATAAGCTCACACTCTTACCTTTTACCTCTCTAATATTCCCTCTAATAGGTTCTTTTTGAATTCACCAAACAATATCACAGTTTACTTATTCAATTCAAAAAATAACTTATCACAAAACAAAATATAGAAGGTATGACGTATGATAACCAATAAAATTTACAATCGCCAAACTATGTCCTTCTTGAATGAAGTCTTCAATAATCACGAAACTTATAAAATCCAAGCAATTGAAACAACTAATGATTTTTTTTGACTAACTCACGAATTTTCCTTTTTTTTTTCAATACATATAATCAACAGAAAATTAAAGATGAGTAACTAGCTAGAAAACGTAGCTTTGATACCAAATGATAGACTCTACGACATGCTTGCGTGAGGTGGTCGTCGCCCGGATCGTTTTTAGCAAGTTATGAAGGTGGAATGCTCACAACACCTCAACCATTCACCTATATTGAGACAAGAACCTTGGTAAGATTGCTCTGCACTAGGAAGGTTGCGTTGAATGGAACACCAACGACACCTTGACCCAATATCTATAAAGAGACAAGAACCAAAAGTATAATTGACGATTGATGCATGGCAGAAAGACGCCACATATAACTATAACTTGTTGTATGATAAGTCAAATTGAATCTCAAGAAAACTAAGAACTAGTCTAGGAATTCTTAAAGAACCAAAAGATGAGAAGAATCTCATAATAATTTCATTAATCAAAAGTAAGCTAAGCTATTACATAACCCAAGTATTCTATTTATACTAATAATAATAAAACCCTAATTCCTATAAAGAATTGAACTACTAAATAAAAACCAAATCATAATCAAATCCTAATTAACAAGCTTTCTAATTACATTAGAATAGAAAAGATATGACATTCCTAAAATCTTGAAAGAAATCTGGAAAAAAGCGTCAGAAAACGCGACCTCAAAATTCGTGCCCCCATTCTAGCGTCGGCGGCGCTAAAAAACATTAGCCCCAGCGCCGGCCACGCTCAAGTCCAGAGCCCCAGTGCCGGTGGCTCTCAATCCAGTACAAACCAACGTCGGCCGCACTCAAATCTGAAATACCTGAATTTCGTCCTTTTAAGCCCCTAACGTGATTCTTTACTCCTCTCTTACTTCTCCATCAAACTCGAACCAAATTAATGAGCTTAGAATCAAATCCCATGTTAAATGTTTCACTACAAAACTTGAATCCTTAACCCTCGATCAATATAATCCAATCTCTTGTTGTCGCAGAATAAATTAAACATTCTTTGCTATGCTTGGACTTCCACAATATCGTGTGAACATTAATCCCTCCATCAATCGAAACATAGCTTTATTGCGGATTAGATGATTGATATGAACACGACCTTGATGACTCGGAATGCATTGATCCTCTCCTTGCGATTCATCGGAATTGAGCTCCAATGTAAACATCTCTGAGTAGATTTTAGCCCAGTCACTTAAGATCATTCGTTAAACCTCTTGAACTTGAGTTGAGTCGTGTTTGTTCGATGCAAGCCTGACTAGGATTGTATCATTCCCCTTCTCTTGAAAAGGATTTATCCACAAACCTGACCCTACATTAAAACAAACCAAGTTAGTAGCATCAAACAAAACATAATCCCAAAATTCAACTTGCAAGCATCCTGCAAGCTCCTCGTAACACAACTTGAAAACTTAAACTTTTGAACTCCCTTAATCAAGAACCTATCCACATCAACACGATACTTTTCCACACGTAGACCAAGTACTTCCACAATGCTAACTACATTAAAACAAACTAAATTAACAACTATAGTAAAAATGCAATCAAAATTTCTACTTAACGACATAAACATATAGGAAATAAAATAAGCACAAATAAAACTATGAAAAGTTCTTTCTCCTTCTGGATCAAAAATTAGTATCTAGAACCCTTCACATTGCATCAACGCGAATCCCCGGATCAAAAACCAACTTGATAATCTCGTGGATTCGCAAATACATCCACTTCAACGATCCTGGGTCAAATATTAATCTTTGAAACTCATCACGTTGTTCAAGCAAACACTCTTGAATACCATATAGACTCTCATTACATTGCTCGAATTGTCTTGCCCAATGAATCTTACTTTTCTCCTCGACGAGAATGATCCCATCCCAAATCTGCACAACACAAACAACCTTTCCCTTTCCATTGACAATAATAAATTCAAAATCAAGTAATGACATCAATAGAATAAAAAGGCCACTTCTAACTTCAGGAGATAAAAACTCAATTGCACATTTACGATGAACACAATCAAACTCAACATATGCTAAAAATATTTCCCAAGCGTTGACAAAAATAGGAATATTATCAAAATAGATATAAACAAATTTTTCCATGAATGAATGCAAAATATGATTTAATTTGAAAACATTTATTGCATTAGTTAATCCAATCGATCTAACTAAACAAGCATGCAAATTATATCTCACTCCAATCCGATGATAATCACTTTTCAAATTAATATCATATGATAGCAAATCATGTAATGAAGATAACTCTAATGAAAAATCATGACCACTACCATTGTCAACTAACGACACATCATGTAAAGGTTGACCAATATGAAAATAAGAATTAATTAGAAACCCTAGAATGAATTCTATGACGATAAGAACTTGAAAAATGAGAATATACCAACTGATAGTAAAAACACTGAAAGCGAGAATAGACAAATATCATAAACTAACTCAACAAATATCAGACATCCTCCATAGTTTATGACAGAGATGATTCTACTATCAAAATAGCTAAACACAAATTTACTAATGGAAGCATGCAAAACATGTTTCAACAAACTCATGAAAACACTAGATGTATTAGTTAATCTAACAAAAATAACTATCCATCTATACACTTCACATGTTAACACAATTATCCATTTACCACTTTCTTGTTAGGTTTGTATATAACGTGATCATGCAATCAAATTACATATATATAAAGCGGAAGCGCTGTAACGATCGGGAATTTTAGATTTCCTTGTAACCCGAGTTATGTATGAACAAAATGAATTATTATTATTATTATTATTATTATTATTATTATTATTTTTATATTAATCTGTACTATGTGTTTAGAATTGTGTTACAGCCTAGAAAATGTGCATATGTTAAATTTTATGTGTTGTTGTGTCGTTAGAATGAATAAATCGATTTTGCGAAAATTCACAAAATTAATATTCCTGGGGCACGTTTCCCGAGACACTATTCACGAGCACTATTCACGCCCGAATATTTTTGCGTCTCTTTCTATTAATTTTGTTAAGACGTGTATGCGAAGGAATAATTTTTTCCAAGTGTCAGAAATTTTATTGGAGCTGATACGTGATTTAATCTGTATCCGAAATGTATAATATAGGCATTCCGAATAATTGGACAAATCCCATAATAAATATTTTTACGCATCCCAATAATTTATGGGAGTACCCATTTTAATTTTGGGTAGAGATATTTACCAAATTTGGTACAAAAGTGGGAGTATTCGGGTATATTTATCTGTATATTTGATTAATTGGAGAGGCAATTAAGCCTCAACCAATCAGGAGAGAGCATTAATTGTATTAGCCAATCACATGAGGGGGGAATAAACCGTCACAGGACACTAAGCATGGGATTTTTAACTTCACCAAACATCCTCCTCAATTTGGTTTTCAAGAGCTCGGGTGAAGTATTTTCTACATATCAATACATTCCATCTTCTCCCGAAGCACTCACCTTATCCTCCCATCAACTCATCCTCCTTCTCACTTAAACCATCTGCATACTCCTCATTTTGCAAGCAAGGATAGAGCTATAGAGAGAGAGAGAGAGAAAGAAGGAAGTAGGAAAAGAGAAGAGTGTTCGGGAAGAAGAAGGAAAGCAAGGAAGGAGGGAAAAGAAGGAGAAGAGCAGCAAGAGGGAGTCCAGGAGCACTCTAGCAACCATCTCATTCTACTCAAAGCAAGCAACAAAGAGGTAATCACAAACCACAACCATTTCTTCTCCAAGTGAAGTTTTCATGAGTTTTGTTTTGCTTTCATGCTTGCGGGTTGGATTTTGTTGATTTTCGTTGTTGTTGGTTGTGTTGAATCTACCATGGAGGTTCTTAAAGAATCTATATAATCCATTAAACACCCTCAAAGTGGAACAAAAACAAGGAAAGATCCGAACCGTGGCTTAAAGGATGAACTTTGGACATTTTTGGACTTTTGGACCTTTGGACTGTTAGAGGACTGTAAAGCCTTGATGGTGTAATTATTTTGATTGTTTGTTGTTTTAGTATTGTACTTCCATGAGTTGTGAAGATAACTTAGTTGGAATGAACCAAAATGATGCTAAAATAAAGTTACAGTGAAGGTTTTAGTGAAATGTATCATGACTGTGAAAAACAGAGCATCAATGTGGTGCTTTGGCTAAGGATTTGGCTGTGTTAGTGTTTATGGGTCATCTTGCATTTTTGATATATTGTAGTCTCGTGTCTTGGGAAGCCATAGAGTCCGTAACGGACCAAATTGATCGAGTATAGAGGGAGATATAGGGGCTGAAGCGGGCGAGAGTCTACCAGTTCGCGGTTCTGCAGGAACTGCAGAACTGCTACTGCATGCCGCTGTTCCGCGCCTGGTCCGGGTCGGGTCAGGCTGGACCGGGTCGGGTCGGGCCGGACCGGGTCGGGTCGGATCAGGTCGGACCCAGTAAATTTTTCCCGCGAGTCTAAAACTTATATTTTTGTACAAAATGATTAAAAACGCTTATATCTTGTTAAAGCTTTATGTGCTTAATTTATACCCGTGTCGACCTAAACGATGTTGTCCTAAGGCGTAAATTGAATTAACGGATTACAAATTACGCGTAGTGGCAATCAATGTATTTTAATGATGTGATGACTGTAATGAACCTAGTTCTTTTGTGACTAATATTTATGATGATTTTAATAAACTATGTAGGATATTTTATTGACGGACGATTAACGTCAAGTTATTAATGCACGTACAAGGCAAGTTTCCTAACTCATACAACTCCTATTTAATTGTGCGAGTTTTCCTTACTCGATCCATTTATTGGGCAAGTTTCGAATTCATTTATCTATCGAGCAAATATTATTTATTGAGCAAGCTTATTGAGCTTCTTGACTCCATTCAAATTACTTATCAATTTAGCAATTAATGTGCTAGTATTCATACTTCTATTCAAGTATTGCAATGAAAGCCCATTTCATGCAATGTTATATATTGTGTGATTCCAAAGATTATGAATTTTTATTCATTCAAGATATTTTTAAATGTTATCATGCATGTTGTTGAACCTTAAAGTCCTTTATTCCATAGACTGTTTAAAAGCTATGTCAAGGCTAATTGTTTCAGCTAGACACTTATTGATTTGGTTACTAAAGCGGGGTTAAAGTCCTCCAACTATTATTGTTGTTAAGTAAAATTGTCCGATCAAATTGTTTTGGTCTGGACTCCCATGTAAAGCTGAGTGGAACAACCCTCACAGCAGGGGAAATTGTATAAACGTCGGGAAACCGACACGCGCGTAAATGGAAAATGTAAGGATTATGCATAACGCCAGGTATTTTAGGCTGATCACCTATTGTACCAGTTTTGTGGATTATCGGATGAATTTCCAGTAATTCTAGAATAGAGTTCTGTGCCTTGGTGCACCCTCAGTATTGAATAGTTCCCTTCTTCGGGATACTTTGAAATCCTTGGATACTTCAGAAATCCTTCGGTCCTTAGTGGCCACTATAATGGTGATGAAAGAAGTTGTTTATTTCCTTGTGTTAGCTAAATTTTTACTCCTGAGAACTATAAAGTTATTCATGTGATTATTCACTGTTATTATACTTGCGGGGCAAATTGTTGCTCACCCCTTGCTCTCTTTAAAAACATTTCAGTTAGTGCGGCACGTGGCGAGAGCTCAGGAAAAGATAAGGGAAAGGGGAAAGCTACGGAGTAGTTGTAATTTGTTGTTCTAGAATTACCGTTTGTATTAAGACTTATTATTGACGTCGTGTATTAAGACATATTTACCCTTTTGTATTATGTTATGTTTTGTAATATTATTGGTTTCGAGACTTGGGACAGGTTTATTTATGTTATATCAATGTAAATATTCCTTTATTTCGCTTTAAGTTATCGATTGTATAATTATTATTTTAGATAGTGGCGAACCAGGTCCGTGGCTCAGGTGACCCGGATTTGGGGGCGTCACAAGCGCGATAAAATCGGATTTTAAAATTTTATACAAACCATCACCATGATCAATCTATGTGCTCAATTAACGATATAAACGAAAGAGATAGAGATTAAGAAATTATACCCTTGTAGAACCGTGCTTCCTCGGGTACAAGTTCACCTCCAATTCCTTCGCGTTCTCCTTGAATTCTACCAACTCAATTCCTTTGCTTAATCAATGTTAGCCACCCAAGTGTTTGGCCTCTAGAGGTGATCCACCAAGGAAGAATAGTTATTCAAGAAGTTGGGTGTTGGCAAAACCCTAGTTTCTATCTCTATAGAAATTGCAAGTACTCTCCACAATCTAATGCAAGAGTGTGTAACCCTAATCTATGATAAGACTCCTCTTATTTATAGATGTAGGAAAAACCCTTCCCTAAACTATTTAGGATTAGGGTTTCTATTATAATTAAACACCTTTAATTAATTATGCTCCTAATCCAATTAGGAATTCATGTGAGAGTACTTCTATTAATTAATTCCCAATCCCTATTAGGAATTAAATAATAGTAATAGTAATAATAATAATAAGACTCCTCTTATTAATTTATATTTAATATTTTCGAAATATTAAATAATAAATATTAAGCTATTTAATTTATTCTATCCCCATAGATTAAATAAAATACACTTAACTTATTATTATAATTATGTCATTTACTTCTTAAATAAATATTTTCCTTTTGCGGTGTGACCCTTTAGGTTCTCCATATTAAACCGGTTGTGAATAAATCAATTAGAACAATTCTAATTTTATTTAAATAAATAAATTAAACTATTTAATTCATTTAAATAAATAATATTTATTCTACAATAAGGGTAAGCCCCCTTAGCGATCAACGACTTTCCAGATAATATAGATTTCAACATTTATCACAAAAGAACCTTTCAGTGAATAGTTACCGTACAATTCAATCATTCTACCATACAATGTCCCAATCAAATATAAGAGATGGATTTACTGTCAAGTCTTATTTTATTTAATTATATGTATTTCGATTTCCAAATGCACAACTCTAAATAATGCAAATTAGAAACTCCTTTCTAATTTCATTCTGCCTTGGCCAAGGACTACTGAGTTATCATTTATCGAATCACATAGGACATTCACATCTTTTACTAGACCTGGTAGATTATTTGTTGATCATTCACCTATCTCTATGTGCAACTTATTATACCCAATCATACCCTTTGATATACTCTAAAGTTCTTAAGGGACATGTCAAAGTATAACTCATCATACACAAGATACTATGATGATCTCAAGTCCAAGGATCACTTGTACTACTATCACTATAGGAATTCCTATTGACAGGCGAGTAAAAATCCATTAGGTATTCCTTAGCGAGCCACGTTCAGTGAACTTATTCTCCAATAAGCACCTACATACTTGCTTTAGTGTCTCCACACAAATGATTATGAGATCAATCATCCTCTTCTTAAGAGCAAGTAACGTATGTACTAATCTATCCGGATTCACTAATCCCCTATTTAGTAATCCAACGATTAGGAATGATTTTAGTTTGTGAGCTATCTTGAATTTAGATCTCATTAGCATGATCACCATCATTATTCTAAAAGCATTGCTCAAAACTATGAGTTTATCACATTTAATATAACATCACTATGTAGATAATATAAAATGCCTTTTATGAAAATCAATTCTTTTATTAATAAATGATTAAGATTACAAAGTATATGCTACATCATATCAAATATGATTGGCTTGTGTGCATACTACTTTCAATCTCCCACTTGCACTAAAGCCAATCGTCTTGGTATCTAATACCTATCTTTTCTAAGTGACGATCAAACTGCTGTTGAGTTAAAGCTTTAGTAAATGGATCTGCAATGTTGTCTTGAGAGTTCACACGCTCTAGGGTGACATCTCCTCTTTCAATGATCTCTCTAATCAAATGAAACCGCCGCAACACGTGTTTGGAGCCGGTGCAGCTGCGCCGCGTAGCAGATTCAGAAAAACCGGATTCTGCCCAAAAATTTCAATCCAATCGCATACCATACACACATGGAATCATCAAAATCGATAATTAGCATAAGATTAGGCTCTGATACCACTGTTAGGTTTGTATATAACATGAACATGCAATCAAATTACATATATATAAAGCGGAAGCGCGATAAAATCGGATTTTAAAATTTTATACAAACCATCACCATGATCAATCTATGTGCTCAATTAACGATATAAACGAAAGAGATAAAGATTAAGAAATTATACCCTCGTAGAACCGTGCTTCCTCGGGTACAAGTTCACCTCCAATTCCTTCGCGTTCTGCTTGAATTCCACCGACTAAATTCCTTTGCTTGATCAACGTTAGCCACCCAAGTGTTTGGCCTCTAGAGGTGATCCACCAAGGAAGAATAGTTATTCAAGAAGTTGGGTGTTGGCAAAACCTTAGTTTCTATCTCTATAGAAATTGCAAGTACTCTCCACAATCTAATGCAAGAGTGTTTAACACTAATCTATGATAAGACTCCTCTTATTTATAATTAAACTCCTTTAATTAATTATGCTCCTAATCCAGTTAGGAATTCATGTGAGAGTACTTCTATTAATTAATTCCCAATCCCTATTAGGAATTAAATAATAGTAATAGTAATAATAATAATAAGACTCCTCTTATTAATTTATATTTAATATTTTCGAAATATTAAATAATAAATATTAAGCTATTTAATTTATTCTATCCCCATAGATTAAATTAAATACACTTAACTTATTATTATAATTATGCCATTTACTTCTTAAATAAATATTTTCCTTTTGCGGTGTGACCCTTTAGGTTTTCCATATTAAACCGGTTGTGAATAAATCAATTAGAACAATTCTAATTTTATTTAAATAAATAAATTAAACTATTTAATTCATTTAAATAAATAATATTTATTCTATAATAAGGGTAAGCCCCCTTAGCGATCAACGACTTTTCAGATAATATAGTATGATGCGGTAGAATAACGCCACACACAACTATGGTTTGTTGTATGATAAGTTAATTAGGAATCTCAAAGAAAAACTAAGAACAAAAACTTAGAAATCCTTCAAAGAACCAAAAGTAGAGAATAACTCTCAATTGTATAAAACTCAGAAATAGGTAATGGCAATAAATCCAACGGTGTCAAAGGATTAAAATCATAAACAATTTCAAATGGCGAAAATTGTGTAGCGGAATGAACAGATTGATTATATGCAAACTCAACATGCGGTAGACACTCCTCCCAAACTTTAATATTCTTTTTGATAATAGCCCTTAACAATGCAGATAAAGTTCTATTAACTACTTTTGTTTGACCATCAGTTTGTGGGTGACAAGTAGTAAAAAATAACAATTTAATACCTAACTTACACCAAAAGGTCTTCCAAAAATAACTCAAGAACTTAGTATCTCTATCAGAAACAATTGTTCTAGGCATACCATACAATCTAACAATTTTCCTAAAGAACAAATCAGCTAAATGGGAAGCGTCATTAGTTTTGTAATATGGAATAAAATGTGCCATTTTCAGAAACTTATCCACGACCACAAATATAGAATTATAACCACGCTTAGACCTAGGTAAACCTAACATAAAATCCATAGACAAATCAATCGATGTTCATTAGGAATAGACAATGGTGTATACAATCCATGGGGTTGAACACGAGATTTAGCTTGACAACACGTAATGCATCTATTACAAATTCATTCCACATCTCGTTTCATAAGAGGCCAATAAAAATGCTCTTTTAAAACAAATAAAGTTTTCTCAACACCAAAATGATCCATCAAACCTCCCCCGTGCGACTCTTTAACCAACAACTCATGTAAAGAACATACAGGTATACACAACTTATTTTCACGAAATAAAAACCCATCAACTTTGAAGTATTTACCTATAGCATTCTTTTCACGTGATTTAAACTCTTCACAAAAATTAAGGTCATTAACATACAACTCTTTAATTCGTTCAAAACCAAGCAATTTTGTATCAAAAGTATTTAATAACACGTACCTTCTCGAAAGAGCATCAGCAACAACATTCTCCTTACCTTGTTTGTATCGGATAACGTACAGAAATGTCTCAGTGAACTCCATCCACCGCGCATGTCTCTTGTTCAATTTGTGCTAACCCTTTAAGCACTACAATGACTCATGATCGGTGTGAATCACGAACTCCTTAGGCCATAGGTAGTGCTACCATGTTTCCAATGCTTGAACCAATGCATACAACTCCTTGTCGTAGGTAGGATAGTTCAATGCTGCCCCACTCAACTTCTCACTAAAATAAGCCACTGGTTTTCCTTCCTGCATAAACACAGCTCCAATCCCCAACCCTTAAGCATCACACTCAATTTCAAAAGTTTTAGCAAAGTTAGGTAAAACAAGCAAAGGAGCATTAGTCAATTTTTCTTTAATTAAGTTAAATGTCTATTCCTGTTCATCACCCCACTTAAAACCTACACTCTTCTTGATCACTTCCGTCAATGGCGCGGTGACATCGCTAAAATTCCGTACAAAACGTCGGTAGAAACTCGCAAGTCCATGAAAACTACGAACTTGACTCATATTTGTCGAACTCGGCCATTCACAGATTGCACGTATCTTTTCCTCATCAACCTGTACTCCCTATGAACTAATAACAAAGCCAAGGAATGCAACTCTATCTGTACAAAATGTGCACTTGTCCATGTTAGCAAACAACCTTTCTTTCCTAAGAACATCTAAAACATATTTTAAATGCAATGCATGTTCTCCCAAGCTTTTGCTATATATCAAGATATCGTCAAAATACACAACAACAAATTTACCAATGAATGAACACAAAACATGATTCATCAATCTCATGAAAGTGCTAGGTGCATTAGTTAAACCAAAAGGTAACACTAACCACTCATATAAACCATATTTTGTTTTGAACGCAGTTTTCCATTCATCACCCTCATGCATTCTAATTTGATGATACACACTTTTTAAATCAATTTTAGAAAATATACATGACCCATGCAATTCATCTAACATATCATCTAAACGAGGAATGGGATGTCGATATTTTATCGTAATGTTATTTATTGCTCGATAATCGATGCACATCCGCTATTTTCCATCCTTCTTTGGCACTAAGATCACTGGAACTGCACACAGACTCATGCTTTCCCTCACGAACCCTTTCTCCACTAGCTCGCCCACTTGTCGTTGTAACTCTTTTGTCTCCTCGGGATTACTCCGATAGGCTGGACGGTTTGGAATGGTAGCACCGGGTATGAAATCAATTTGATGCTCTATTCTCCGAATAGGTGGTAATCCTTGTGGAAGCGCATCGGGAAAGACATCCGCATAATCCTATAAAAGAGATGAAACAACACTAGGCAAAGAAGAATCGTTAGCGTTAGTATTCAAAAGTGCCTCCTTATATCGAAGTATAATCATCGGCTATTTAACATCTAAAGCTCGCCTCACATCGCTCTTTTTTGCGTAGATATTTATTTTTCGCTCCTCATCTTTTCTTTTTTATTTTTACCCTTAATATTTTTCCCTCATTATTTTTCTTTTCTTCACTATCTTTTTTTTCATGATCTTTCTGCAAGTGAATTTGATCCTCATGCACCTGTTGTGGTGACATAGGACATAAAGTAACCTTCCTTTTATTGTGAACAAAAGAATTCTCATTTGTAAAGCCATCATGCTTCACACGTCTGTCAAATTGCCATGGTCGACCAAACAATATGTGGCCCGCCTACATTGGAACCACGTCGCACAAAATTTCATCAACATACCTTCCAATAGTAAATGGCACCAACACCTGTTTAATCACCTTAGTCTCATTACTATCATTAAGCCACTGCAATCGATATGGTTAAGGATGCTTGGTTGTGAAAAGTCCCAACTTCTCTACCATAGCCTTACTTTCTACATTTGTGTAACTACCCCCATCAATCACGACACAACAATTCCTCCCATTCACAAGGCACCTAGTGTGAAAGAAATTTTCCCGTTGTTCGCTACTTTCTTCCTTCACTTGCGCAGTAAGTACTCTTCGGGTAACCAAGACTTCCCCAAATATTATAACTTCCCTATCTTCTGCTTCCTCTAATGGTAGCATCAAATCAGTGTCACTTTCTTCCTCTTCGGTTTCCACTTCCCCATTATCACGTAATATTATGGTTTGTAGATTTGGACATTGACTTGCAATATGACCTTTACCTTGACATTTAAAACACACGATGTCCCGATTACGACTAAAAGAAGGCTGCTCATTTTTACCTTGCTTCCCCCGATTAGTCACATCTGGTTTAAGCTCCACTTTCGGCTTGTTCACAATTGGCTTCTCCTCTCGCTTTGCAACATTAGATTTCCACGATGAACCCAAGTTAGGCAGTGTCCGTTGGCCACCTCTCCTCTTAAGTTGCTTCTCAATCTAGGTAGCCATGTGTACCATATCCTCCAAGGCCACGTAATGTTGTCGCTCCACTAAATCAGCTATATCCCAATTTAAGCCTGCTAAAAATCGAACCATTGTTACCTCGCTATTCTCATCAACATTAGCCCTAGCCATTAGCATCTCCATTTCCATGTAGTAGTCCTCCACATTCCTACTCCCTAGCTTCAAAGTCTGTAAACTCCGAAACAAATCCCGATGATAGTGGCTTGGTACGAATATTTTCTTCATAACTGCCTTCATCTCAGCCTAAGTCTCAATCGGCCGCTCTCCACATCGTCTCCTACTAGTCTTCAATTGATCCTACCAAGTGACGGCGTAATCTGTAAATTCTGTAGCTGCCAACTGTACTTTCTTGCGCTTGGAGTAGTTTTGAACTTTAAAGACCCATTCTATCTTCTTCTCCCAATTAAGATAAGCCTCAAGATCACTCCTTCCTTGGAAAGGCGGAATCTTCAATTTGATACTTCCCAAGTTATCATCCACCTAATTCCTTCGATCGTCTCAATCATCCTTGTGTCTCCTATTCCTGTCCTTAAACCGCCTTCCAATATCTGGGTCAACCTCCTCTTCATAGGAATCCTCCTCGTTATCCCTATTCTCATTTTTCTGCACCTTCTCCTTCTTTTGAGAACCTATGATCACTTGTGACTGCTCCCTTTGAATACTTTCTATCCTCTCAAATCAGTCGTCAAAGAGATCTAACTTCTGAATTACTTGTTGTAGTAGAACATCCAAGTCCACACTGGATCCTTCCATTTGTCCTTTTGTTGAAGATCCCTTTCCAAACAAACCTTTATCCTTCATACCAGACATTTTTCCTGCAAAACAGAGGTTAGTAGCAAAATGTTTTCTTCACCACTCCCTTATGTGTTTCGCTCGATTAATGTTTCGCTCATGTATCACTCAATAGGCTTTTTCCCTCGAATGATCTCACAACTAAGCCTTTTACCTCGAAATATTCTCTCTAATAGGTTCTTTTCGAATTTACCTAGCAAAGTTCTCAGTTTTACTAATCAATTCTCAAACAACTTATCTCGAACAATATAATATGTGTGGATACGAATTTTCAACAATCACGAGTATTGAATTGAAGATGAATTCTACGAATAAACTGAAATAACTAAAATAAAAATTTTATACTTTTTTTTACCCACAAATTCAACAATACAATAAAGATAAACACTTAGCTAGAAAATGCAGCTTTGATACCAAATGATAAACTCCACGGCACGCTTGCGTGAGGTAGTCGTCGCCCGGATCATTTCTAGTAAGCAACTTTGACGGAACTCTCTCGATACCTTAACCCAACGTCTATTTTTGAGACGAGAATCTTGATAATTTCAATCAAGCAATTGATTTCGTATAGTATAGAACACCAACAACGTTTAAACCCTCGTTGATGAACAAACGATAAGTTTCGTACGATTGTATGATGCGGTAGAATAACGCCACACACAACTATGGTTTGTTGTATGATAAGTTAATTAGGAATCTTAAAGAAAGACTAAGAACAATAACTTAGAAATCCTTCAAAGAACCAAAAGCAGAGAATAGCTCTTAATTGTATAAAACTCAGAATAAATGTTGATCATCCAATTACATCTTCAATGCAAACTATTTATACTAGTAGCATAAAACCTAACTCTTAAAGGAATTGAAATAATAGTAAATAACTAATTAGAAAGTAATTTCCATCTAACAAACATCCTAGTCAACTTAGAATTATGATAGATATGATAAATCCCTAAAAATAAGGAAAGAAATTTGATAAAATCTAAAAAAATGCCTTCCTCAGATTCCGTGCCACTGGACGGGCGCGGGGCGCGCCGGGTGAACTTCTTGGGCTAACTCTTCCTTCTTGGCTTGGCATAACCACTTGTATCATGTTCAAAATCTTGGACTCCAACTCTAATGTCTTGAAACTCACTCCTTTACCATTCCAAGCTTCTTGAATAAGTTTGTTAAGTCCCTCCTTAAAGCGTTTAGCTCGAGCCTTCGTCACAGGCCCAACTAAAACTTGCACCGGATCCGCTTCATAGCTCTCATCCTTGTCCAAGCTAGGCATGTCCTCATCAATAAAGCTATCACCACAATTCCCGAGTAGCAGACTATTCAAGGCAAGACTGTTAACTAGCTAGCATATTCAGGAAGAAACTTTTTTGCTTTTTACTCCATCTTCCCAAACCCGGAATTAGTTAAGCCCGATGTCATTGCATAGTAGAGTCTGAGAACAAGTATATGAAGCTCCCACAAAAGCCTCCAAACAACCGACTACGCAAAGCAAAGCGAATGACTAGTGGACATCTACTAATGGATTTTCCCCCTTTTTCTCTGTCTTCCTGAACTCAAAATTAAGCGAATCATATATCATTTTAAAGCTCTCGGAAAGAGCTTTCTAGATTGGTATAACAAGTTTCCTAACTCTTCGTGGATTGAAAGTGATAGACTCCATGGCACGCTTGTATGAGGTGGTCGTCGCCCGAATCGTTTCCAATAAGTTATGAAGGTAGAATGCTAACAACACCTCAACCTTTCGCCTATATTGAGACGAGAACCTTGGTATAATTGCTCTGCGCTAGGAAACTTGCGTTGAATGGAACACCAATGACACCTTGACCCAATGTCTATAAAGAGACAAGAACCAAAAGTACAATCGAGGATTGATGCATGATAAAAAAGACGCCACACACAACTATGACTTGTTGTATGATAAGTCAAATTGAATCTCAAGAAAACTAAGAACTAGTCTAGAAATTCTTAAAGAACCAAAAGATGAGAAAATCTCACAATAATTTCATTAATCAAAAGTAAGCTAAACTATTATATAACCCAAGTATTCTATTTATACTAATAACAATAAAACCCTAATTCCTATAAAGAATTGACCTACTAAATAGAAACCAAATCATAATCAAATCCTAATTAACAAGCTTTTGATTGTACTTTTAGTTTTTGTCTCTTTATAGACATTGGGTCAATGTGTCATTGGTGTTCCATTCAACGCAAGCTTCCTAGTGCAGAGCAATCGTACCAAGGTTTTTATCTCAATATAGGCAAAAGGTTAGGTGTTATAAGCGTTCCACCTTTATAACTTGCTGGAAACGATCCAGGCGACGACCACCTCATGCAAGCGTGCTGTGGAGTCTATCATTTGGTATCAAAGCCACATTTTCTAGCTAGTTACTTATCCTTAATTTTCTGCTGATTATATGTATTGAAAAAAAATAGAAAATTCACGAGTTAGTAAAAAAAAATCATTAGTTGTTTCAATTGCTTGGGTTTTATAAGTTTCGTGATTATTGAAGACTTCATTCGAGAAGGACATAGTTTGGCGATTGTGAATTTTATTGGTTATCATACGTCATACCTTCTATATTTTATTTTGTGGTAAGTTATTTTTTTGAATTGAATAAGTAAACTATGATATTGTTTGGTGAATTCAAAAAGAACCTATTAAAGCGAATATTAGAGAGGTAAAAGGTAAGAGTGTGAGCTTATTTGAGGGTAAAAGCCTAATTGAGCGATACATGAGCGTTTATCATAATTGTGTGATACATTGTTGAGCGAAACACGTAAGGGAGTGTGTGAGAATTTTTTTATCTACTAACCTTTGTTTTGCAGTAAATATGTATGGATATAATGGTGAAAGTACTTATAGGTCCCGAAGGAATTCTTTCCAAGGCAGGATTGATCCAGATGTATATTTGAGATGGGAGAATAGGATGGAGCGAGAGTTTGACTATTATAATTATTCTGAGTAGAGGAAGTTCAAACTAGCGATTCAAGAGTTTTTCGATCATGCAATTACGTGGTGGTTTCAGTTTAAGCGTAGAAGGAAAAGTTATGGAGAGCGTCCGATCGAGACTTGGGAATAATTGAAAATCATAATGAGGAAGCAATTTGTTCCATTACAGCTTAACAAGAGGAATGTGTATGCAACTCCAAGATATGTCGATCAACCTTCAAGGCGATCAACTGGGAATGATATGAAGGATCATGGACATAGAGGTTCGCATCAGAGGCAGTCACGAGAAAAAAGAAGAAGTCATGGGTTCATTTTGTGAGATGTGGGAAAATTGGTTGATGCAACGACAAAACGCCCGACAGGCGCAAAAGGAGCAGGATTAGCCGAAGGAGGACGAAGATAAAAAGGAATATATAGTCCAAGGAGAATTGTTGGATTCTAATGTTCGAGAAGAAGTCTATGAACAAAAGGAAGAATATACATGTGAAAGTAAACGACAAGAAAAAAGTGAACAAGAGATTGCGAGCGAAAAAGAAAATGAAAACAAAATTGAATGTGAAAAGAAAAGAGAGATTGAGAAAAAAAAGAATGAAAAAAATAGAGAGGTTGAAAAGGGTGAAATCAAAAATAAATGAGAGAAAAAAAAAGAATAAGAGTGAAAATAAACGAGAGAAAGAAATAGTGGAGAGTAAGAGTGGAAAAAAAGAGGAGAGTAAGTTGGAAAGTGAGTTGTATTTTGAAAAGCCAATGACTGTATATTCGTACAAGACGACGCTTTTGAATAGTAACGAGAATAACTCTTCTTTGTCTAGTTTAGTTTTGTCTCTTGTACAGGTTGTTGATGATATATCCCGAGCTATCATTCTGTATCAGCTAGCTTATAGTATTCCCGAGATACAATGGCGGGTTGGAGAATTAATGGAGCCGCTCTTCATCAAAGCAGGTATCGTGGGAGAAAGCATTAATGTGTGTGCTATTCATGAGATCATAGTGCCTAGGGAAGATAGAATGTCGAGCTTGTTCGTTGATTTTGAATTGGTAAACAAGTATCGTTATTATTTTCTTTACTTAGATAATATGTTTGATAAATTGCATAGTACTTATGTTTTATTTACATGTGATAATGACCATGTGATGAAGTTGCCTAATTAAATTAGCGTGGAAGAAATGAAAGTAGTATGCACACAAGCCAATCATATTTGATATGATGTAGCATATACTTTGTAATCTTAATCATTTATTAATAAAAGAATTGATTTTCTTAAAAGGCATTTTATATTATCTACATAGTGCTGTTATATTAAATGTGATAAACCCATAGTTTTGAGCAATGCTTTTAGAATCATGATGGTGATCATGCTAATGAGATCTAAATTCAAGATAGCTCACAAACTAAAATCGTTCCTAATCGTTGGATTACTAAATAGGGGATTAGTGAATCCGGATAGATTAGTACATACGTTGCTTGCTCTTAAAAAGAGGATGATTGATCTCATAATCATTTGTGTGGAGACACTAAAGCAAGTATGTAGGTGCTTATTGGAGAATAAGTTCACTGAACGTGGCTCGCTAAGGAATACCTAATAAAGTTTTACTCGCCTGTCAATAGGAATTCCTATAGTGATAGTAGTACAAGTGATCCTTGGACTTGAGATCATCATAGTATCTTGTGTATGATGAGTTATACTTTGACATGTCCCTTAAGACCTTTAGGGTATATCAAAGGGTATGATTGGGTATAATAAGTTGCACATGGAGATAGGTGAATGATCAACAAAGAATCTACCACGTCTAGTAAAATATGTGAATGTCCTATGTGATTCAATAAATGACAACTCAGTACTCCTTGGCCAAGGCAGAATGAAATTAAAAAGGAGTTTCTAATTTGCATTATTTAGAGTTGTGCATTTAGGAATCGAAATACATATAATTAAATAAAATAAGACTTGACAGTAAATCCATGTCTTATATTTAATTAGGATATTGTATGGTAGAAGGATTAAATTGTACGGTAACTATTCACGGAAAGGTTCTTTTGTGATTAATGTTGAAATAAAATCGTACGAAGATTATCGTTTGTTCATCAACATGGGTTTAAGTGTTGTTTGTGTTCCATACTATGCGAAATCAATTGCTTCATCGAAATTATCAAGATTCTCGTCTCAAAAATAAACATTGGGTTAAGGTATCGAGAGAGTTCCATCAAAGTTGCTTACTAGAAACGATCCAGGAGAGTGGGTTTGGCTTCATATGAGGAAGGAAATGTTTCCGGCTCAAAGACGATCGAAATTGCTTCCAAGAGGAGATGGTCCATTTCAAGTCCTTGAACGAATTAATGACAATGCTTATAAATTGGATTTACCGGGTGAGTATAATGTTAGTGCCATATTTCACGTTACTGATCTAAGTCCGTTTGATATAGGTGATGATTTGAGGACAAACCCTTTTCAAGAGGAGAGGAATGATGAGGACATACCTCGCGCCTGAATTGGCCTAGACACGGCGCGTGTGACGCCCCCAAATCTCTACACTCCCTTGTAGCATATCTGGTGCTCACGTGAAACTACACAACTATAAATATTCAATAAAGTATGACTTCTATCTATCCAAGATTCACAGTATCCCATAACAGGTACTAGTTCTGGCCAAAACATTGTCTGTGTTTGGATACCCTCACTTGGATGTATAGATCCATATCGAATGAATAACTCTTTCGTATTTATATTCCCTATCTATCTGACATTCACAGTATTAATGATAAGATTGTCCATAGAACTGAGGGGCGCATTCCGGTAAAGATGGCACCTTACCGGCGCTCATTAAGTGTAACCTCAGAGCTTATATGACTTTCAATATCATTTAAATACCCTCATTCAGATGTATAGTTCGTATAGATACTGTATTTAACTTAGTACAACTATGCTGAATAAAGTAAAGATCAGAGTATAACGCATTTGATAAAGGATCATAATATATTACATATCATTTGGTTCGATTATACCATTCTTGATACTAAGTTATTACAACAAAAGCCTTTAAAAGACTTAACATATTCAAAACAGTAATTAAAACTAATAAACATGTCCTTTCCCTTTGTATGTACTAGAATTGTTGGATTATCATTTAAAGCTGCAAAGAAGATATGCGCAAGAATGAGCTACAAATGCACAGCAAGTTCATTTGAATATGTAAACACCATGTGTTTGATTTGAAAGATGTCAATGATGTATACTGAGGGTTCTGTACATGAACCATATATTTCATTTAGTTCTATCAGTCTTTAATGACTTAGAACCATTTGAGTTTTGGATATCTGGTAGGTGATCAGCCTCACCAATATCCTAGGAGTATGCATATCATCCTACCATTTGTGGTCAATATATAATTGACATTTATTGGCCTTCCTATGAAGGCATTTCCATTTACTCAGTATAAGATGTCTTACCAAACAATTTGGTTTAACACAACAATTTACGCTCGAATAAACAATATATGAATAATGATTCATTTCTTAAGTTATGTTGAACAAGAAGCAATAACTTCACAATAATTGATAGCAAGATGTATAATACTTGCATAATATAAGTTGAGTAAGGTTAGGACACTTGCCTTAGCGTAGTTCGTTAAACTTAATTTCACACAAGGTGTTAGCGTACGTGGTCTACGTTGACAAATATATAAGTGTTAGAACTTATATAAACATGTATTACGCTAATCTAGACAAGTTTTATTAAGGTTCGACGTTGATTCGGTATCTCGGTCGCGTCCTTAATAGCTAAACACATATATTGTTCGATAAAACTTCATTTGGAAGCTTAATTATTAGTCTAAATAATTTATTTATTATTTATAACACTTTTAGTAGCTTAATATTATTTTTAAATAATTTTTATAAGCTTAAAATATTTTTAAATAATTTTATAAACTTAGGGATATTTTTAAATGATTAAATTATCATTTAGAATAATTTTTAAAACATTAATATGTTATTTAAATAATTTATTTGTCATTTAGAATATTTTTAGATACCTAAAATATTATTTAAATGATTTATTTATCATTTATAATATTTTTAGAAAGATAGAATATTATTTAAATGATTTATTTTATCATTTATAATATTTTTATAATTTATTTTATCATTATAATAATTTAATTATCACTTATAATTATTTTTAAAACTTAGTTTAATATTTAAATGATTTAATTATCATTTAAAGTATTTTTAAATACTTAATATATTATTTAAATAATTTCTTTATCATTAATAATATCTAAATATGTAATATTTTATTTAATTATTACATATAATAATTTTATTTACTTTAATTTCATTGTTAAATAATTAATATAATTATTAAATGATTTAATATCATTTTTAAATAATTAAGATAATTATTAAATGAATTATTATAATTATTTAATATTTAATTAAATTAAATAATATATCAGAAAAAATATTAAAAATAAATTTTTATAATTTGAAAAATGAATTTTTGAATATATTTATGAATTATCAATAATTATTTAATATTTATTTATTATTTTATAATTTATTTAATTAAATTTTATTAATTTTTATTAAAAATCCGTCGCTAAAGGGCTTTAGCGACGATCTTCTTAGTTTCTTAGTTTTCTGGGTTTGTGTATGAATTTCGTTGCTAAAGGTGTTCTTCATGAAGAACACTTGGTCAACGCTGGACAGCCTACTTTGATCTCAAATTATTTCCAACTGGGTTATGATTTGTATTTGATTTTTGTTGCTAGTTACAGTCTATATGGTAGAGAGTAACGACATGTTTTGTTTGAGATCAAACAACATCACATGTGTGAGATTTGATCCGGTCAAACTAGGCTATTCAAACTGTTCTTGAGAATTTCTGGGTAACCCAGAAATTCATAAGTCAGGTTCGGTCAAGGCACTTTGACTATGATTTCTCGCTAGGTTAATTACTATTCATGTGTTTTAATGTTACAAGGTTGTTATCTATGTAGCATACAACAAGTCTAAGCAAAGAAATTACACAAAATATCTCATTTAGACCAAATCTGGGCAGCATGAACTTCTGACAAAGCTTGTCAGAGTTCTTCAAAGATTTCTGGGTTGCCCAGAAATTCGCAAATCCGAACGGTCAAAGGACTTTTGACCGATCATAACTTCTGTTCTAAACATTCTTTTACTACAAATCAAGTTGGATATTATAGAACACATATCAGGCTTCACATATATACTTTAAAACAGATCAAACACACAATTTAAGTCGATCAAACCGCCTGACAAAGTCGCATGTCAGACAGTTTTGGCTGTTCTTGACAGTTTTGAATTTTCATTATTTTTGACCCTTTAATTGTTATGGAAACATGATTTAACTGCCCAGATCACTTAATAATATGCTAATAAGTATTCTTAAACACTAAAACATAACATCAAATTCAAACTTAAAGATCTACAATAAAATTAGGGTTTTGCACCTTTTTCTTCAAATCTTTGATCTCTGATCTTTGCTACTGATCTTGTGATTGTAGAGGGTTGTTATGGCTGGTAGTATAAGTGTATAAGCTTCAAATTTTCGTAGGTCTAATGGTCAGCTTCTCATTCTATTTATAGCAACTTGGAATTAGGGTTTTATTTCACTTTTTACCCATTTTGCCCTCCAAAATATCCTAGCTTGTGAACTTGTGCTACTTGGTATCTGATCCTAATGACCTACTTGAGCTAGATATTTATAAATATCTGATTTTGATATTCTTATCCTATTTTGATTGGTTTAAATTTTGAATTTTGATTTATTTACTTACTAATTAAACCTAGATTTTTGCTAATCACGATTAGGATGTTTAATAATGTTTAGTAATACTTTAATTAAGTTAATATATCATAATTAAAGCTTATCATTTCATAATTTAATGTTATTGAATCAAATTAGGGTTTTAGGGTTCCAAATTATGGTTTAGGGTTTTCAATTTGATAATTAGGGTTTTAAATCTTTAATTAGGGTTTCAATATAAGTTCAGTGATTCATAATTGATATTATGATTCATTATTTAGATCTTAATTATATCAATTAAGATTCTTGTACAGTAATTAGGGTTTTAATTGACCAATTCAGATAAATTTTACCAATTAAGGTTTCGTAATTAGGGTTTCTAATTGAGTTTAACATTTTACCCTAATTAACTTATTTTAGATTTTTATCAGTTAATATAATATTATATTAACTCCGAAGCACGACAAAGCACTTCGTTATTTCCAAGCACGACACAGCAGCTTACAAAAATAATTTGCCGAGACGTTTCTCGGTGAATTCGCCGGAAGCACGACAAATCATTTTGTCCGATTAAGCACGACACAGCTGCTTGGCGAAAATTTTTTATTTGACCTAATTGTTTAATAAAATACACAATCACATAATACAAAGTCAGAACATGAAATTTCATTTATTAAACACATAATTTACATATACAAATCTTATTAGGGTTCGGAATATTACATTCACCCCCACTAATAAGAATTTCGTCCTCAAAATTACGGTACAGATTACAAAAACAAGTGTGGGTAGTTTTCTCGCATTTTACTCTCGAGCTCCCACGTAGTTTCCTCTATATTTTGATTCCTCCAAATAACATTAACTGAAGGGATCACTTTATTTCGTAGATGTTGTTCTTTCCTATCTATGATTTCGATAGGAACTTCCTCATAAGATAAATCTTTCTCGATCTGAATAGGTTCGTAATCGATAACGTGTTTATAATCAGGTTTGTATGGTCGTAACACGGACACATGAAACATGTTATGGATATGTTCTAACTCAGGAGGCAAGGCTACCTCATAAGCTACTTCACCTATCTTTCTCAATGTCTGAAATGGTCCAATAAATCTCGGACTCAATTTTCCTTTCTTGCCGAAACGTATTTTGCCTTTCCACGGAGAAACTTTTAAAAACACGTGACTACCGATATCGAAATCTTGTAGCTTCCTGTGTTGATCTGCATATTTCTTCTGTCGATCTTGAGACGCTTGTAATCTCCCTCGTATAATTCGAACTACCTCATCGGTTTGTTGAACTATTTCGGGTCCTAGCATTTGTCGTTCACCAACCTCATCCCAACATAAAGGCATCCTACATTTTCTTCCATACAAAGCTTCAAATGGTGGCATTCCTATGCTGGCATGATAGCTATTGTTATAGGCAAACTCTACCAAAGGTAATTGATCTTCCCAACTTCCCTTGAAATCCATGATGCAAGAGCACAACATATCTTCTAATGTTTGAATAGTTCTCTCGCTCTGACCGTCAGTTTGTGGGTGATACGTTGTACTTAATCTTAACTGAGTTCCTAAATGTTTATGGAGACTTGTCCAAAAATTTGAAGTAAATCGTGGATCTCGGTCTGATACTATAGAAATAGGGACTCCATGTCTAGAAATGATTTCATTGATGTAAAGTTTGGCTAACTGGTCAAGACTGAAGTTAATTTTGATGGGTAGGAAATGAGCTGATTTGGTAAGACGATCTATAATTACCCAAATGGCATTGTGACCTTTTTATGTATTAGGGAGACCAACTACGAAATCGATGGTAATATGCTCCCATTTTCACTCAGGAATTTCTAAGGGTTGTAATAATCCACTCGGCTTTTGGTGTTCAGCTTTAACCCTTTGACACGTTAAACATTTACTTACCCACTTTGCTATTTCTCTTTTCATGTTAGTCCACCAAAAATGTCGACTTAAGTCTTTGTACATTTTTGTACTCCCTGGATGTACAGCGAATTTAGAACTGTGTGCTTCATTCAGTATTTCATTTTTTAGTTCTTGTATTGAAGGTACCCAAATTCTATTTTCGTATCTTAGTACTCCATCTTTGTCCACTCTAAATTTGATATTCTTTTTATGGGATATTTCGGCTTTATACTTCTGACACTCTACATCTGTCTCATATAGTCCCTTAACTTTCTCCAACAAAGTTGAACCATTATCCACAACAAATAACCTTTGGGTAGAATTCACTGGAACTCTTACCTCGATCTCAAGTTTGTCAAACTCTTTTATCAGTACCTCGTTGTTGGTGATTATATTCAACTTTTCTTGGTTCTTCCTACTTAACGCGTCTACTACGACGTTGGCTTTCCCTGGATGATATAAAATTTCACAGTCGAAATCTTTTATCAACTCTAGCCATCTCCTCTGCCGCATGTTTAACTCCTTCTGAGTGAATATATACTTCAGACTCTTGTGATTTGTGTATATTTCACACTTCTCTCCATACAAATAATGCTTCCAAATTTTTAAAGCAAATACTACAACGGCTAACTCTAGATCATGCGTAGGATACCTCTTCTAATAATCTTTGAGTTGTCTTGATGCATATGCAATCACTTTCCCATGTTGCATTAACACACAACCTAATTCCTTGTGTGACGCATCACTATACACTTCAAGGCTGCCTGTATCATCCGGTAAAGATAACACTGGTGTCATACTTAACCGCTTCTTCAACTCTTGGAAGCTTTCTTCACATTTATCTGTCTAGACGTACTTTATCATTTTTTGAGTTAAATTGGTTAGCGGGGTTGCTATCTTTGAAAAATCTTGTATAAAACGCCGATAATACCCTACTAAACCGAGAAAACTTCTTACTTCTGTTGAAGTTGTTGGTTGTTCCCAGTTTACAACTACTTCTATCTTTGCTAGATCTACTGCAATTCCATTCTTGTCTGTAATATTCCGAACCCTAATAAGATTTGTATATGTAAATTATGTGTTTAATAAATGAAATTTCTTGTTCTGACTTAGTATTATGTGATTGCGTATTTTATTAAACAATTAGGTCAAATAAAATTTTTTTCGCCAAGTAGCTGTGTCGTGCTTAATCGGACAAAATGATTTGTCGTGCTTCCGGCGAATTCACCGAGAAGCGTTTCGGTAAATTAGTTTTGTAAGCTGCTGTGTCGTACTTGGAATTGACGAAGTGCTTTGTCGTGCTTCGACATTAATATAATATTATATTAAATGATAAAATTTTTAAAATAAGTTAAATAGGGTTTAAAATGTTATGCGGAAATAGAAACCCTAATTGGAAAACCCTAATTGGTAATAATTGTCCGAATTGATCAATTAAAACCCTAATTATTGTACAATAATCTTAATTGATGTAATTAAGATTTAAATGATGAATCATAATATTAATTATGAATTATTAAGATTAAATTAAACCCTAAACGAAAGATTGAAACCCTAATTATAGGATTGGAAACCCTAAACCCTAATTAGGAACCCTAAAACCCTAATTTGGTTCAATAACCCTAATTTATGAAATGTAAAATCTTAATTATGATATAATATCTTAATTAAGGTATTACTAAACCTAAGTTAACAACCTAATCATGATTAACAAAAATCTAGAATTAATTAGTAAGTAAATAAATGAAAATTAAAATCCTAGCCAATGAAAATGAAGCTAGGAGTGTGCAAGCTTGTGCTTGACACACTCCAGCACAAGTAGGTTAATTAGGCCAGATCATAAGCACCACAAGTTCCAAGCTTAGATATTTTTGGGAGCAAAGTTTGGAAATTAGTCTAGGAAACCCTAAATTCAAGTTGCTATAAGTAGAATGAGATGCTGAGCTTTAAACCTACGAAATTTTAAAGTTTATACACTCACATATCCAGCCTAAACAAACCCTAGCAATCACAAGCTCAGAATCAGAAGCGAGAAATCAAAATTTGAAGAAAAAGGTGCACAAAACCCTAATTTATGTTTGATCTTCAAGCCTGGAAAATTTTTGTGTTTTAGATGTTTAGGGATACTTGTTAATGTGTTAATAAGTGATCTGGGCGGTCAAAACATGTTTACATAACATCTAGATATGAAAATCAAGCCAAAAACTCAAACTGTTCTTGGCAGTCAAGAACAGTCTGACAGGCCTTTTTGTCAGGCCTTTTGATCCTCTTAGATTAGTTGTTTGATCTGTTTTTATGCATATATGTGTAGCCTACCATGTTATCTTTAAAGCCCGACGTGTATCATAACAAACAAATAACTAGGATGAAAGATATGATAGGTCAAAAGTGCTTTGACCGTTCGGATTTTCATTTATGGGTAACCCAGAAACATGAAGAACATTCTGACAGAGTCTGACAAGACTTTTGATCAACCCAGAAATGACCTAGATGACATATTTTGTGTAGTTTGTTGGTTTAAAGTTGTTGTATGCTATATAGACTTTAATCTTGAACCATTAAAACACATAAACAAACAATCAATCAAACGGAATTAGCAGTCAAACCACGTTGACCGTTATGACTGGATGAGTTTCTGGGTTACCCAGAAACTCAAGAACAGTCATGAACGGGGTAGTTTGACCATAAATATCTAGCATGTTATGATATATTTTAAGATGGAATTTGTTATGTCGTTGTACACTGCCATGTTGGCTATAACAACAAACAAAAATCAAACACAAACATCAAACCAGTTGGAATTAAATTGAGGTCAAAAGTCACTGTTGGACGTTGACCAGGTGTTCTTCATGAAGAACACCTTTAGCGACGAAATGCATACACCAACCCAAAAACCTAAGAAACTAAGCAGACCGTCGCTAAAGCCCTTTAGCGACGGATTTTTTAATAAAAATAAAATAAAAATTAATTAAATAAATTATAAAATAATAAATAAATATTAAATAATTATTAATAATTAATAAATAAATCCGAAAATTCATTTTTAATTATAAAAAAATTATTTTTAATATTTTTATATATTCTGAATTATTATTTAATTTAATTAAATATTAAATAATAATTATGATAAATCATTTAATAATTGTTTTAATTATTTAAAAATAGTATTAAATTATTAAATAATTATATTAATTATTTAAAAATGATATTAAGGTAAATAAAATTATTATATATAATAATTAAATAAAATATTAAATATTTAAATATTATTAATGATAAATAAATCATTTAAATAATATATTAAGTATTTAAAAATTACTTTAAATGATAATTAAATCATTTAAATATCAAATTAAGTTTTGAAAATTATTATAAGTAATAATTAAATTATTATAATGATAAAATAAATTCTAAGAATATTATTAATGATAAAATAAATCATTTAAATAATATTCTATCTTTCTAAAAATATTATAAATGATAAATAAATCATTTAAATAATATTTTAAATATCTAAAAATATTCTAAATGATAAATAAATTATTTAAATAACATATTAAATGTTTTAAAATTATTCTAAATGATAATTAAATCATTTAAAAATATTCCTAAACTTGTAAAATTATTTAAAAATACTTCCAAGCTTCTGAAAATTATTTAAAAATAATACCAAGCTTCTAAAAATGTTAAAAATAATAATTAAATTATTTAGACTGATAATTCGACTTCCAAATGAAGTTTTATCGAACAATCTATGTGTTTAGCCATTAAGGATGCGACCGAGATACCGAATCAACGTCGAACCTTAATGAAACTTATTTAGATTAGCGCGATACATGTTTATATACGTGCTAACGCTTATTATTGGTATACGTAGACTACGTGCGTTGACCGATTGTACTAAAATTATAGTGAGCTACGCTAAGGCAAGTGTCCTAACCTTTCTCAATTTATATTAAGCAAGTATTATACATCTTGCTATCAATTATTGTGAAGTTATTGCTTCTTGTTCAGCATAACTTAAGAAATGAATTATTATTCATATATTGCTTGTTCGAGCTTAAATTGTTGTGTCAAGCCAAATTGTTTGGTACGACATCTGATACTGAGAAATGGAACACCTTGATGTAAGGTGAACCCGAAATTTTCCCTTAAAATAAGGTGACGAAATTCCCTTAATATAAGGTGACGAACAGTTGATAATATATCAGCATAAATTGGTAGGATGATATGCATACTCCTAGGATATTGGTGAGGCTGATCACCTACCAGATATCCAAAACTCAAATGGTTCTAAGTCATTAAAGACTGATAGAACTAAATGAAATATATGGTTCATGTACAGAACCCTCAGTATACATCATTGACATCTTTCAAATCAAACACATGGTGTTTACATATTTAAATGAACTTGCTGAGCATCATTTGTAGCTCATTCTTGCGCATATCTTCTTTTGCAGCTATAAATGATATCCCTGGCACGTCTGGGACTAACAAGGGGAAAAGCCATGCTTATTAGCTTTAATGTTTATTGTTGTATACTTTAAGTCTTTTTAAAGACTTGTTATTGTAATAACTTAGTATAACGAATGATGTAACCGAACAAAATGTTATGTAATATATTATGATCCTTTATGTTATAGAATGCGTTATACTCTGATCTTTAAATTCTTTAGAATAGTTGTACTAAGTTAAATACAGTGTCTATATGAACTATACATCTGAATGAGGGTATTTAAATGATGTTGAGAGTCCTATAAGCTCTGGGGTTACACTTAATGAGCGCCGGTAAGGTGCCATCTTTACCGGAATGCGCCCCTCAGTTCTATGGATAATCTTATCATTAATACTGTGAATGTCAGATAGATAGGGAATATTGATATGAAAGAGATATCCACAAGATATGAATCTGTACATCCAAGTGAGGGTATCCAAACACGGATAACGTTCTGACGAGAATTATTATCTGTTATGGGATACTGTGAACCTTGGATAGATAGAAGTCATATTTTATTGAATATTTATAGTTGTATAGTTCCACGTGAGCACCAGATCTGCTACAGGGGAGTGTAGAGATTTGGGGGCGTCACATTGTCAATCACATGACCCAAGAATTGAACTCTTTCCAACCAAAATTCACATTTGGAAAACTTTGCATAAAGTTGTTCCTTGCGTAATATCTCTAATACTCTCCTTAAATGTTCAGCATGCTCCTCTTTTGTTCTTGAGTATATTAAAATATCATCGATGAACACTACGACAAACTTGTCTAAGCATGGTTTAAACACTCGGTTCATCAAGTCCATGAATGCTGCCGACGCATTTGTTAATCCAAAAGATATCACAAGAAACTCATAATGTCTATAGCGTGTCCTAAACGCTGTCTTCGGCACATCTTCTTTTTTTACCTTTAGTTGATGATAACCTGATCGTAGGTCGATCTTCGAAAAGTGTTCGGCCCCTTTCAACTGGTCAAACAAATCATCAATTCTTGGTAAAGGATATTTATTCTTTATGGTTAACTTATTTAATTCTCTATAGTCAATACATAACCTTAACGTTCCATCCTTCTTCTTTACAAACAATATTGGTGCTCTCCAAGGTGAAACATTAGGTTGTATGTATTTCTTGTCCAAGAGTTCTTGTAACTGTACAAGTAACTCCTTCAACTCCACCGGTGCCATCCTGTACGGTGCTTTTGAAACTGGCGCCGTACCAGGTGCAAGATCAATAACAAATTCGATTTCCCTATCCGGAGGTAAACCTGGTAAATCATCTGGAAATACATCCAAAAATTCTCTAACTACAGGTATTTGATTTAACTTTGCTCCTTATTTTTGAGTATCTACTATATATGCCAAATAACCTGTACAACCCTTCCTAAGTAATCTTTCTGCTTGCATTACTGTGAAACATCGAGATCGCTTAGGTAAACAACCACCGTTGAACACTACCTTTGACTTCGACTCAGTCAACAGGTTTACACGTTTCCGATGACAATCAATCATTGCATTATGATTAACCAACCAATCCATGCCTAAGATTATATCGAATTCCCCGAGCTGTATAGGAAAGAGGTCCACAAGAGACTTGTGTCCCTTAATCTCTATGTTACAACCTTTATATACAGTTTTAATGGGAATTATCTCTCTATTGGAAATTTCCACATTGAAAGGTATGTCTAAGTCTTCGCATGGTATTTTCAACTTCTTAGCAAAGCTATTAGACACAAATGAACAAGTAGCACCAGAATCGAACAACACATATGCATTTAAAGTGTCGATAGGGATGATACCTGTTACCATTCCGGTGCAGCAACAACATCCCTCATCGTCATATTAAACGTTCTGGCGGTTGGACGACTTGGACCTCTAGCTCCTGCTACTGTAAGTTTGAGGGTGTTGTTTGGGGCTTGATTTCCTCCCCATATTTGGTTCCTATTTCTTGGACAATTCCTCGATATGTGACCCATTGCGCCACAAATATAACACTTAAAACTTTGATTTCCCTGATTGGTGTTATTATTAATCTTCTTGGGACAATCAGAGGAATAATGTCCCTCTTGACCGCAACTGTAACAAGTAACCACCCTCTGGCGACACTCCCTGGTGGTTCTTTCCACATGTGACACAACGTCCTACCCTATTATTATTATTATTATTATTATTATTCTGATTTCTGTTGGTGTTGTTGTTGTTATTGTAATTATTCCCCTTTCTTCCAAAGTTAGTAGAAAAAGTGGCATCCCACTTCCTCTTGTTATTATTGTTGAACCCACCAGTACTTACTTCTCCTTTGAACTTTCCCCCTTCATTCTGATTCCTCTTCTCCTTATGAAACTTGAGAAGATTTTCGTTCTCGATCTCAGCTATAACAGCCTTCTCAAGAATATCTGAAAACGTCTTTAACTGAAAAATTGATATTTTACTCCTTATTTGAGGTTTTAACCCTTCCTCAAATCTTCTAGTTTTTCTCGTCTCAGAGTTTACTTGATGAGGAGCAAAATAAGACAACTCATTAAATTTGGCTGTATACTGAGATACAGTCAATTTTCCTTGTTTTAACTCTAAAAATTTTACTTCCATTCGGTCCTGCATTGTTTGTGGAAAGTAATTTTCAAAGAATAGCTCTTTGAACCTTACCCACGGAATTACTCCTTCACCTGCCCTGGTCTTTGTGGTTTCCCACCAAAAGTTTGCCTCACCTTTTAGGAAAAAGGTTGCAAATATGGTCTTCTGTTCTTCGCTTACATTAGTTACCATGAAAAACTTCTCCATTTCGGTTATCCAAATTTGAGCTTCAACTGGATCAGCAGTCCCTTTGAACTCAGGTGGTCCAACGGTTTTAAAATCCTTAAATGCCGACCTATGTGGATTATTTGGGTTGGGCTGATGTGGTGGTTGACCTTGTAAGGCTCCTAACAGTAAATCTACCAGTTGTTGTGTTGGGTTTGGTTCAGTGGTTTCATTTCTGGTCTAGGTTCTTCGTCCTGATGCCATGACTCTAAAATAAAGAAAAACATGTATAAATACAAGGATATGCTACACATAGAACTAACAATTTGATTGTACAAACGTAATTTGTATATAACATGCAAAACGGTTACATATTCGACTAGTGGTTTATACTACCACTAGTTAGTACAACAGATTTCCTATTTTACCACCCCAAAATTCTTATAATACAAACTACAACAAACAAACTTAAGTACTAAACTAAACCGAACGATCACGTGCCTCCTTAGAAGCATCTTGAATCATATGGCAGACCACTGATCGGTCAATCATATAATCCACCCTATTCTCCTCTACTGGGTACTTAAGCACCCGATGCTGTAAGTTACCGAATGTCTCCTGGCATCTCTTGTCCGTTCAGTATAAATACATTTGGGCCTCTTGCCTTTCTTTCTGAGCATTTTGGAGAAGTGTCCTAAGACGGTGAGTGTTATCCCTCTCACTCTCCAATAACACTTCAGCTATATGTGTTCGAAAATTAGTAACCTCTAGACCTGCAGTTGACTGCTGGACTAACCCCGTCACTATCTCTTCGTGTCTATCGACACGCATCATCTGATTCGCTCCAATATCCTCCTCAGGATCAAGATCTATTAGATGTCCATCTGTGGGATGATCAGCCTCTGCATCTAATATCTCCTGATCGTGCAGAAGTTCCTCCTCCTCTGGTTCTTCCTCTGGGTCTGACTCAGGAGTAGCTGGCTCATAATCTGGAATCTCATCTGGCTCACTATCTGACAGCCATCCTACCATGTGTTGATCTACCACTGCCATCCTACAAAAGAATTTTAGTTTGTTTAGTATTAACACGGAGCAAATTTACACATAAGATAAATCTTTTAATATTATTTTATGTATAATTAAGTATTTTACGGACTCAAAGACTATATCCTAAGGTATTTCCTAACTACCTTAGAGCTATAATCTACAGCTTTGATACCAACCTGTGACGCCCCCAAATCTCTACACTCCCCTGTAGCAGATCTGGTGCTCACGTGAAACTATACAACTATAAATATTCAATAAAGTATGACTTCTATATATCCAAGATTCACAGTATCCCATAATAGGTACTAGTTCCGGCCAGAACGTTGTCTGTGTTTGGATACCCTCACTTGGATGTATAGATTCATATCGAATGAATATCTCTTTCGTATTTATATTCCCTATCTATCTAACATTCACAGTATTAATGATAAGATTGTCCATAGAACTGAAGGGCGCATTCCGGTAAAGATGGCACCTTACCGGCGCTCATTAAGTGTAACCTCAGAGCTTATAGGACTTTCAATATCATTTAAATACCCTCATTCAGATGTATAGTTCGTATAGATACTGTATTTAACTTAGTACAACTATGCTGAATAAAGTAAAGATCAGAGTATAACGCATTTAATAAAGGATTATAATATATTACATATCATTTGGTTCGATTACACCATTCTTGATACTAAGTTATTACAACAAAAGCCTTTAAAAGACTTAACGTATTCAAAACAGTAATTAAAACTAATAAACAAGTCCTTTCCCTTTGTCTGTACCAGAAGTGTTGGGATTATCATTTAAAGCTGCAAAGAAGATATGCGCAAGAATGAGCTACAAATGCTCATCAAGTTCATTTGAATATGTAAACACCATGTGTTTGATTTGAAAGATGTCAATGATGTATACTGAGGGTTCTGTACATGAACCATATATTTTATTTAGTTCTATCAGTCTTTAATGACTTAGAACCATTTGAGTTTTGGATATCTGGTAGGTGATCAGCCTCACCAATATCCTAGGAGTATGCATATTATCCTACCATTTGTGGTCAATATATAATTGACATTTATTGGTCTTCCTATGAAGGCATTTCTATTTACTCAGTATAAGATGTCTTACCAAACAATTTGGTTTGACACAACAATTTACGCTCGAATAAACAATATATGAATAATGATTCATTTCTTAAGTTATGTTGAACAAGAAGCAATAACTTCACACTAATTGATAGCAAGATGTATAATACTTGCATAATATAAGTTGAGTAAGGTTAGGACACTTGCCTTAGCGTAGTTCGTTAAACTTAATTTCACACAAGGTGTCAGCGTACGTGGTCTACGTTGACAAATATATAAGTGTTAGAACTTATATAAACATGTATTACGCTAATCTAGACAAGTTTCATTAAGGTTCGACGTTGATTCGGTATATCGGTCGCGTCCTTAATAGCTAAACACATATATTGTTCGATAAAACTTCATTTAGAAGCTTAATTATTAGTCTAAATAATTTGATTATTATTTATAACACTTTTAGAAGCTTAATATTATTTTTAAATAATTTTTATAAGCTTAGAAATATTTTTAAATAATTTTATAAACTTAGGGATATTTTTAAATGATTAAATTATCATTTAGAATAATTTTTAAAACATTAATATGTTATTTAAATAATTTATTTGTCATTTAGAATATTTTTAGATACCTAAAATATTATTTAAATAATTTATTTATCATTTATAATATTTTTAGAAAGATAGAATATTATTTAAATGATTTATTTTATCATTTATAATATTTTTAGAATTTATTTTATCATTATAATAATTTAATTATCACTAATAATAAATTTTAAAACTTAGTTTAATATTTAAATGATTTAATTATCATTTAAAATAATTTTAAATACTTAATATATTATTTAAATAATTTCTTTATCATTAATAATATCTAAATATTTAATATTTTATTTAATTGTCACATATAATAATTTTATTTACTTTAATTTCATTTTTAAATAATTAATATAATTATTAAATGATTTAATATCATTTTTAAATAATTACGATAATTATTAAATGATTTATTATAATTATTTAATATTTAATTAACTTAAATAATATATCAGAAAAAATATTAAAAATAAATTTTTATAATTTAAAAAATGAATTTTCGAATATATTTATGAATTATCAATAATTATTTATTATTTATTTATTATTTTATAATTTATTTAATTAATTTTTATTAATTTTTATTAAAAATCCGTCGCTAAAGGGCTTTAGCGACGGTCTGCTTAGTTTCTTAGTTTTCTGGGTTTGTGTATGAATTTCGTCGCTAAAGGTGTTCTTCATGAAGAACACTTGGTCAACGCTGGACAGCCTACTTTGATCTCAAATTATTTCCAGCTGGGTTATGATTTGTGTTTCATTTTTGTTGCTAGTTACAGTCTATATGGTAGAGAGTAACGACATGTTTTGTTTGAGATCAAACAACATCACATGTGTGAGATTTGATCCGGTCAAACTAGGCTATTCAAACTGTTCTTGAGAATTTCTGGGTAACCCAGAAATTCATAAGTCAGGTTCGGTCAAGGCACTTTGACTATGATTTCTGGCTAGGTTAATTACTGTTCATGTGTTTTAATGTTACAAGGTTGTTATCTATGTAGCATACAACAAGTCTAAGCAAAGAAATTACACAAAACATCTCATTTAGACCAAATCTGGGCAGGATGAACTTCTGACAAAGCTTGTCAGAGTTCTTCAAAGATTTCTGGGTTGCCCAGAAATTCGCAAATCCGAACGGTCAAAGGGCTTTTGATCGATCATAACTTCTGTTCTAAACATTCTTTTACTACAAATCAAGTTGGATATTATAGACCACATATCAGGCTTCACATGCATACTTTAAAACAGATCAAACACACAATTTAAGTCGATCAAACCGCCTGACAAAGTCGCATGTCAGACAGTTTTGGCTGTTCTTGACAGTTTTGAATTTTCATCATTTTTGACAATTTAATTGTTATGGAAACATGATTTAACCGCCCAGATCACTTAATAATATGCTAATAAGTATTCTTAAACACTAAAACATAACATCAAATTCAAACTTAAAGATCTAGCATAAAATTAGGGTTTTGCATCTTTTTCTTCAAATCTTTGATCTCTGATCTTTGCTATTGATCTTGTGATTGCAGAGGGTTGTTATGGCTGGTAGATTAAGTGTATAAGCTTCAAATTTTCGTAGGTCTAATGGTCAGCTTCTCATTCTATTTATAGCAACCTGGAATTAGGGTTTTATTTCACTTTTTACCCATTTTGCCCTCCAAAATATCCTAGCTTGTGAACTTGTGCTACTTGGTATCTGATCCTAATGACCTACTTGAGCTAGATATTTATAAATATCTGATTTTGATGTTCTTATCCTATTTTGATTGGTTTAAATTTTGATTTTTGATTTATTTACTTACTAATTAAACCTAGATTTTTACTAATCATGATTAGGATGTTTAATCATGTTTAGTAATACTTTAATTAAGTTAATATATTATAATTAAAGCTTATCATTTCATAATTTAATGTTATTGAATCAAATTAGGGTTTTAGGGTTCCAAATTAGGGTCTAGGGTTTTTAATTTGATAATTAGGGTTTTAAATCTTTAATTAGGGTTTCAATATAAGTTCAATGATTCATAATTGATATTATGATTCATTATTTAGATCTTAATTATATCAATTAAGATTCATGTACAGTAATTAGGGTTTTAATTGACCAATTCGGATAAATTTTACCAATTAAGGTTTCTTAATTAGGGTTTCTAATTCAGTTTAACATTTTATCCTAATTAACTTATTTTAGATTTTTATCAGTTAATATAATATTATATTAACTCCGAAGCACAACAAAGCACTTTGTCATTTCCAAGCACGACACAACAGCTTACAAAAATAATTTGCCGAGACGCTTCTCGGTGAATTCCCCGGAAGCACGACAAATCATTTTGTCCGATTAAGCACGACACAACTGTTTGGCGAAATTTTTTTATTTGACCTAATTGTTTAATAAAATACACAATCACATAATACAAATTCAGAACATGAAATTTCATTTATTAAACACATAATTTACATATACAAATCTTATTAGGGTTCGGAATATTACAGCGTGCCCCGCGCTGGACCTGCAGAGTTGCTGGTGCTCCAGTGCGCCCCGTGCCAGAGTCTTTGTTTTCCTGGCGCGCCCCACGCCAGTCCCCCGACACAGAATCCGAGGAACGCATTTTTGGAGACTTTATCAGATTTCTTTCCTTATTTTTAGGGAGTTATCATATCTATCATAATTTTAAGTTGACTAGGATGTTTGTTAGATGGAAATTACTTTCTAATTAGTTATTTACTAGTATTTTAATTCCTTTAAGAGTTAGGTTTTATGCTACTAGTATAAATAGTTTACATTGAAGATGTAATTGGATGATCAACATTTATTCTAAGTTTTATATAATTGAGAGCTATTCTCTACTTTTGTTTCTTTGAAGAATTTCCAAGTTATTGTTCTTAGTTTTTCTTTGAGATTCCTAACTAACTTATCATACAACAAACCATAATTGTCTGTGGCGTTATTCTACCGCATCATACAATCGTACGAAGATTATTGTTTGTTCATCAACGAGGGTTTAAGTGTTGTTGGTGTTCCATACTACGCGAAATCAATTGCTTGATCGAAATTATCAAGATTCTCATCTCAAAAATAGACGTTAGGTTAAGGTATCGAGAGAGTTCCATCAAAGTTTCTTACTAAAAACGATCCGGGAGAGTGGGTTTGGCTTCATATGAGGAAGGAAAGGTTTCCGACTCAAAGACGATCGAAATTGCTTCCAAGAGGAGATGCTCCATTTCAAGTCCTTGAATGGACCAACGACAATGCTTATAAATTGGATTTACCGGGTGAGTATAATGTTAGTGCCACATTTCACGTTACTAATCTAAGTCCGTTTGATGTTGGTGATGATTTGAGGACAAATCCTTTTCAAGAGGAGATGAATGATGAGGACACACCTAGCTTGGACAAGGATGAGAGCTATGGAGCGGATCCGGTGCAAGTTCCAGTTAGGCCCGTGACGAGGGCTCGAGCTAAACGCTTTAAGGAGGGACTTAACGAACTTATTCAAGAAGCTTGAAATAGTAAAGGAGCGAGTTTCAAGATATTAGAGTTGGAGTCCAAGTTTTTGAACATGATACAAGTGGTATGCCAAGCCAAGAAGGAAGAGTTAGTCCAAGAAGTTCACCTGGCACGCCCCGCTCCTGAATTGGCCTAGACATGGCACGCCCCGCGCTGGACCTGCAGAGTTGCTGGTGCTCTAGTGTGCCCCGCGCCAGAGTCTTTGGTTTCCTGGCGCGCCCCGCGCTCGTCCCGCGACACAGAATCCGAGGATCGCGTTTTTGGAGATTTTATCAGATTTCTTTCCTTATTTTTAAGGATTTATCATATCTATCATAATTCTAAGTTGACTAGGATGTTTGTTATGTAACGACCGGGAATTTTGGATTTGCCTTGTAATTTAAATTTTTGAATATTAATGAATATATTATATTTTATTAATATTATTTTTTGTGTTGCATGTTTAAAGGTTGTGTGACAACCTAGATTAAGTGAATGTATGAAATTTTACGTGTTATAGTTTTGTTTAAGTGAATAATTGATTTCGCGTAGCGTCGCTAAATCACTATTCACAGGGCACATTTCTCGAGGCACTATTCGCGCTATAATATTTGTGTCTTTTTTGATTTTAATAAATTTCATTAATACGTGCGAGCAAAGTGATAAATTTTCCAAGCGTCGAAAATTTTATTTGAGCTGATACGTGATTTCATCCGTATCCGAAATGTATATTAAGGGTGTTCCGAATAAATGGACAAACCCTATAATAATTATTTTTATACGTCCCAATAATTTATGGGAGTACCCATTTTAATTTTGGGTGGAGTTATTTACCAAATTGAGTACAAAAGTGGAAGTTTTCGGATATATTTTTGTGTATTTGGGTATTTATTTTGGCATGTTACTCCAAGAGGGAACCAACCAAACCCTATCAACCAATCAAATGCAAGAAAGGAGAGCATGGTCGGCAGCATGCTGCTCTTTGCAAGGCTCCATGCCTCAATTTTCCCAAAATGCTGAACATTCCCTCTTGATTTTATTTTCAAGGAGCTTAGGAGGCTACACCCTCCATTGTTCCCGAAGCTATGCTCAGCCTTCACCCCATTCCTCTCATTTCATCCTTCCTATTCCATCCATTTCCAAGTTGTTGCAGATTATTGAGAGTATAGAGTGAAATTAGAGAGGAGATAGAGTGATACAGGGGGAGGGAAAGAGAGGAAATTGCTGATAATAGAAGAAGAAGAACAAGTTCACGGGAAGAAAAAAGAAGAAGGAAGAAGAGCGCACGGAGAAGTAGAAGAAGAAGGAAGGAGAAGCCACCAAACCTAGCAAGCTTCATACCATCTAAGGAAGGAGATTTACAGAGGTAAACAATCAACAAAAATCCATTCCATTTGATTTTTAATGGAATTTTTGAGCTTTTAATGTTCTTGAGCTCAAACCATTGGGTTTGAGCAATTCTTGCAATTATTGTTGTAATTGTTCGTTGTGGTTGATTTTTATTGTTACCAAGACATCTTGTAAGCTACTAATAACCTCAAAGTGGAACAAAATCGATGAATGATCTGAACCTTGGCTTAAAGGATGAAAATTTGGACTTTTTGGACAAAATGACTTTTGGACGATTTAGAGGACTGTAAAACCTTGATTGTGTAATTTTTTGGTTTAATTGTTATTGTTAAATTGTAGTTCTATAGATTATTTTCATAACCCAGTTGGAATGGAGTTAAAAGGAGTTAAAACGAAGATTTGGTGTTGATTTTGGTGATAAACACCAAGAACCCAAAAACAGAGTTTTCATTTTGTGCTTTGGCTCAACAATTGGTCATGTTAATGTCCATGGGTAATTCTAAATTTGTGATATATTGTAGCCCTATGTCTTAGGAGTCTATAGAGTCCGAAATGGACCAATTTGCTTGTGTATTGAAGGAGTTATGTAGGTTGGAGTGACGAAGGTCAGAATCGCTAGCTGGGATTAAACCTAGAATCCGGCTACTGATGAATGATGCCGTAACGTCATCATAAGCCTTACAGCTCACACCGCCGTGAGGGGAAAAATGGAGAAATGAGCAGGGACTGGCGCCGCAGCACCACGTCCAAGAACGAAGCTTGACGCCGCAACGTCAAGCCTTTCAAGGGAAAGATCGGGACTCACGCCGCAGCGCCACATCCAAGTGCTATGCTTGGCATCGCAGCGATGCCACGTGGCAGTGGCGGGACACGGGACTCATGCCGCAGCGTGGGAACTAGTATAAGGCTTGGCGCCGCAGCGCCAGTGCCGTGCCCGGCCTGGGTCGGGTTAGTCAGACCGAATCGGGTCAGGTCGGACCTAATGAATTCTTTTCAGCGAGTCCAAAACCTATATTTTTGTACAAAATGATTAGACACGTTAGTTAATTATGTTTTTATTAAGCCTTAAATGCTTAATTGTATATCAAGTGTCAACCAAAGTGGTGTTGTCTTAAGGCGTAAATTGAGTAACCTGGTTGCAACTTCGTAGTGACAATCAATGTGTTTTAATGATGCAACGTCTGTTTTGAACCTAATCCTTATGTGACTAATTATTATATGAATATGTATTTACATGTGTAGGATATTAAGGAGCGTGTATTGTAATATTGTAGCAGACGCATCAGGCAAGTTTCCTAATGCTTGTCTAACCTTTGTGTTGGGCAAGTTTCCTTACCCTAGCTCAATTTAATATTGGGCAGATTTTCTCAATCGTACAACTTTTGTTTATTGTGCGAGTTATTTATTGATTGAGCAATCATTCTATATTATTGCAAGTTCCTTACTCAACTATTTTTATTTGAGCAAGTTTTCTATCTTATACAAATGTTGTATATTATTGCAAGTTTCATGACTCAAATCGAGTTATTACTTTCAAATTATATTAGTGGATTGATTATTGTCAATTACTTCACATCAAGGATAAATTATTGATATTCGCAACTTATGCATTTGAATTCATTATCTGTTATTGGACTGCGAAACGTTAAGTTCTTCATTCATGAACTTGATGGGTTTGTATATAATGCAAGCATGCAATCAAATTACATAAATAGGGCGGAAACGTGATAAAACGGATTTTAAAATTTTTCATACAAACCATTATCATGATCTTTCCTTGTGTTCAATTATCAATTAACGAAAGAGATAGAGATAAAGAATTATACCCTCGTGAATCAAAGCTTCCTCGGGTACAAGTTCACCTCCAATTCCTTCGCGTTATCCTTGAATTCCACCGACTAAATTCCTTCGCTTGATCAAAGTTAGCCACCCAAGTGTTTGGCCTCTAGAGGTGATCCACCAAGGAAGAATAGTTGTTCAAGAAGACGAGTGTTGATAAAACCCTAGTTTCTATCTCTATAGAATTGCAAGTACTCTCCACAATTCTTATGGAAGAGTGTATAACCCTAATCTATGATAAGACTCTCTTATTTATAGATGTAGGAAAACCCTCCCCTAAACTATTTAGGATTAGGGTTTCTATTTTAATTACACTTCTTTAATTAATTATGCTCCTAATCCAATTAGGAATACATTGGAGAGAGTACTTCTATTAATTAATTCCCAATCCCTATTAGGAATTAAATAATAGTAATAATAATAATAATAATAATAATAATAATAATAATAATAATAATAAGACTCCTCTTATTAATTTATATTTAATATTTCTAAAATATTAAATAATAAATACTAAGCTATTTAATTTATTCTATCTCCATAGACTAAATTAAATACTCTTAACTTATTATTACAATTATGCCATTTACTTCTTAAATAAATATTTTTCTTTTGCGGTGTGACCCATTAGGTTCTCCATATTAATCTGGTTGTGAATAAATCAATTAGAACAATTCTAATTATATTTAAATAAATAAATTAAACTATTTAATTCATTTAAATAAATAATATTTATTCTACAATAAGGGTAAGCCCCTTTAGCAATCAACGACTTTCCAGATAATATAGATTTCAACATTAATCACAAAAGAACCTTTCAGTGCATAGTTACTGTACAATTCAATCCTTCTACCATACAACGTCTCAATTAAATATAAGACATGGAATTACTGTCAAGTCTTACTTTATTTAATTATATGTATTTCGATTCCCAAATGCACAACTCTAAATAATGCAAATTAGAAACTCCTTTCTAATTTCATTATGCCTTGGCCAAGGACTACTGAGTTGTCATTTATCGAATCACATAGGACATTCACATCTTTTACTAGATGTGGTAGATTCTTTGTTGATCATTCACCTATCTCCATGTACAACTTATTATACCCAATCATACCCTTTGATATACCCTAAAGGTCTTAAGGGATATGTCAAAGTATAACTCATCATACACAAGATACTATGATGATCTCAAGTCCAAGGATCACTTGTACTACTATCACTAGAGGAATTCCTATTGACAGACGAGTAAAACTCCATTAGGTATTCCTTAGCGAGCCATGTTCAGTGAACTTATTCTCCAATAAGCACCTACATACTTACTTTAGTGTCTTCACACAAATGATTATGAGATCAATCATCCTCTTCCTAAGAGAAGCAACGTATGTACTAATCTATCCGGATTCACTAATCCCCCTTTTAGTAATCTAATGATTAGGAACGATTTTAGTTTGTGAGCTATCTTGAATTTAAATCTCATTAGCATGATCACCATCATGATTCTAAAAACATTGCTTAAAACTATAGGTTTATCACATTTTAAATAACATAGCATCATGTAGATAATGAAAATGCCTTTAATAAACGAATAAGATTACAAAGTATATACTATATCATATCAAATATGATTGGCTTGTGTGCATACTAATTTTAATCTCTCACTTGCACCAAAGCCAATCGCCATGGTATCTAATACCCTTCTTCTCTAAGTGACGATCATCCTGCTGTTGGATAAAGCTTCAGTAAATGGATATGCAATGTTGTTCTTGAGAGTCTACTATCTCTATAGTGACTTTTTCTTCTTTCAATGATTCCTCTAATCAAATGGAAGTGCCACAACACATGTTTGAATCCAAGATGAGACTTAGAAACTATTCCTAGTTCTGTAATCTAAACAATCAACTTGCAGCTTCATTTACAGCTATATACTTTGTCTTTGTCACTAAACCAATAACTCTTTGCTGTTTGGAACCTTTCCAATTCACTGCATCACCATTCAAGGTAACGATTTACCCTAAAGTGGATTTGTTATCGTCTTGGTCAGTCTGACAAACTTGAGTCTGTTTAACCCTCTAGTTTTAATTCAGACCTACCATGAATCATGATCACATCTTTAGTACCGGTTAAGTACTTAAAGATGTTTATCACTGTCTTACAGTGATCTTCTCTCGAATATGACTGATCAACATCAGGCCTTGTATATTCATTGGATGCATGATAGTAACTCATGCGATCCCTTTTTATTGAGGACAATTTAAAGAGATACACTCCATGGCTCATCATTATGAGACCTCTCTTGGAGTTTGTCATGCTAAACGCCTTTAGCATCGAATGAATATACATTCCTTGGGTTAAGCCGAGCATCCTATTAAATCTATCTATATAGATTTATATCCCCAATTTATAGGATGCTCCTTCCAAGTTATTCATGGAGGAATGTTTAGACAATTTTATCTTTGCTGATTGTAGCATTGTTGTGTTATTCCATATCAGTAGTATATCAACATATAATACTAGGAATGTCACAATGCTCCCACTGACCCTTTTGTACACACTAGGTTCATTCTCGTTTTTGATAAAATCAAACTCTTTTGATTGTCTCATCAAAACGAATGTTCTATCTTTGAGAAGCTTGATTCAATCCATAAATGGATCATTGTAGCTTACATACATGCATTTGCTTCAACCTTTGAAACAAATTCATCTGCCTGTATCATACATACATTCTCTTCAAGTCTTCATTGAGGAAGGGCGTCTCCACGTCCATTTGCCAGATTTAGTAATCATAAGCTGCAATCGCAAGTAAAATCCAAATGGACTTGGGCATTACCCGTTAATAAGGTTTTATCACAGTCAACTCCTTGACTTGATTTTAAACCTTTTAAACAGGTCTGGTCTTATAGGTCTCCACCTTTCCATTTGCCCCAGTCTTTCTCTTAAAGACCTATATTCACCCTCTAGGCACTATGCCTTTCGGTGGAGTAACCAAAGTCTATACTTGGTTCTCATACATGGAGTCCATTTCGGATTTCATGGCCATTTGCCATTTCTCTGAGTGTCTACTACTCATAGCCTCATCGTATATAACTAGATCATCATCATTTATGATGCGTACCTCATCATCATCCTCTATGATGAATCCATACCTCCCAGGTATCTTCGGTACTCTTCTAAATTTACGATTCGGTTGTGGTACAATAGGTCTATCTACAGGTTCCTCGGTTCGACTTAAAGTGCTTTGTGGTTCTTGAACTCCTTCAATATCTATTACCCTCCCACTAGCTTCTTCAATGATAAACACCTTTATCTAAGAAGGCAGCGTGTAGGATTATAGTAATAATACCCTAAACTTTCTTTAGGATATCCCACAAGTCTGCACTTGTCAGATTTTATCCCAAACTTATCTTTTGAAACCTTTTCACATAAGTTGGATAACCCTTATCTTAACACACTTAAGATTAGGAATCTTCCATATCCATAACTTTTATGGAGTCTTTGGGACGGATTTGGTAGGTACCTTGTTAAGTAGGATTGCAGCCGATTCTAGGGCATAATCCCAGAAGGATACTGAAAGGTCAGTAAAACTCATCATGGAACGAACCATGTCCAAAAATGTTCGATTTCTCCTTTCAGATACACCATTCAACTGTGGCATCCCTGGTGGAGTCCATTGTGAGATTATACCATTTTCTTTGAGATAATTGAGAAACTCATTGGTTAAGTATTCCCCTCCTCGATTCGATCGAAGAATCTTAATACTCTTACCAGTTTGCTTCTCTACTTCACTTCTGAATTCTTTGAACTTTTCAAACGATTTAGATTTGTATTTCATTAAATACACATATCCAAATCTAGAATGATCATCAGTGAAAGTAATAAAATAAGAATACCCTCCTCATGTATTCATTGTCATAGGTCCACATACGTCTGTGTGTACCAACGCTAACAACTCTATAACTCTTTCTCCTTTTCAACTAAAAGGGGATTTAGTTATCTTACCCATGAGACAAGATTCACAAGTTGGATATGATTCGTAATCAGATAGCTCTAAAAGCCCATCTTTATGCAATTTGGTTAATCTTGTTTCATTGATATGACCGAGTTTACAGTCCCATATAGAGGTATAATTAATATCATCTCTTTTTCTTTTCTTAGTTTGTTCAATTTGAAGTATATTTTCATGCAAGTCAAGTATGTAAAGTCCATTCAGTAAATTGCCAACACCATATAAAACATTTTTATTATAAATAGAACAACTGTTGTTCTTTATTATAATATCAAAACCATCCATATCCAATACAAAAATTGAAATAATGTTTCTAATGAGTGTTGGAACATAATAACAATTATTTAAACTAATAAATTTGCCCGAAGGCAGTGCTAAACAATAAGTTCCTACAGCTAATGCAACAACCTTTGCTCCATTTCCCACTCGTAGGACGACTTCATCCTTGTTCAGCTTTCTACTTCTGCTTAGTCCCTACATATTATTACATATGTGAGAACTACAGCCGGTATCCAATACCCAAGTAGAATTTTAACTTTCAGAAAAATTAATTTCAATCATGAACAAACCTAGATCGGAAGTCAAAGCTTCTCCAAGCCTCTTTTGGTCCGCAAGATACTCCTTGTAGTTCCTCTTCCAATGTCCCGACTTGTTGCAATGGTAGCAAATTCATTTGCTATCAGGATCAGATTTCTTTTTATCCATTGTCTTCGCCTTGCCCTTAGCCTTCTTGTTTTTCTTCTTTTCAGAAGATACCTTGGGCCTCTTCCTTTTCGTGAAAGAATCATCCACTAGTAAGACTTGGTTCTTGTTGGATGAGAAGTGACCTTCAGCAGTTTTTAACATGTTAAGTAACTCAGGCAAGCTGACGTCCAACTTATTCATGTGAAAATTCACAACAAATTATAAGAAGGTGTTCGGGAGTGACTGCAAGATCAAATCTTGACTTAACTCCCCATCCATCACGAACCCAAGCTGTCCAAGTTGTTCAATCAGATTGATCATCTTAAGGACATGAGTCTCAATGGTAGTGCCATCGGTCATACGAGATCGGAAGAGCTCCTAAGATATCTGATATCTAGCAGTCCTACTTTGCTCACTATACAACTCTTTGAGCTGCAGCAATATAGTAGGAGCATCCATAGTTTCATGCTGACACTGAAGCTCATTACTCATGGATTCAAGCATGATGCATTGAGTCAGGATTGCATCATCTTGCCACTTTCTGAAAGTAGTAATCTCTTCCTTAGAGGCTGTTTCTACAACATTTGCAGGGACTGACGAATTTAGGACATAAGAAATCCTTTCAGCAGTGAGAACAATTCTAAGATTTCTTAACCAGTCCGTGTAATTCGGTCCGGTCAGTTTGTTAGCATCAAGTATGCTACGCAGTGATAGTGAGTTTGACATTTTTAAATTCTGCATGTGAAATAGACAACATTTTAGCATACATTCATTTAATTAATTACCAAAATAAATTAGGTCTTTATTTTAAATTGGTATCTTTCACTTTTTCATCAAACTATATTACCCTCATTATATAGTTCGACAATTCTAATTAAAGATTTGCTAGTGAGACTAAAGATACAATTTCAAATGTATATAGCCTTGTGGTGATACAACAAACAATATATAAATAAATAGATAGACAACTATTGTTAATTACATCACTATGTAACTCCTTGTATTTTTACCTCTTAGATTATTTTGATCAAGTGGTGACACATCCGAATCAAAATTATCCAAGTTAAGTCCATCCTAGCACTTCCATATATATGAAGAGAAAAATACCGTCCTTGTGGTGACACAACAAAATAGTAATGTTCAATTCCTTAATAAGCATCAAATGTGATAAGGCAACATCTTAAATATTTAATACTTACCTTGTGGTGACACAACAAACTCATATTAAATATTTAATACTCTATTACTTTACCATGCTAGAAGGCAACGTTCGATATTCCGAATATCTTTGAACGCTTAGGACTTAATATAATTTCTTTGAGGGGTTTATTATTAGTAGTCTCATCTTGTTTAGCGCGCATGCACATATATATATAAAATACGCGTCATATTATTTGACATGCGAAACATGATGGATAATATATAATATATATATATATATAGTAATCATGCACATATATAATACTATATTCTACCCGGATTGATTATAGACTTTTATTCTAGTTTGGTCCACTAGAGCCACCAAGTGAACCAAAAGGTCAAACCTAGGGTGCAAGAATTAAATTTAAATATAACTATTGCATTTAAAACCCGAGCTCCATTACAAACGGGTCTTCAAGCGCTCCTTGCTCCTTTGTCTCCAATTCTTCAAAATAATTCTAACTCATCCTATTACATATACTATTTACAATAAATAGAAACCTTGATCAGCAGTCAAGGGGAAGTACATAGGAGGGAAATAGAATTTACATTAAGAAAAATTAGTGAAGACGAGGTACGCAGACCCCATTTATAAAAACCCATTCATTCAAGTATCCTCTAAAATAATTGCAATCACACATTGGTCAATAGTGCATAATCAATCCCTATTTATTATCATACATATCTCCATATGCATCAATAAATAACGTTCATCTCATGAATAATAAAATCATTCCATATATGCATTGATATCAATTAATGGGCAAAAGTTTTGCTAATATTTATTTTTTGAAACAAAACAAACTCTTTTATTTTAATCAAAAAACCAAATACAAATTAAACTCCTTTAATTTTATCAATCTGAAATCATATTTCAGATAAAATAAACATCTTTATTTTAAACTTTTATCAATTAAATAAACCATTTATGTTAATTGAGAAAAAGAAAATTTTTTCAAACTCTGCATACCTGTGCGTCCGCGCTCCAAATTGAACTAGGAGCGGCGCGGCCGCGCTGCACCCCCAGAAACGTTTTCTGGGTTCGGGCGCGGCCACGCTCTAGAATGAATTGGAAGCGGCGTGGCCGCGCCGCGCCGCAGAATCAGAAAAAAAAATTTCTCCCCAAAAATCCGATCGTATCGCATATCAATTCATACATAGAATCACCAAAATCAATAATTTACACAGGGATTGGCTCTGACACCACTGTTGGGTTTGTATATAATGCAAGCATGCAATCAAATTACATAAATAGGGCGGAAGCGTGATAAAACGGATTTTAAAATTTTTCATACAAACCATCACCATGATCTTTCCTTGTGTTCAATTATCAATTAACAAAAGCGATAGAGATAGAGAATTATACCCTCGTGAATCAAAGCTTCCTCGGATACAAGTTCACCTCTAATTCCTTAATTCCAGCGACTAAATTCCTTCGCTTGATCAACGTTAGCCACCCAAGTGTTTGACTTCTAGAGGTGATCCACCAAGGAAGAATAGTTGTTCAAGAAGATGGGTGTTGGTAAAATCCTAGTTTCTATCTCTATAGAAATTGCAAGTACTCTCCATAATTCTTATGCAAGAGTGTGTAATCCTAATCTATGATAAGACTCTCTTATTTATAGATGTAGGAAAACCCTTCCCTAAACTATTTAGGATTAGGGTTTCTATTCTAATTAAACTTCTTTAATTAATTATGCTCCTAATCTAATTAGGAATACATTGGAGAGAGTACTTCTATTAATTAATTCTCAATCCCTATTAGGAATTAAATAATAGTAATAGTAATAATAATAATAAGACTCCTATTATTAATTTATATTTAATATTTTCAAAATATTAAATAATAAATATTAAGCTATTTAATTTATTCTATCTCCATAGACTAAATTAAATACACTTAACTTATTATTACAATTATGCCATTTACTTCTTAAATAAATATTTTTCTTTTGTGGTGTGACCCTTTAGGTTCTCCATATTAAACCGGTTGTGAATAAATCAATTAGAACCATTTTTATATTTAAATAAATAAATTAAACTATTTAATTCATTTAAATAAATAATATTTATTCTACAATAAGGGTAAGCCCCCTTAGCGATCAACGACTTTTCAGATAATATAGATTTCAACATTAATCACAAAAGAACCTTTCAGTGCATAGTTACTGTACAATTCAATCCTTCTACTATACAACGTCCCAATTAAATATAAGACATGGAATTACTGTCAAGTCTTACTTTATTTAATTATATGTATTTCGATTCCCAAATGCACAACTCTAAATAATGCAAATTAGAAACTCCTTTCTAATTTCATTATGCCTTGGCCAAGGACTACTGAGTTGTCATTTATCGAATCACATAGGACATTCACATCTTTTACTAGATGTGGTAAATTCTTTGTTGATCATTCACCTATCTCCATATACAACTTATTATACCCAATCATACCCTTTGATATACCCTAAAGGTCTTAAGGGACATGTCAAAGTATAACTCATCATACACAAGATACTATGATGATCTCAAGTCCAAAGATCACTTGTACTACTATCACTAGAGGAATTCTATTGATAGGCGAGTAAAACTCTATTAGGTATTCCTTAGCGAGCCACGTTTAGTGAAATTATTCTCCAATAAGCACCTACATACTTGCTTTAGTGTCTTCTACACAAATAATTATGAGATCAATCATCCTCTTTCTAAGAGTAAGCAACGTATGTACTAATCTATCCGGATTCACTAATCTCCTTTTTAGTAATCCAATGATTAGGAACGATTTTAGTTTGTGAGATATCTTGAATTTAGATCTCATTAACATGATCACCATCATGATTCTAAAAGCATTGCTCAAAACTATGGGTTTATCCCATTTTAAATAACACAGCTTCATGTAGATAATGGAAATGCCTTTAATAAACGAATAAGATTACAAAGTATATGCTATATCATATCAAATATGATTGGCTTGTGTGCATACTACTTTCAGAACTGTTTAAGGAGATAGTCTACGGCATTTGTTTCGGCTAGACATATACATGGTATTATTTTAAAAGTTATCCAAACTAGTAGTTGGTACGGATTCTTGGACTAAGAGAGCAACTCTTAATAGGGGATTTTAATGTGTTGGTTATTCGATGCAGTCAGAGTTAAATGTTATGCATATAAATAGGGTGCTAGAGGGTGATCCCCTCAAGTACTACTGACGGGCCAGGCGTTTAAAAGGGTTAGTTGAATAACTGATCCTTTGGCCAAAAAGTTCATGGTCTATTGGACCACTCAGTAGTAAATAATCAATATTCATTATTTCATTTGAACTTTGATTATATTATCAGCTATTTCTTCAATGTTCTTAAATTGTTGAACTATGCGATTATTATTCTCATTCATTTCAGATTCCTGAATAGCGTTAATATGGAGAATAAATACATTTCCACCAATAAAATTTCTACCCAAAATAATTTTCGAATATTATTAATTCACGAATACGGGGCGAATACGGATTGAATACGGGACGAAGAATATTATAAATATAATGTACAATATAATACGAGAATTATACTGAAGATTATACAAGATTGATACAAGATTAATACGAGGTATAATACGAGTAGATTACGAATATTATACGAAGTATATACGAAAGAAATGTGTATAAATACTAAAGTATTATACTAATTAATTGAAATCAAACTAGTATGTAACTGGAAATACAAGTGAATTGCTTTCGACTAATCACGATCAAGTATGGCTATGCATGTATATGGATATGATCTACAAGTTGATACTTATAGAAAGATTGAGATCGAGACCCAGACCAAGTTGCGATCCAGGAATAAAGTAAAATAATTTTTTTTAAAAGTAAGATACTCTAGTGGTTATAATTTAATTTTTATGTATGTACTAGTAAAAATATACTTTTACAAACAGTTATAATGCCCAAATTATTTTAAGTATATAGTACAAAAGTCCTATTTACAAGCAGTTATAATGTCCGATTTTCTTCAAGTATTTAGCAAGAATATTCATTTTATAAGCAGTTATAATGCTGAAATTATCTCAAATATAATAGCCGAATATTCATATGTAAGCCGTTATAATGCCCAAATTATTTCAACTATGAAATCCAAAAGCTCAAGAACATAAGTCGTTACCATGTACGATTTTTCGTTCTTCGCGTTTTTCGTGTGTTCTTGAGCAAAAGTCATAAATCTTACATAAGTAGGTTTATGATTTTGTTATTTTCATGTTATTAAAGTTGATTAAGTGTTAGAACATGGTAACATAGCATATTGATGCTTGTGGTATCATGTTTTACCAAGTGGAATGAAGAAATTGTGAACAAATTTCCATTATATCACTTTTGCCCAGATTTCCGAAATTTTAAAGTCAGAATCTGCCTTAGTAACCTAAATGAAGGTTGTAGATCATGAAATTTTAAGCAATTTAGAATCAAGAATCATATCAAAAGGTTTTGTTATGAGGAAGTTATGACTGTTTTCGTAAAGGAGGTCAAAGCTGAAATTTTTTAAGGGCATTCGAAAGTTACCCCTTAAAAATGTGATTTTGAGTTAGCCACGCATACAAATGATTCCACCAATGGAAATCATCTAGTCAAGTATATCTAAGACTTATTAAGAAGTAAAATTTGATGAACTAACATTCGGGTACATGTAACCCATTATGTAGGGTTTTAAACGTTTACCGGGAAACCCTAGTTTGCATTCGAGGCAAGTCTTCTATCCTAAACCTATGTGCAACTATTTCTAAAGCTTGTTCATATGTGATAGTTGATATATAAAAGTATATGTATGAAAGCCTTATGTGATGTTAAGTAGGATATGATGATGAAATATTAAGTGTTTAATGATATGTTATGTCATATATGATTATGTTCTATCATTAAGCATGAGTTAACATGATCATTAACTAAAAGTTATGTCAAGTCAAGCATATTAAAGTTTATATGAAAGCATAAATTGTCTATGTGTTATTAGATAGACTTGCTGAGCCGTAGTGCTCATTCTTGCGAATAAACCTTTATTTGTAGTTATGACAAATGTTAAGAAGATCATGAACGTAAAGAAGAACATGCATACTAGATTAATTTCTTGTCGTTTAATTGTAGTCATAATGACTATTGTAATACGAACAAATGAATTATGTAACCGAATATGAAATCAATGATATTATTTATTATCATCAATGGTGTTATGTCTTTAATTTGATATTTTACTTAGAACTGCTAAAACATAAACAATGTTAATAAGGACTATATATCTGAATGAGGATATTGAATAACATTGTGAGTACTGTAAGACTAGAGATCTAGCACCGATGAAGAAACCAAATTCATCGCAAGGTTCCTCTGTTCCAAGTACAAGTGTGTTATTAATATTATGAATTTCAGATAGATAGAAATGTCAATATGAAGAGATATCTTTATAAAGTTATGTGTCTAAGTGTGGGTATTAAATGATATTGGGAGTTCTGTAAGCACTGAGGTTACACTAATGAGCGTCGATAAGAATAATTTTTTGTTATTAATAACGTGAATCTTGAATATGTAAAGTTATAGAATATCTAAATCATAAGGTTAAAATTAGCCAGTGTATATGGTGTTAACCATGTATACGGATATGATCTACAAGTTGATACTTGTAGAAAGATTGAGATCGAGACCAAGTTGCGATCTAGGGATAAAGTAAAAGAATTTTTTTAAAAGTAAGTGTCTGTAATAGACAAGTTCAACCAATATGATTATGAGATCATTGGTTAAGTTACGAAAGATGTTGAGTTAACGTTAACTCTTATTCGGGCGGCGATCGTTTGGATTTGGGGGCGTTATAATTTGTGATTGAGGGTGTCAACTCTTTGAGGGATATGAGAGGGGTCATCGAATAGTTACTTTGCATCGTTGAGTCGATATTTGTTGTGATCTTCTTTGTATTTACATTTCTCATCGTCTTGGGTTATATCTGTCCTTGTTCATGATCATGCTGGATATATCATTATAATTTTGATTTCATGTTATTGCTTCAGCTTTGCTAATTGGTGTCGAGATGCCTTCGGATTCCATTGAATTGGATCTAAGAGCTCGACTTGGTTTATGAAGTGATGATTTTAACTAGGTTTTGTTCAATCTGCAAGGCTGGATTTGTGGCTTTTGTATCGGAGAACAGGTTGTCGGGTATGAGATAGACTACGCCCTACATACTTAGAGGAGATCAAGTCTTACGTAGTTTAAAGATGTTAATTTATCGAAGGGTCATAGTTCATGAATGCTGAATTATCGAAGGGTTTTGGGAGCTTTTATAAGGATTAGACCTCACCACAACTGGCTGCCTACGTACTACTATAAAAGGAGATCAGGTCTTACGTAGTTCACGAAGAGGATATTATTGATTAATTTTTTGGTTTATTTGTTTATTTTCTTTTTTTTGTTTTTATTTTTTTAAAGACACGATATAACATAATAATGCATGAAAAATAAAATAAGACATAAAGGTACACAAATGGAAATGTCCCAACATCTCCTGGAACTCATAAATGTATCATCTGAATTTACCCTTTCCTGGTTAGCTGAGGTTCGATAGTCCAGTTGTCAGTGGTCATGTTGCCTTTGATGTTGGCAATGGAGGCTACTTCCTTGTCAGGAATATCTTCAATAACTGCCATAACTTGATCATTTTCTGATTCGGCACACCACTTGGGGATGCTCAAACTGGACTTGTCGATAAAAAGGGTGAGCTCTTGCTTCTTCGATGGGCTAGCTTCCCCAACACCTTTACTCCCAGCATCATCAGTGGAACTTCTCGAACTCCTTGTAAGCAGAGATGCAAGCTGTGAAATCATTAAGCAATTCATCTTTTAGAGCCACAAACAGAGTGCTCTAGGTTCCTTCATTTTGCTACATCAATTGATTACATCTCGATAGCTACCTTGCTAAATCACCTTTCATTGAGGTCAACTTGATTGTAAGGACAAAGGGCATTCTGGACAGCATCAAATTATTCATCATCAATAGCATTCACATATATGTACCTACAAATTTAACTTTTGATTTGTAAGCTTATTCACAGGAAATGACCTACTTCAACTACCGAGCTCCGAACTGGTTTTGTTTAGTTCTATAGGATCAACTCAAAGTGGAAGCTTTATGTTCGTGAGAACCTACTCTGATACCAATTGTTATTTCCAAGAGGCACAATAGAGATCTAGAAGGGGGGTTGAATAAATCTTTAAAAATTTACAATTTATTAAAGAAGCATTATCAAGTAGTTTATTTACTCAAGATTGATTTTGCACAGCGAAATATTAGTTCTAAAACTCACCTTAAAGATATGCAAAGATCTCAGTTCTGAATTCAGTTAGTGTGACGCCCCCAAATCCGGGTCCCTTGAACCACATATTCGGTGCTCACGGTACTGTGACACCCCCAAATCCGGGTACTTCATTTCCTCAGGATTTGGTGTTCACAATCCAAAAACATCACATCACATCTAACTACCCATTCAAATATAAACGAAAATACTTGAATAGAAATAGAAATCTCCCATTAGAGGGTTACAACATCATTCATAAACAAATCCCAGGTCATCTAACTTTAAATAAACATCAGTGCGGAAAACATAAATCAAGTCTATTACATAAACGACAATAAAGCAAATACAACAAGTCTTCATCACTTGTTTGCTTTTCTTTTGCCCTTACTAGTGGATGGCTCATCAGTTCTTTCAACTTTAGCTGCAATGTTATTATGCAAGAGTGAGCAATGATTGCTCAACAAGTATAACAACAACGACAATAATAACATGCGAAATAATCAACGGATATCAAATAATTGAAGATTTAGCTTTTGAGTCAAGAATGTAAAACAAGATTCAAAAGAACGTCTGAGGGTCTTAAGACCACGAACTATGTCCCAGGTTATCAAGTATTTCTACTTTAAACCTTTAACAGTCGTAAGATTATATGGACCTTTCTTCTCGTACTCAGGGGGATCAGCCCTTTTACCATGTATGTGCACAACATCTTAACGCTAACGCGTAAATAAATCCCCTATATAAGGGTTGTTCATCTCAGTTTGACATCGGAGTCCGCACCAAAGGAAGTTTGGTTTGGATTTACTTCAATAACGTTTCTAGAATTTAGAACGCTCATCAACTATGGACTAGTCGAATCAATAAGGGTTCGCTAGTCAATCGAGATTCAAAAGGTATAATTCGAGAATCAAAACTAAATCTCACAAAAAGGTACGATTGAATACGTTCTATATAACTGAAGCATTACAAAGAGGAAAGTAAAAAAAACGTCTCATTGAATCCATGAAATTGAATCGAATAGAAACAATAACTTGCTCAAGAAGTAATAGCATTATGAAGCTTGAGTTCTATAATAACGAAATTTAGAAACTTGCGTAAACGTAAAAGTAAGGATAAGATACTTGCCTCGTGCGTAGACTATAAATTTAATACTCACGTTTTCTAATCAACCTATACATTCCGTTTATAAAACAGTAACAATAATTAGTTACAGTATTATAAACACGTCAAAACTCATTCTCATCTAAAATTTCTATTTTAATAGCTCAGTTGACACCGAACAATCAATGGGCTTATGCTACCACCTTTCACAGTAATTTAACATTCATTTTATACATTAGCCTAAGCTTTAGGTATAACCAGGATTTCATACCACGATCACAAAGAAAGAATAAAATTTTTACTCTTGTCTTTTTACTCTTTTTTTTTGTTTTTTTTAATTCCCGCCGGGGCGGGAAAACTCTTCACAAAATCCTCGCCGGGGCGAGATCTCGCCGGGGCGAGCTTCTCACCGGGGCGAGAAAACGTAGTTCAAAATTCTCGCCGGGGCGAGCAATCATAGTTCAAAATTCTCGCCGGGGCGCGAAACACGAAATTCAGTTCCTGCAGTTCGCGAAGAACGCAGAAAAATGCCAAATTTGGCCAAAGTTTTTCATCGAATTGATAATTTAAGTATACCCATTCGTCATATGTGTTGTAAAATCAAAACCCAACACATACATAGTGATTTTAACATCACAGACAATCTAAACAACCAATTAAAACTAAAATTTTCACTGTTCATGCCTTATTAACAAGTTTTGATGCAGTTAATCGCAATTAATCACTGTGAATTCGTTTCTTAACTAATTTAATCCGTTTAACAATCATTCTTTTCGTTTTTACATGCATAAACATAAACAACTATCAATTTAATGATTAACATGTAATTCAAGCATAATTTTTCATACATAAAAGTCATATTTAAACTCTGTTTCTCTGTAAATTTCAGAACTTCTAATTCAAGGCATAATCTCATGAATTAATTATTCTAAATCATATATACATCATATAAAAGACACTTATACATGCTTTCTAACATCCAATCATCATTCTATAAAACAATTTAACCATATAACTTAATCTACAGAAAACTCAAACATGCATTCATGGAGAAAATTAAGAAAACATAAATTAAAGGTTAAAATTAAGAATTACCTTTGGTTTGATGCTAGATTATGCAACTAGATGACAAGATTTCTTCTTCAATCTCAAAATTCTCACAAATTTTCTCTCCTTTTCTCTCTGTATTGCTCTGACTTAAACTTAGGGAATAATAATAAAAGAATACGTGAATAGAATTTAGTCTGATGAGTGGGTATCAGTTAATCCCATCATGGGTTAACTGACTCCAACCCCCTCTAAGGCTTCGTTTGGTAAGTCCTTATAAACTCTTCTTTTGGTTTATTTTAATAAGTAGCTTATTATAAAGTTTCATGTCACACCTTAATCAATTAAATAATCTCACTAAAATCAAATAAATAAAATAAAATAATTCTTCATTAAATCACATAGTCATATAAATAAAATTCTCATTTATTAATAATGGCAATTTACTAAATCTCTAATTAATAATTAAATTAATTAGAAATAACATTATACTTATTTAAATAATGTATTTAATCAAATAAATTCAATTAAACACATACTTTAAATATAAAACTTCTCCACATTAATCTAATTAATGTAACACATATAATTAAATTAATCTACCACAAATTCATCAATTAATTCAAGAATTAAATCATCGAAAAATATTTATTTAATTCAATAAATATTTAAAATAAGTTACAAAAATTCTCGTTCGTCACAGGTACAACATATACATCTCATCTAACTACCCATTCATGCATGAATTATTTCATTCATTACATTACCTTAATAAAAATATACATTAAAACATAATTATATCATCGTCATCCCAGGTTAACTAACCTTAACATTACATGTTTATTAATATAAAAGACTTAAGCAAAATTATAATATAATAATCAATAAACAACTTGATGCTACTCGGTCGCCTTCGCTTTGCCTTTGTCCTTATTAGAACCCTCAGCTACCTCTACTTTAGCTGAAATATTTTGTTTAAGCAAGGGTGAGCAACGAGTTTGCTCAGCAAGTTAAGAGTACAATAAAGGATATATATCATGAATAAAGGAGCTTAACTTTTATAGAACTTCACCAATAATCAAAAGATTTCAAGTAGCTGAATAATAATTCATTTTTAATAACAAGAATTTTCTTGAATTCCATACTGAATAACATATCAAGGATGAAAGAGTAAAAATTCTTTCAAAGGTTGAATAATATTTAATTGATTAAGAAGAATTATCAATACTACAACAATATTCAACAAAGTGGGATATTCCTAGATTTCATGCTGAGTGATCATAATGGATCGTGAACTGCTAGAGGAATCATCAGTTATTATTATTACTGACTACCTCAAGAGTAAAAATTAGCTATAAAAACTAATCTTTACTCTTCTGCAAGTACGTAAGGTGATCAGCCTTATTGTACCCGAGATTATGCATAATTCTCAAACATAGCGCGTAGTCGGATTACCGACAATAAAATTTTTCCTGATTTATTTTTCAGGGTTGTTCATCTCAGTCTTATATCATGAGTCCGTACCACATCAATACGGTTTGGATTACTTTCAAAGAAATACTTTGAGTTCAACATATTATATCAATTTTTGATCTAGCCAAATCAATTGGCATATATCTTTAATAACGAATTAGTTCCAACAATAGAACGTTTCATGCGATATCAATTTAACATTAGTCTAGCCGAAACAACTAGCTAAGACTTGGCTCATACACAGTTGATGATCTAATTATTTCACAGTTCAAATAATAGAACAGAAATTCAATTACACAAAGTGCGAATATCAATAATCATAGATGTGGAATAATTGTCAATAATTCATCCACTAGCATACTTGAAATATAATAACTCGAGTTTGAGTTAGGGAACTTGCCTTGATCGTTGACTACTGCTACACAATTTAATTTAACTTCTTTCGTAAGACCTATCAGTCATAAGATTGATTTTCCAATCAGCCAATCATATTATACCTTATAATATCACTTTTAATATTTAAGCACATAATCAAATATTAGATAGCACCTTAACACCATATGCATTCATAATTTTAAAACTAGCACACATCGAGGCTTTAACAGTGTTCAATATAGTATGCTGAGTGGTTTCCCACAAATAACTAACAAACTAGTTTCCGTCTCGTCTACACTATTTTCACAGTGAGTTAAATCGGTTAGTAGTTCGTATATACCTCCGCTCCCTGAAGGAATTGTTTAGCCCAGATACTATACATCAACTATTAAAGAGTACGACTGTACCACTACTTTATCATAAACCTTATGAATTAACACTAAGTCTTTCCTTATATAAGTCTTTCTTTATGATCCCGTAGGTTAAATACCCAATCCAGCAAACTGAATTCTAAATCCAGCAAACTAGATGGTCATCCAACAAACTGGATTCCAATCAAACAAACTTGATTCCAACCTGAATTACAATCCAGCACACTCAATTCAAACTGGATTACAATCTAACAACCAGATTCATACTGACCTCTAATCTAGCAACCTGGATTCATACTAACCTCTAATCCATCAACCTGGATTCATGCTATTCAATTCATCAAATTGTTTTCCAATCCACATTACAAAAAAATGGGCCTTTAGCAATGATTTTTCGGGCTAAAAGTATATATTTAGCAACGAAATTTGTCCTTCGTTGCAGATTGTGCCAGGCTTTCACTTTTTGCAACGAAATTCATAAGTCGCAAAAATTCGTTGCTAATTCATTGGCGGGAAAAAATTTCGTTAGAAATTCATTGCAAAATTTTCGACCACTTGATTTCTCGTCATCGTGGGCAACAAAAGTTGTTTTTGTTGCTAAAAATGGGGCTTTAGCAACGATGTTTCAGGCAACGACTTTATAAGTCGTTGCTAAAAGTGTATGTTAGCAACGAAACTTGTCCTTCGTTGTAGATTGTGTCCAGCTTTCACTTTTTGCAACGAAATTCATACGTCGTTGCAAAATTTGGAAACAAAATTCGTTAGAAATTCGTTGCAAAATTTCAAACCACTTGATTTCTCCTCATCGTGGGCAACGAAAGTTTTTTTGTTGCTATATTTCGTTGCCTAATATGGACCACATTCATTGGCAACAATTTTTATTTTCGTTGCATATTTTATACAACGTTTTGCAACGACTATTAAAATGTTGCCTTAAATTAAGATAATCCCAATAAGCATGTTTTTGTAAGACCATATTCGGTATTCGGAGAATTGTCAAAAAATATTCGTATTTAGTATTTAAAAATTATGTCCAAATGCGGAAAATATTCGTTTCTATTTTTTATTCGAATAAACAAATTATTCAAATATCTGAATTCGAATGTCAATCACCTAATAAACAATTTATTCAATTTATTTATAAAAAGTAAAAATAAAAGACCAATTACTAACAAATCACAACCATTTAAAGTTGTAAAAATACATATGATAAATGGGAGACATATCAAATACATCATCATTCATAATTGATCATAAAAATCAATTAAAATTTACTAATATAAATTGTACATATAAGCTGTATAAATTGTACTTATAAGTTGTTCCATATTATTTAATTTATTTTTTGCTAAATTTAAATGTATATAAGAGAAAAGAGATACATATACTTAGGGGCATTCCCCAGATCGATACAAAATGTCAAGAAAGGGAACTCAACATGACAAACAGTGAAACTCATTATTGGCTAGTTTATTTTGTTTCTGAGAACATTCATCAACATACCGGAAGAAGAAATCAAAATCATCTCGCAATTGTGATTTAAATTGTCTCACATTTGTGATTTTTTTCCCTGTTGGGGATGCCCAGATCAAGAGGGACTTGTTTTAATAAGAAATTTTCTTAGCAAGTGCACCTACTCTTTAAGTAACTTCTTAACTTTAAAGGTTTTCAAGTTGCATAATGTTACTGTAGGGCATTGGTGTTGGAAGAAGCAAGTACCATGTACACATACTCCCAGGTGCTCTGGAGACTGGAGGTCTAAACTTTCGATTCCATCAACAAAACTAACAAGTATGAAGAGATTTTTAGATGAGATCACCCTCATCTCAATCCTTCCCTTTGCACTTCTGATAGAATAATTTAAATTTTGTATTTTCACTAAATTAAAAAGAATTTATAAAATCAAAACAAATTAAGAACAACAAACCGGAAAAGCAAACTTTCAAAAACTAATATGAAGAAAAGAATCTAAATTTTTATATTAATCATAATCTGAATATTTTAATTATTATTATTATTTTAATTATTATTATTATTATCATTTTAAGTATTTAAAATTTATTATTATTAATACAATAATAATTATTACAATTATTATTATTATTATTATTACAATTCCTAGTACAATGGCCAAAAAGTGTATTATCTCATTTTCACATGCATAAAAACGATGCTAGGTGGTTTAAATATTAGTGTTACATAAATTTTAGCATGATAGGTAGTTGGTTTAGTGGCTTTTGTTGGAATATAAGGTTTCTAGTGTGTAGAGGTCTAGAGTTCAACACTTATGAGTAACATTTTTTTAAAATAATTTTTAAGCATGGCAAGCCCAGCTCCACGTCAGCAAAAATATGCACAGTCATAATTATGATCAAAAAGTGTATTATCCCAACAACAAATAATGAAAAAATAAATTATGATAAACACTAATTTTTATTTTTATTTTTGCAAGTACACTGCCAAAATAATAAGTCATTTCAGACTATTTGCATTTTCTCAGCCAAATTTTGTTATGTACTGATTGCGTTTGATTTTTCTTTAATAAATTAGTAACCAATTTAATGAAAGTTGTTATAATCTTTTGTTTTAATTTTATGGACCGATAAAATGTTATTAATATTTTTTAGTTTTTTTCGTAAAATTATATTACTAATAACATACTTCATTAAAAATTGTTTAAAAATTTATATGTTTGTTTGAGTCATAATTGAATTCTACTTGTTTGTTTTATTATTTATTTAAGTATATGCATGTGTGCTCACTACAAGAAATTGGGGCTCTTGCGAAGGAAATTTTGTGAGTGAATTGTTTCCTTCCCAAATAAGCCTTTTTTGTGAGGGACTAATGAAGAAATTTTTTATTTATGAAATAAATTTGATTCACAATATGTAATTAGTGACAATTATTTTGTTAGGGAAAAATTCTTCATTACTTTGCTTGAAGTAAATCTTAGAGCATCAATGATATATTTTCACAAAAATATTTCTAATTTTAAAGATAGATATTAAATTAATATAAAATAATTTTTAACATTTTAAGTATATATTCTATTAAAGGTACATGTTAATCATTTTAATTACATTAACTAAAGTTTAAAATTATAAACTATATCATTTATATACTACATCACGTCCAATAAAGAGTGCTTATTTTTTTTGAGAAGTCTCCTTTTTGAGAATTCTAAAAATCTAAATCCCTTTTGAAAAGTATTTATGAAATAGGTCATCAATGTTAATTTCAACTTCAATTTTGTTAGCAAGAAGAATGATGTATGTCAAATATTTTAAGTGAGTTATTTAAATTATATATTTTTTTTTGTTCTAAGAGTCAATCTTAAAAATACTATATTTTAATATGGGCATGATCGAAAAAAACTCGAAACTCATGAACTTATTTGGACTGAGTTTAGATAATTTTATCATAGTCCGAATAGGCCAAGCATGCACTCGAGTCCGATAATTTAAAATTAGGTTGAGCTTGGACAATATTAAACCTGGCTCACAAAGCTCAATTGAAAGACCTAGTTATATGTATTCCTCAACATCAAAAGATTAATCGTGCTAAAAGATTAATTGATGATTTATTTAGTTGTTTTAAAACAACAAATCTTGTAATAGTAGTACTACTTATATAGTTTATAATTTTTAAAATTGTATTATTCAAACTTAAATTAACTCATATTAATTTTTGTTTTGTAAATTGAAATGCAGAAAACCTTCAATTGACAAACGATCATGTTAAATTGACTTCCAAATATTAATATTGATATTATATTTTGAAAGATAGAGAGTAATTTTTAACATAGAGGCCCTAAGGTTCTTCATGCTCACCCAAGAAGGTAGCTTCAAGTGCTTCCAAAAAAAAAATCTTGGAACATTTTTTAATAAACACACCTTACACCAAAAAATTTAAATTATTAAATTTAGTGATAAACTTTGAAGTAAAAAATACTTCCAAGTAAGTATGTAATATTCCCACTATTCCAAAAAAAAAATCCTATTTATAAAATTTATAAATATTAATGATATATTTTACTTTATTTTCACCCTCAAAAATAACAAATTATTAATTCATACTCACATTTTGATTTGGACTGTTTTTTCAAAATTTTAAAATTTGATGACTTATTTTTATTTTTTTGTGGGAGAAGGATGGATTATTTATGACGTGTTATTGGGCCGAGCTTTTGAATCCAATTAGAACCCAATTAGAACATTGAAATAGTCTTTTGTCCATAACTCTTTAGTTTCTTACTCCTGAACAAACCCTAGAGAGGGACTGAAAGAGCCGTTTCCGAAGAAAAAACAATCAAAATGGTAAGCGATACAAGGATGTCGATACAGATTTCAATCAATTTCTCTTTCATTTTGATGAATTATAATCTATATTTGAATTTGGGATTTGAAATCTATTTTCAATCAATTTCTAGTTCATTTTGATGAATTAAAATCTGGATTTTGAGATCTTTCTGTTTTCAATCAATTTCTTGTTCCTTTTGATGAATTAAATACTAGATTTGAGTTGGGATTTGAACTCTTCTGTTATCAATTTTGGCGTAGCGCAGACCTTTAAGCATAGGAATGGTGGCCGCAACAAGCACGGCCGTGGCCATGTCAAATTCATTCTCTGCTCAAATTGCGGAAAATGCTGCCCTAAGGTATACTAAGCTCCCTTCTCCCTGCTGTGTGTGTGTGTGCTAGAAAATTTATTTTGAGTTTTAATGCTAGTGAATTGAACCCAATTTGTTAGTGTTTTGGTTGGTTCCATCCAAATTTTATACAATTGCACATCTATGTAAGTTGTTATAGGTTTTGCTGATTTAATTTGTTTGTTTAGGAATTGAACATTGAATAACCCTGTATAATATGTGAGATTATTTTTCTAGTTGAGGGATATGCCAATTTGTTCTTACCTGATTTTGAAAATTGGAACCTATTGACAGGAAAAGAAAATAGCATGCTAAGAATGTTAACAAACTCACCAAAAGGTTATAAAAATCCAACTGTTCATACTTCAGAATTTCTTACCAATATGTATTGTTAAAAGTGTAGTGTAATGGCGTATTGATAGAACTGCTATAACTTTTAGCTTTCATTTCCTTTTACTTTCCTTTCTTTTTGATCGTAGACCACTCTTACTTGTTTGCTAAAGAGGCGAATTCCAGGCCTTTCCCTGACATTTCCTTAGTTCCAAGCATGACCTAAATATATGAGGTTCTTAGTCTATGTTTGTTCTGTTCTGTTACTAGTTTGGTATTGATACATACTTGTGTAAATTTAATCTGTGTCTAATGTAAATTGGTTAGTTTCTTGATGTGTTATTGGCTGCAACTTTCTTTCTTTACTCGTTGTGTTATTGGCTGCAACTTTCTTTCTTTACTCGTTATATATACATAGTTTAGTGTTATAACGTTTCATTTGGTTAATTAGGATAAATCAATCAAGAGGTTTCTTGTGAGGAACATAGTTGAGCAAGCTGCTGTTAGGGATGTGCAAGAGGCTTGTGCTTTTGAAGGTAAGTTATTTTGGGCTTGTTTGTGACTTCTCATTTCTACTTTTCTAATTGTCATTGATTGCATTGCAATGAATTTTGTTATAAATGAGTTTTTTGAAATTTGTTTTAATTGGTTTTCAGCCTATACACTTCCCAAGTTGTATGTGAAGATGCAGTACTGTGTTTCATGTGCAATTCACTCCAAAGTGGTCAGGGTTCGGTCCCGCACTGACAGGAGGAACCGTGAGCCTCCGAAGCGTTTTACTCGCCCAAAGGTATGTTATGTACTTAACTTATTATCACATTCTCTGACCTGTTATATTACCATCTTCTCTATATCTGTTGTTTTTATTTGTTTCTCATGTCATTGCAATTACAAGAATCTCTATTGGTATCCTGGATATTAGTATAATATGTTTTTTCTCATTGTTTTGTCACTTACCTTACATCTGTTGAAGATATTTGGAACATCTTGGCAATTCTTCAGTTTGATAATTATCCAGAATAGATAAGCTTTTTAGTTTACACTGCTTTCCATTTATCTTCAACCTGTTCTAAAGTATTTTTTACACATAATACTGTTTTTAAATAATCTTTTTGACATCTATGATCAGTTTCCTATATATATTTTGCCATGGGTAATATTTGTTGTTTTTAAGTTGGTGCCTAGTATTCCTGAGCTTTATTGAGTATTTTATGGAGAAAACACCTGTGGTTATCTGTAGAACCATTATTTTTTTCACCCAATTGTTTAAAATTGTTGTGATACTTAACCCAAAGCATCCCATAGTTTGTGAAGACACAGAAAATTTCAAACATGCAGTATAACTTCTGTTTGATAAATTTCCTGTCCTGAAAACTTAGCTTGAAAGTTGTATTTTTTTTCCTTTTGTTTTTTTTTATTTTTGACACTGTTAAAAGTTCTTACTGCATGGTATCCCTTTTGAAAAGTATTTATGAAATAGATATATACTACATATCTAATTAATTTAGGAGGGAGAATTTGATTCATCCAAGTTTACAAAATTTATTTTACAAGTTTACAAAATTTATTTTACATGTATAAAAGGGAGTATGTAGGGTTAGTAAACAACTGTACCACAGGTAGCGTAAAAGTTTAAACAGTTCAGGTGAACAATAAAGCTGGTATTGGTTTGTTTCTAGATCTTGTCCTGAAAGTCTATTATTTATTAATTTCTAATTAGGTTAATAAACCTGTTCATGGATTATAAATAATATAATAGCAATCAATACGAATTCATGTGTAATTAAATCTATGATGTCTGTGATTATAGCTAGCATCTTTGGGGCATATACTGTATGGAAATTTGTCGTCTCAAGAAAAGTTTTTCCACATTGACTAATAGCCTCAACGTTTCCATAATTGTTGTCATTTCTATATAGAAATCTAAACATTGTTATTTAAGATTGTGTGATGCTTGTGGTTGTTGAATGTAGTCGAATTCTGACTTGAGGTCAACATATAATAATAATCTACAAGTCTTGTAACAGAAAATATGTTTACCACTATGCTTACTGAAATTAATTCATGAAATGGCCGATTAAGATTCCAATTTTTTCTTGTAACAGAGCAATCATATAGTCGCACTGAAGGTTCTTTTTCTATTTGGATTTGTAGCAAAAGATATTGTGATTGCCTATTTGTCTTTTTCTGCTTATGAGCAATACGGTGTACATTAGTACCACGTAGCAACTCTATTGTCTTTGATTTTAGCATTAAGTGCCTCTGGTGACCTATTTGCTTCATTTTCCTGACTTGCTATTATTTTTAAATATGTGCAGGAAGACTGCTTCTACGACCTGCCTTACAATACCGGGTATCAAATTTTCGTGCTACGTTTACGGAAGACAAGGGACGAAATTATGAAGTGTACTCTCTCTCTCTATATGTAGATATATACTTTGATTGAAGAACTGTGGTAGCTTTAGATGGTTAATTGTAAAGCTAATGAATGATTATATAGTGGATGATTTTATTAAGTTAATAATATTTTAGTTTTTTGTATTTTTGCCATTATTTGCAATGGGGACATTGAGCCAGCCAGGTACACAAAATAGAATGTCAAATTTTGATTTGGCAACAATATAATTCGTTACCAAAGCATTGAACAAGTATTAATATAGCAACAATTTTTTATACATTTAGCAACAAATTTTCGTTGTTAATGGCATTAAAACTATAATATTTGGCAACGAAAAATTAACCTAATAACAACGGAGATGATATTATTGCTAATACTAAAATAAAAGGCAACATTTTTATCGTTGCAAATCATATCAACTTTCGTTGCACATATAAAGAAACGGCAACATATAATGTCGTTGCTAATCGACGCCTTTTGTTGCTATTGAAAAATAACAAGCAACAAATATTTTCGTTGCTGATTCAACATAATGTCGTTGCCAAATAGTATAATCAGCAACGAAAATCGTTGCTAAAAAATTTACATTCCGCAACGAAAGCAAGCTTAGGCAACAATTTTCATAATTTACCGCAACGAAACATGTCCTTGCAAAATGGTGTCCAGTGCAACGAAAATGCATGGTCGTTGCAAAAATAAAAAGTTCATTTCGTTGCCAATTAGCAGACTTTTGCAACGAAAAGTATTTTTTAACAACGAAAATTTAATTATTCGACAATAATACATTTCGTTGCTAAAGGATCGAGGCCTCTGTACAAAAGCTAACTTTCGTTGCAAAATGTATTACTTTTGGCAACGAACAAAATACGTTCGTTGCGTAACAATTAGCAACGCTCATTGCGCAACGACGGACGCAACGACAGTAAAGTCGTTGCCAAAACCCTTTTGCAACGAAATTTGACACCTTTAACAACGAAAATCGGTTGTTGCTGAAGCCCCATTTTTTTGTAGTGCCAACAACCTGGATTCACACTATTCAATTCATCATACTATTCAATATGAGCTATTGAATGTCTAACTCAATAACTTAACTCCTCTTTTGAAATCTAATGTAATATTATTAATTATTTATCCTTATTTATTATTTAATATGAATTAAATAATAAATACTTAATTTATTAACTTTAATATTCTTTAATCATTATTTAACATTAATTAAATAATAATTAATTAATTCTTTATCCCTATTTATTATTTAGTCTTACTAAATAACAAATAGTTAGTTTAGTAATACTAACTCTATTTAATTATTACCCAATGTTAATTAAATAATAATTAAATAGTTAATTACACTTAAACAATATTTAATTAATGTAATTATTAATTAGTAACATAAATATTTTTTATTAGTTAGTAATCTCAAATGATTTAAAAGGAATTAAACTATTAATCATTCTAATAATTACTTAATTACACATAAAAATTCTAAATTAAATATTATAATATTCTCTCACATTTTAAAAATTTTTTGGCCAAGACTCGTCGCCGGAACCGGCCGAAAGAGGCCTGAACCGTCACCAGAAGTCCCTCGTGAACCGGACCGGAACTCGTCCGGAAGTGGACTGTTCCGACAGTGTACCAATAGTTGCACGTTTTGGTAAAAATTACATAACTCTCTCATTTTAACTTCATTTTAAACGATTCCAACTAGGTTCTCTTCTTAACTTACCCCTTAAAACTCAGAAAGAAAAGAAAATCACCAATATCATGCATAGATTTCAAAATACACAATTTATTCGAACAAGTTACGGTTTGTTCGTCGGAAAAAAAATGTTTTCAAGCATTTAACCTAACTTTTCTACACAAACCTATACCATTTCATACCAAAACTACATATCATCCAACATAAATATATTTAGCATGATTATAACCATAAAAATCTTGATGATAACTTTTCTACCATAAAAATTAAAAGAAAAGCAAGATTAGGGTTTTCTAGGGTTTTCATACCTTTTTCTTAGCTTAGTGGCTACCTTCCTTTGCTTTTTAAAGTAGGAGATAAATTTATTTGACATCCATAACCCCCTCACAAGTTTTCGTGTACCTCCCCTCCTTGTCCCTCTTGGTTTTCCTTCTCTCTACTATTTTTGCTCTCAAGCTCTCTACTTTCTCTTTCTATTATTCTCTCTCTCTAAGCTACCAAGAAAGAAGATGAACAAGACTTATGTTTTACAAACTAACTAGTTACTTATAATCATCTATAGATACATAACTATATCTATTCATTTTTCTGTCATTATTAGCAAGTGGGCTTATTTGACAACTTGGTGATAGATGTCATTAATAATTGTACTTCTTTCCTACTCTTACAAGCAAGCTAAGCCAAAAATCAACAACTCACCCCCATGTGGGTCCACCATGCCGGCAACACCCTCCCTTTTTTGCTCCACTTTTGTTTTTCTTTTATTGCATTCTTATATTAATTAGGTTGCTTAGGATATTCTCTAAGTGTGCTAACATTTGGGCTTTGTTTTAAATACATTTAGGCTCACTTTTACTTAATTTGGGCTACTAGTTGCCAAAGTTAATAATCCATGCTTGGCTACTAGTTTAATTAGATATTGGGCTAATTTAATTGGTCCACACATTAATTATCCAAGTCCACAATTAAATAAATTAGTGGCTTGGTTAGTTAATCTAATAGGCTAGTCCACTAGTATTTATTTACTACTTGGACTATAAAAATTAATTATTCATATTTCACATATCTCTTATTAATTAATACACATATTAATTAATGTACAACATTTATTTACTTACTATATTCATTTTAATTGAATACTTAATTAGTTACTATCTTATCCATTTCCTTGTTATTAAAACTCTTAGGTTAGTCCACTAATTTGAATAACTATTAGTGGCCCTACTTTAACTAACAATTAATCACATACATTTTTTCACATAAGTCATAACATATTTATCATCATTCATAAATAATTATTATATTTGTTTATCCACATATCCATTCAATGTAAGTCGCAAAGTGTTCATTACACTAACAAATAATTTAATATACTTATTTCCTTTAATAAGTTATTACACATTCATATAATCACTTTATATTAGTAATACTAATTAATCATTTAAAGATTATAAATCTTTTATTTACCATTCAAGATTAATATTCAAGTTATGTTAATTTTCAACGTAACTTATCTTACTTTTCCTTAATCAAATTGATTAAGCATTCATCTTAGTTAACTTAAAATAAAATAAATTAAGGGAATTACTAAATCCACCCGCGTTTTTGATATTTCTACCCGCTCTGGATCCTATAGCGACGGTTTCACCGTCGTTATACATCTACAGCGACACTTTTTGGGTAAAAATATCAAAAAAACAGGTGGATTTAGTAATTCCCTAAATTAATTGTCTTGCTTAATTTACATATTCACTTATATATTTCAAATAATAAAAAAAATTTATTCGTAAAATTTACATATATAGTTATATAAAATTCTTGGTCCTTACAGTTAGTGTAGAAGTTGGCCATTCATCACATACAATAATCTTATCAAATATAAATGACACAAGATATTTTTAAGTGATTCAGAGACTGAACAACTCCTACTCCACTCTTCTACTTCAACGAGTAAGAAATCCACTAAGAATTCGGTCACTTGGACTAGGACACTCTTGCCCTCTTCAAGCCCAGCAAACTTGGATATTTAATCACTAAGATAAGGACACTCTTGTCTTCCGAATCCATAGGATTCCTTCGAGTCACTAAGTCTCGGAATGTTTAATTTGTTGATAGTTGTTGGAGGTGCTGCAGAGATGGCATTTAGGCTCCTTTGTCTTCAGGTACTCAGTAGCTTGAATATGATCATCCTTGAGATGTAGTTGAGTGTTGCACTGAGACTCGACTTCTTCTGGTACTTAACATCTTCTTGTGATCATTTGTTGTGCTCCTAAGATGGCAATTCAGCTCCTTTTTGATACTTGGCAGCTACTCATGATGGACTACTAAGATGACTGTAAAGCTCTTTTCTTTTGGTACTTAGTAGCTTCTCATAATTGATGCCAAGATGACGTTGATGCTCTTCTTCCTCTTATACTTAGCAGCTCAGAACACATCTCTTGTTATAGAGTTAATCTGCTCTACATCTTTTTCTATTCAGCTCTTTGTGTTCTTGATGGATCATAGAGTATGTTCTTGCATTTTCCTCTTTGATCGTACACTCTACGTTTTTCATGTTCATCCACCATCTCTCCAACCTCTATATTTTTGATTTTGAATCTTAGTGCTTTTTTATAGTCTTCTTTAGAATTTCCCGTTGCAAAGTGTCCGTTGGAACATTAAATGCACAGATACTTTGATATCCTTGATGTTGACTTTCTGGAGCTGTTGTCAGCGTACTTTCTAGCTCTGGTCTTGTCACATCAAACTGTAACTTTACTTACTTCTTTGACAGGTTACTTTCGACAACCTAGCAAGTAGACACATCTTCACTTTCTATCAAGGATATATTATTTGACACTTTGGGATCTTCTACTTTAACGTTCCACTGTCAGTCTTTCTGTCAGACCTGACTTTGCTCTATAATCTGTTGCCTTAGTAGAGTAATATGCATCATAGAGTTGAGCTCTACGTTCTGCTTTACTATCTGCTCTACGAATGAGTGCATTATATAGCTTGGGCAGAATTAGCAGTTTTATGATGTTGGAGACACCTCTACGGTCTTGTTGTCTCCTTGAAGCTTTACAATGTCAGCTGCTGCTCTACGATCTCTAATTGACTCTGCGACCTAAATTATCCTTTACGACCAGGCAGAGTACCTTTACAAATTGACCTTTACTTGCTCATTCTTCAACTTATCTTTATGATTCATAAGAGAGCTTTGCGATCGCCTTTTAGCTCTATGGTCAACTTTATGACTTTGCAACCTCTTCTTTATTCTGATGGTTTTGGCAGCTCTACGATCTTGCTTTGTTGCATGCTCTACAATTTTGGGCTGATATAACAAACTTATCTTTATTGAACGATCCTTGAGTTTCTTCAGCGATTGTTTGAACTACTCTACATTCAGTCTTAACTCACTGATCTTTGATTGTCTTTGTAATTCTTCATTTTCTCTATGAGGTGAGCTTGTGTTTGGCTAAGACTCTGCGATCTTATTTTTCACTTTATAGATCTGAGGATAATTCAACGAACTTTGTTGCAATTCCTCCTTTAGCTCTGAGACTTCTTGCACCTTTGTTTTCTTCATATCTTGGACTTTTCTTTTCAAAATGGAGTGAGCTTTACGATTCTTTGCTCACTTTACGGAATGATTTTTGCTTTGCAAAGTGAACTCTACGACTTATATAATTGCTCTGCGATCCATCTGGTGATTTACGATCATGAGTTAACGTTACGAACACAGAATTCCTAGTAACTATACATCAGATTTATTTAGTAAGATCAACCTAACATTTTAATCTTTTTAATTTAAATCCTTGTACATATATTTTATTGAAGGACTTTACAAAGCTCATAAGTACACATATACATTGATCATTTTGTTATCTGAATAATTAGTTTACTCTACTTACAATATTTACATTATGAACGTGCAGAGTAACTCTACGATAAGATCAACCTAACAACCTTGATCTTTTTGTTCTAAGTCCTTGTACATATATTTCTTTTATAAGAACTTTACAATACTTGGACAAAAATATACTTTAATCTTTGATTAATCATTGCATCAAACAGTTATCATCAAGCTACATTTAGCAACTATAAGTATACAACTCTTAATATTTAGCATCTACTTATATAACTGAATCTTACAAACAGATCACATACATTTTTCCATAAGTCACACTTATCATCACATACTTCACATAGTCAAACAAGCACACAATCATATAATTACATAAGCACATAATCATCACATAATCATATAATCATACAGACACATAAACACGTAGACATAATTACATTCACACAATCACAACAGTCATCATCATCAAATCAAACAGACTCCAACATGGTCTACTTTTCCTAAATTTTTCTAAGTGTTCTTTATACAAGTTAGGCAAACGAGCGTGTTAGGAATCATGGTTTGAATTTGATGTTGTGCTCCAAATGAATATGTGTATTAGTAGCTGAATTGTAAAGTCCTTAATAAAAGATTTGTACAAGGACTTAGAATAGAAAAGATCAAATGTGTTAGGTTGATCTAAGCTGTATTGAATATCTTATCAGATCTAAGCATATTTGTAAAGCATTGTAAAGTCCTTTATTAAAGGTGATGTACAAAGGACTTAGAATAGAAAAGATCAAACTTGTTAGGTTGATCTTGTGTGTTGATCGTAGAGTTCTGCCATAATCCCAGCAAAGGATCGTAGAGCAATCAGCCAACTTCGCAGAGTCAAAGTATGCCAGTGCAAGCTTTGCCATACGATCGTAGAGCTTACTCGACAGGACGAAGAGTTTCCTTAGCAGAACGTAGAGCTTCCTCGGCAGGACGTAGAGCCTCTTCGGAAGGACGTAGAGCTTCCTCGGCATGACGTAGAGCCTCTTCGGAAGGTCGTAGAGCTTCCTCGACTGAACGAAGAGTTTCCTTGGCAGGTCGTAGAGCTGTCTCGGTAGGACGTAGAGCACTCTCGGCAGAACGTAGGGAATGTCTCTTCATCTAAAGACAAACTCTCAAGATCATAGAGTAATCTCTGCCAAGTACTCACAAGCTAAATCAGCACCTCTGAAGAACACAATGACAAAAGTATTGATGCTATTTTAGAATGATCAAAATGAAGTATGAAGATCACAGTGAAACGACAACTGGCATCAAACAACTGTAGAGCTGCTACTCTACAGACATACTAGCGACACTACGACTAGCAAGATCATAGAGTCAACACGTCAGACAAGCAACTCAGATCTGGAGTGAATATTCTAAAGTTGCCCATAACGATTAAACAGTAGAATGACCTGCCCAAGACAGTTGCTGAATATTAAACAAATCAGTGGGGAGTAAACAGCTACAGTCTGCAAACATTTAGAGCACTATCCCTACCACTATCTTGGTACAGGCTAATGGAAGCTGACTCACCCCACTACTATAGTCAACAAGGAATAAACTATTCCTAAACTCAGCAACACATCTCAACGGAAGGATTAGATGCAACAACCACATTTCAACGAAAAGATTTCTCAGAAACATCTACAAAAGGCAGATGAAAAGAAGTTTCAGATTAAGCAAGTACAACAAAGAGAAGATAAAATATGAAACATCATTCTACAATCTGAAAGAAAACATCTTGTTTCGCTACTGAGTTTATCAAACCATATGCTTCAAGCAACTCAGTAGCAACCAAAACATTCACTATCTATCAAGTGAAAAGGTCAACAGGTGACCAACCTAAGTCAAGTCTGCTGGACGTACTGAGTACCAAAGGTTACAAGAGACTCTAAGGCTGCTGGTCTTAGTTTACAGAGTTCCAAGGCTGCTGGCTTTGAAGAGTACGTTGTGTACTGGAGTTCCAAGATTGCGGGTCTTGAAGGAATCTTTGTGATTCAGTTGTAACGATATCCTTAGTTGTACCTATTTTATCACTACTTTAGTATATCCTCCACTACCGTTCTATTTCTACAAGGGGTTTTTATAAATCATATTCCGTTGTGCTTAGTTGTTAGCTAATCTTTTAAGTTATTCTTTTGAAATCAAAATAAGGAAAACTTTTAAAAGAATCTATTCAACCCCCTTTCTAGATATCTTTTGTGCCTCTGGAAACTAACAATTGGTATCAGAGCAGGTTCTCTTATCTAAAGCTTAACCCACTTGAGTAGATCAATGGCACAAACCAGAAATGGATCTGAGCAAGGTGGAGGAAATAAACCACCCATGTGCAACAAGGGCAAATTTACCAACTGGAAAGTTCGCATACAAGTATACATGGATGCCATTGACGAGGATCTATTTGATGTTGTCATTAATGGGCCTTATGTACCAACCAAGCTGACGCCAACTGCTGAAGATCCAAATAAAGTCTCAATCAAACTAAAGAAAGATTAGACTGATGCAGAGAAGAAAACAGTTCAATTAGACAAGAGAGCCAAAAACATTTTGTTCATGGCTCTATACGATGAGTTATTTGAAAATGTGGTCAACTATACAACAGTTAAGGAAGTATGGGATGCACTGCTGATCATGAACAAAGGAACGGAAGAAGTCAGAGAAAACAAGCAGTCCTTGCTCACTCAGCAGTATGAAATGTTCACTCACATCTCAGGGGAAAACATCACTTCCACATATGAAAGATTCAATGTACTACTCAACTCTCTCCGAGCATATGGTAAGATCTATCCAAATAAAGATCTCATCATCAAGTTCATAAGAGCACTGCCAAGCAAATGGGATGCCAAAACCACTGTCATTAAAGAGTCAAAGAATCTTCATGAAATGACTGTTCAGATGCTATATGGCAATCTTCTTACTTATGAACTAGAGCTGACCCAACGAGTAGAAACTTTGTCAGAAGGAAAGAAGAAAGAAAGAGGAATTGCACTAAAGGCATCTACTTCAAAGACTGCTGACTCAGATGATGATGAAGATGATGAACTCAATGATGAAGGAGTTGCTATGCTGGTCAGACACTTCAAAAGGTTTATAAGTAAAAACATCAGACAAAGGAAGTTCAGCAGCAGCTCTAAAGAACAAGTTAATGACTTGTGCTACAATTGCAAACAACCAGGTCATTTCATTGCAAACTGTCCCAAGCCTCCAAGAAATGATCCAAAGAAGGACAAGAAAAAGTCAGAATTCAAAAGCCACTACAAGGCCAAGAAGAAGGAAAGAGGTTTCGTCACTAAAAGTTCATGGAGTGATTTAGACAACAACTGAAGTCCTGAATCAGGTGAAGATGAAGAACCTCAAAAAGCCAACCTATGTTTAATGGCCAAAGAAGGAAAACACAAGAGAGAATTCAATGTGGATGAGGTATTTGACTTTTATTCTCCTGATTTAACTATTGATGATCTTAGAGAAGGAATGCATGACTCTATGATAGAACTGCATAAATATATGAAACTGTTTAGAATTCTATCAAAGGATCATTCTCTTCTTCAAGAGGAAAAAGGGAAAGCAGTCGTAGAGTTGGAAACTGCTCTACGAACCGCTAACTCTTGCACCAGTCTTGAGGCTGAGAATGCTAACTTGAGACAGATAAATGAGCTTAGCACTCAGAAGGAGTTGATTCTAATTTCCAAAATTCAGGAACTAGAAAAGACTATTTCCTCATGGAACAAGTTCTCTCTGTCTATGGATACCATGATCTTTAGCCAAAGATCAATGGCTAACAGATCAGGACTAGGTTTCTGCAATCCTCCTTCAGAAACCTCAGTGGTCAAACCTATGGAAACAAATAATAACAGTTCTCCTAAATTTAATAAGGGAATTGTGTTTGTTAAATCCTTACAGATAGTTAATCCAAACTCTGCAAATTAAGTTGTTGAATCCCCTACAAATCTAGGATTCAAGAAATCAAAGAGTAAGTCAACATCTGCACTCAAGCCTCGAAGGATCGTAGAGTATGGCAAAACTTACTCTACGAACCATCCTGGCAAGAAACATAGAGTTAACTTCCACTTGACAAAAGCCTTGAATCATGGAGTTGTGGGAAGCCAGAAGGAGTTTAAGCCAAAAGGAGAAGCTGTGAGCCACTACTACTCACGCATGTTTAAAACTAGAAGGAATCCTTACTCACACACAAGCATGCATTATATTCGATGTTTCACTTGTCATAAATATGGTCATAAAGCTGCAGAGTGTTATTTCAATTATTTCTATCCTGTACTGCACAGACCCAAAATCAAACAGGTTTGGGTTCCCAAGGTTACTAATGAATATGGACCTAAGCAATATTGGGTACCAAAATGAAAAGCTGATCCTTTCTGCAGGTACACAGCTCTACTGAGTCAACATGGTACCTTGACAGTAGATGCTCAAGACATATGACAGGTAACAAGGCTCTCCTGTCAAACTTTAAAGAAAAAGATGGTCCTGCAGTCATCTTTGGTGATAACAATTCTAGAAAGACAAGAGAATATGGTTTTGCTGGAAATGGTGCAGTGTCGTTCAGCAAAGTGGCATACGTTGATGGACTAAAGCACAATCTTCTCAGCATCAGTCAACTGTGTGATAAAAATCATCAAGTCACCTTTCTTAACAATCAGTGTCAAGTCAGAGACTTGAAGACCAACTCATTGAAGTTGATAGGAACCAGAGAAGGAAATGTCTACACTATTAACCTTGCTAAGTTGAGACCTGATGAAGCAGTATGTTTCCTTGCCAAAGCTTCTGAAGATCAGTGTTGGCTATGGCATAGGAGGTTGTCTCATTTAAACTTCAAAATCATGTCAAGACTTGCCTCTAATCAACTTGTAACAGGACTGTTAAAGCTCAACTTCATCAAAGAGAAACCTTGCAAAGCATGTCAGTTTAGAAAGCAAACAAAGAGCTCATTCAAAAGCAAAGCAATCAACACAAATGATAAGCCCCTTATGTTACTCCATATGGATCTCTTTGGGCCTATCCCAACTACAAGCCTTGGTGGAAAGAAATACTCTCTGGTGGTGGTGGATGACTACACCAGATTCACATGGGTATTCTTTCTGAGCTCTAAAGATGAAACTAGCTCTCACCTTATCAAGCTGTTCAAACTTGTCATGAATGAGAAAGAGGAGAAGATCAAGGCTATCAGGAGTGATCATGGAGTAGGAGTCTTGTGTGCTCCGAACCACTTAAAGCCTTGTCACTATCTCTTTGCACTTCTTAACTGCCATAACTGCTATAATTGTTTTATCACTGCTTTAGTATATCCTTTACTACCGTTCTATTTCTACAAGGGGTTTTTATAAATCATATTCTGTTGTGCTTAGTTGTTAACTAATCTTTTAAGTTATTCTTTTGAAATCAAAATAAGGAAAACTTTTAAAAGAATCTATTCAACCCCCCTTCTAGATATTTTTTGTGCCTCTGGAAACTAACAAAGCGGATAACTCAGCCACCGAAACTTTGAATCGACTCCCGTAAGTTGTAACGTGTTCAAAAATTCTAAGAGGTGTTTTGCCTATGGTTTTGAGTCGTTTCGATGCCCGGGGCCCGTTTTGGTCTACTTTTTCTAAATTTTTCTAAGTGTTCTTTACACAGTTTAGGTAAACGAGCGGATAACTCGGCCACCACTCTAAATCGAGTCCCATAAGTGGTAACGTGTTTAAAATATCTAAGAGATGCTTCGCCTATGGTTTCGAATCATTTCGACACTCGGGGCTTGTTTTGGTCTACTTTTCCTAAATTTTTCTTAGTGTTCTTTATACAAATTAAGCAAACGAGCGGATATCTCGGCCACCGAAACTCCGAATCAAGTCCCGTAAGTTGTAACGTGTTCAAAATATCTAAGAGCTACTTCGCCAATGGTTTCGCGTCATTTTGATGCCCGGGGCCCGTTTTGGTCCACTTTTCCTAAATTTTTCTAAGTGTTCTTTATACAAGTTAGGCAAACGAGCGGATAACTCAGCTACTAGAACTTCGAATCTAGTCCAGTAAGTTGTAACGTGTTTAAAATATCTAAGAGGTGCTTCGCCTTTGGTTTCGCATCGTTTCGACGGCCAGAGCCTGTTTTTATCTACTTTTCCAGAATTTTTCTAAATGTTCTTTATACAAGTTAGGCAAACGAGTAGATAACTCGGCTACTAGAACTCCGAATCGAGTCTCGTAAGTTGTAACATGTTAAAACTATCTAAGAGCTACTTTGCCTATGGTCTCGCGATGTTTTGACGCCCGGAGCCCATTTTAGTCTACTTTTCCTAAATTTTTCTAAGTGTTCTTTATACAAGTTAGGCATGCTTGCGGAGAACTCGGCCACCGGAACTCCGAATCGAGTCTCGTAATTTGTAACATATTCAAAATATGTATGATGTGCTTTGCCTATGGTTTCAAGTTGTTTCGACTCCCGGGATCCTCTTTGGTCTAGTTTTCCTATATTGTTTTAAGTGTTCTTTATACAAGTTAGGCAAACGAGCAGATAACTCGGCCACCAGAACTCCGAATTAAGTCTCATAAGTTATAACGTGTTTGAAATATCTAAGAGGTGATTCATCTATGGTTTCACGTCATTTTGACGCTCGGGGCCCATTTTGGTCTACTTTATCTAAAATTTTCTAATTGTCTTTATACAAGTTAGGCAAACGAGCGGATAACTCGGCCACCGGAACTTCGAATCGAGTCCCATAAGTTGTAACATGTTCAAACTATCTAAGAGGTGCTTTGCCTATGGTTTTGCCTCATTTCGACGGACAGATCCCGTTTTTATCAACTTTTTTTAAATTTTTGTAAGTGTTCTTTATGCAAGTTAGGCAAACAAGCGGATAACTCGGCCACCGGAACTCCGAATCGAGTCCTGTAATTGTAACATGTTTGAAATATCTAAGAGGTGTTTTGCCTATGGTTTCGCGTCGTTTCAATGACCGGAGCCCATTTTGGTCTACTTTTTCTAAAGTTTTCTTAGTGTTTTTTATACAAGTTAGGCAAACAAGCGGATAACTCGGTCACCGAAAGTTCGAATCAAGTCCCATAAGGTATAACATGTTTAAAATATCTAAGAGGTACTTCGCCTATCGTTGCGTGTCATTTCGACGCCCAGGGCCATTTTTGGTATATTTTTCCTAAATTTTTCTTGGTGTTCTACAAGTTAGGCAAGTGAGCGGATAACTCGGCCATCAGAACTCAGAATCAAGTCCCATAAGTTGTAACATGTACAAAATATATAAGGGGTACTTCGCCTATGGTTTCAAGTCGTTTCGATGCCCGGGGCCCATTTTGGTCGACTTTTCCTAAATTTTTCTAAGTGTTCTTTATACAAGTTTCGAAAACGATCGGATAACTCAGCCACCGAAACTCCGAATTGAGTCCTGTAAGTTGTAACGTATATTTAATAATTGCTTCACCTATGGTTTTGAGTCGTTTCGATGCCCGAAGCCCGTTTAGGTTTACTTTTCCTAAAATTTTCTAAGTGTTCATTATACAAATTTGGCAACTGAGCAGATAACTCGACCACTGGAACTCCGAATCAAGTCTCGTAAGTTATAACGTGTTCAAAATATCTAAAAGGTGCTTCGCCTATGGTTTCACATCGTTTCGATGCCTGGGGTCCATTTTTATCTACTTTTCCTAAATTTTTCTTAGTGTTCTTTATACAAGTTAGGCAAACGAGCGGATAACTCAGTTATCGAAACTCTTAATCGAGTCCTATAAGTTGTAACATGTTCAAAATATCTAAGAGGTAAAGTGCTTTTGGTTTCACATCGTTTCGACGATCGGAGCCCGTTTTCAACTGCTTTTCCTAAATTTCTCTAAGTGTTCTTTATACAAGGAAGGCAAACGAGCAGATAACTCGGCTACTGGAACTCTGAATTGGGTCTCGTAGGTCGTAACATGTTCAAACTGTCTAAGAGCTACTTCGCCTATGGTCTAGCGACGTTTTGATGCCCGGAGCCCATTTTAGTCTACTTTTCCTAAATTTTTCTAAGTGTTCTTTATACAAATTAGGCAAGCTTGCGGATAACTCGACCAACGGAACTCCGAATCGAGTCTCATATTTTGTAACGTGTTCAAAATATCTATGATGTACTTTGCTTACATTTTCAAGTTGTTTCGACTCCCAAGACCCGCTTTGGTCTAGTTTTCCTATATTTTTCTAAGTGTTCTTTATACAAGTTAGGCAAACGACCAGATAACTCGGCCATCGGAACTCCGAATTAAGTCTCGTAAGTTAGAACATGTTTGAAATATCTAAAAGGTTTTTCGCCTATGGTTTCACGTCGTTTTTACACTGGCAGCACATTTTGGTTTACTTTTTCTAAACTTTTCTAAGTGTCTTTATACAAGTTAGGCAAATGAGCGGATAAATCGGCCACCAGAACTCTGAATTGAGTTCTATAAGTTGTAACGTATTCAAAATATCTAAGAGGTGCTTTATCTATGGTTTCGCATCATTTCGACGGCCAGAGTGCCTTTTTATCTACTTTTTCTAAATTTTTGTAAGTGTTCATTATACAAGTTAGGCAAACGAGCAGATAACTAGGCCACTGGAACTCCGAATCGAGTCCTGTAAGTTGTAACGTGTTTGAAATATCTAAGAGGTGTTTTGCCAATGGTTTCATGTCGTTTCAAGGCCCCGAGCCCATTTTGGTCTACTTTTTCTAAATTTTTCTTAGTATTTTTTTATACAAGTTAGGCAAACAAGTGGATAACTCGGTCACCGGAACTTCGAATCAAGTCCTATAAGGAATAACATGTTCAAAATATCTAAGAGGTGCTTCGCCTATTGTTTCGTGTCATTTCGACGCCCAAGGCCAGTTTTGATCTATTTTTCCAAAAAATTTCTTGGTGTTCTTTAAGTTAGGCAAGCAAGCGGATAACTCGGCCATCGGAACTTCAAATCAATTCCCGTAAGTTGTAACGCGTACAAAATATATAAGGGGTGCTTCGCCTATTGTTTCAAGTCATTTCGATGCCCGGGGCCCGTTTTGGTCGACTTTTCCTAAATTTTTCGAAGTGTTCTTTATATAAGTTTGGCAAACGAGCGGATAACTCAGCAACTGAAACTCCGAATTGAGTCCTGTAAGTTGTAATGTGTTCAAAATTTCTAATAGGTGCTTCACCTATGGTTTTGAGTCGTTTCGATGCCCGGAGCCCGTTTTGGTCTACCTTTTCTAAAATTTTCTAAGTGTTCTTTATAAAAATTAGGCAAATGAGCGGATGACTCGACCATCAGAAGTTCGAATCTAGTCCTATGAGTTGTAACGTATTCAAAATATCTAAGATATGTTCACCTGCGGTTTCGCATTGTTTCGACTCCCGAGGCCCGCTTTGGTCAACTTTTCCTATATTTTTCTAAGTGTTCTTTATACAAGTTACTCAAACGAGCAGATAACTCGTCCAACGTAACTCCAAATCGAGTCTTGTAAGTTGTAACGTGTTCAAAATATCTAAGAGGTGCTATGCCTAAGGTTTTGAGTCGTTTCGATGCCCGGGGCTTATTTTGGTCTACTTTTCCAAAACTTTTCTAAGTGTTATTTATACAAGTTACCCAAACGAGTGGATAACTCAGCCACCGGAACTCCGAATTGAGTCATATAAGTGGTAACGTGGTCAAAATATCTAAGAGCTGCTTCGCCTATGGTTTCGAATCGTTTTGAGGCTCGGGGCCGTTTTGGATTACTTTTCCTAAATTTTTTTAAGTGTTCTTTATACAAATTTGGCAACCGAGCGGATAACTCGGCCACTGGAACTCCGAATCAAGTTCTGTAAGTTGTAACGTGTTCAAAATATCGAAGAGGTACTTTGCCTATGGTTTCGCTTCGTTTTGAAGCCCGGGGTCTGTTTTGGTCTACTTTTCCTAAATTTTTCTACATGTTCTTTATATAAGTTAGGCAAACGAGCAGATAATTCGGCCACCGAAACTCTGAATCAAGTCTCATAAGTTGTAACGTGTTCAAAATATTTAAGAGGTATTTCACCTATGGTTTCACGTCATTTTGACGCTCGGGGACCATTTTGGTCTACTTTTTTAAAATTGTCTAAGTGTCTTTATGCAAGTTAGGAAAACGAGCAGATAACTCGACCACCGGAACTCCGAATCGAGTCCTGTAAGTTGTAATGTGTTCAATGTGAAGCCCCTAAATTCTCTACACTCCCTGTAGCCGATTTGGTGCTCACGGGAGACTATTCAACTATAAATATTCCATAATATATAACTTCTATCTATCCAAGGTTCACAGTATCCCATAACAGATGTATAGATTCATATCTTATGGATATTTCTTTCATATCAATATTCCCTATCTATCTGACATTCACATTATTAATGATAAGATTGTTCTTGGAACTGAGAGGCGCATTCCGGTAAAAATGGCACCTTATCAGCGCTCATTAAGTGTAACCTCGGCGCTTACAGAACTCCCAAGATCATTTAAATACCCTCATTCAGATGTATAGTTCATATAGATTCTGTACTAGATCAAGTACTATTTTCTAACTTAACTAAGAATGTAAATACAACGCAAGAGATGTAACAAAAGATGATATATATTTCATAAACTTAAGTTTGGTTACAACATTCTCAGTACTATGTTCTTATTACAACAAAGTCTTGTAAGACTTGAAATTATTCAAAACAGTAATATAAAACTAATTAACACGGCCTTTTCCCTTGTCTGTCCCTGAAGTTCCGGGATTACCATCTAAAACTGCAAAGGAAAGTTTTATGCAAGGATGAGCTACAGAATGTTCGGCAAGTTTAATTTCAATAATATAAACACAAGGTGTTTGATTAGAAAGAAGTTCAAAAGCTTTTGCCAACTGAGGGTTTAATACATTAACCATGTGTTTCAACCAGTTCTATCAGCCTTCAATGATTTAGAACAGCTTTGTTCGGATATCTTATAGGGGATCAACCTAATCGAGATACCCTAGGAGTATGCATATCATCCTACTCGTGCCCAACTGCACTTGATGTCAATATATTATCGACAATAACAACCCATATAGGGTGTTTGTATACTCAGTTATAAGATGTCATACCAAATAATTTGGCTTGACACAACAATTCATGCTCGAATAAACAATATATGAATAATAATTCATTTCTTAAGTTATGTTGAATCAAGAAGTAATAACTTCACAATAATTGCTAGCAAGATGTATAATACTTGCATAAAAGTAACAAGGTTTGGAGACTTGCCTGTGCGTAGCACGTTTAGTTCACGCTGTTTATCAACGTTGGGTAGTCTATTTATGTCTATTCATATCAATAATAAACATTAGAATCTATAATAATACTTAGCTAACTAAACTAGACAAGTATCGTTAAGGTTTGGCGCTGATTCGGCCTTTCGATAACGCTATTAAACACTTAAACACGTAGGTTTATTAATAAAATTTTAGTTAATAGCTTAAATATTAGCTTAGACAATTTATTTATCATTTATAATATTTTTAGAAGCTTAATATTATTTTTAAATAATTTTCACAAGCTTGATAGTATTTGTAAATAATTTTTACAAGCTTAGAAATATTTTTAAATAATTTAATTATCATTTATAATATTTTTAAAACATTAATATATTATTTAAATGATTTATTTATTATTTAGAATAATTTTAAACATTTAAAATATTATTTAAATGATTTAATTATCATTTATAATATTTTTAGAATTTTAATATATTATTCTAATATATTTAGAAAGTAAGTATATTATTTAAAATGATTTATTTATCATTTATAATAATTTTAGAAAATTACTATATTATATAAAATCAAACTCTTTTAATTGTCTCATCAAAACGAATGTTCCATCTTTGAGAAGCTTGCTTCAATCCATCAATGGATCATTGTAGCTTAAAACATGATTTACTTCAACCTTTGAAACAAATTCCTCTGGCTGTATCATACATACATTCTCCTCAAATCTTCATTGAGGAAGGGCGTCTCCACATCCATTTTGCCAGATTTCGTAATAAGCTACAATCACAAGCAAAATCCAAATGAACTTGAGCATTACCCGGTAGTAAGGTTTTATCACAGTCAACTCCTTGACTTGAAAAACCTTTTAAACAGGTCTGGTCTTATAGGTTTCCACCTTGCCATTTACCCCAGTCTTTCTCTTAAAGACCCATATTCACACTCTAGGCACTATGCCCTTTTGTGGAGTAACCAGAGTCTATACTTGGTTCTCATACATGGAGTCCATTTCGGATTTCATGGCCATCTGCCATTTCTCTGAGTGTCTTCTACACATAGCCTCATCGTATATAACTAGATCATCATCCTCTATGATGCGTACCTCATCATCATCCTCTATGATGAATCCATACCTCCCAGGTATCTTCGGTACTCTTCTAAATTTACGATTCGGTTGTGGTACAATAGGTCTATCTACAGGTTCCTCGGTTCGACTTAAAGTGCTTTGTGGTTCTTGAACTCCTTCAATATCTATTACCCTCCCACTAGCTTCTTCAATGATAAACACCTTTATCTAAGAAGGCAGCGTGTAGGATTATAGTAATAATACCCTAAACTTTCTTTAGGATATCCCACAAGTCTGCACTTGTCAGATTTTGTCCCAAACTTATCTTTGAAACTCTTTTCACATAAGCTGGACAACCCCTTATCTTAACATACTTAAGAGTAGGAATCCTTCCTATCCATAACCTTTATGGAGTGTTAGGCTCGGATTTTTTGAGGTTACCTTATTTTTGTAGATATGCAGCCGTTTCTAGGGCATAACCCCAGATGGATACTAGAATATCGGTAAAAATCATTATAGACTATACCATGTCCAACAAGGTACAATTTCTCCTTTTAGATACACCAATCAATTATTGCATATCAGGAGGTGTCCATTATGAGAAAATTCCATTTTGAGATGATCTAGAAACTCATTACACAAGTATTCTTTCCTCGATCTGATCAAAGAATCTTAATACTTTGTCAATATGTTTCACTTCTGAATTCTTTGAACATTTCAAATGATTCAGACTTGTATTTTATTAAATACACACATTCAACTCTTTGAATGACCATCTCCTTTTCTTTTACTAGTTTGTTCAATTTGCAAAATTATTTTTCATGTAAGTCAAGTTTACAAAGTCCATGATCTTCCAGTTTCAAACAAAACATTATCATTATAAATAGAACAACAATTGTTCTTAAATATAATACCAGAACCTTCCTTGTCCAACAACGAAAGTTATAATGTTTCTAATGAGAACTGAAACATAACAACAACTTATTAACTTAATAGACTTGCCAGTAGGCAACGCTAAACTATAAGTTCCTAGGGCTAATGTAGCAACCATTGCTCCATACTCCACACGTAAGATTACTTACTCTTTGTTTAGCTTTCTACTTCTACTTAGTCTCTGCATTGGATTGCATATGTGAGAACTATAGCCGGTATCCAATACCTAAGTAGAATCTTGACTCATAAAAAAATTTATTTCAATCATGAACAAAGCTATATCTGTAATCGAAGCTTCACTAAGCTTCTTCTGGTTAGCCTCTGTAAGATTCTCCTTACAGTTTCCTTTCCAGTATCCAGGCTTAATGTAGTGGAAGCAAACTCCTTTGCTATCTGCATCAGCCTTGTTCTTATTGTCCTTTGTTTTTGCCTTTCCATTTACCTTCTTTGAATTGTTCTTCTTTTAAGAAGATTCTTTGGCCCTCTTCCACTTCTTGGAAGAATCATCTACCAGTAAGACTTGGTCTTTCTTGGTTAGAAAGTGACTCTTTACAGTTTTCAACATGTTTAAGCAACTTAGGCAGGCTGATATATATAGCTTATTCACGTGGAAATTCACAACAAATTATGAGAAAGAGTCCGAAAGTGATTGCAAGATCAAATCTTGGATCAACTCTCCATCCATGACAAAACCTTGTTGTCCTAATTGTTCAATCAGATTGATCATTTTTAGGACATTTGTCTATACTATAGTGCCATCGGTTATTCTAGATTGGAAGAGCTCCTTAGATATCTAATATCTAGCAGTCCTACTTTCCTCACCCTTTAACTCTTTGAAGGTGCCAGAGTACAGTAGGAGCATCCATAGTTTCATGCTGACGCTGAAGCTTGTTACTCATGGATGCGAGCATGATGCATTGAGCCAACTGTGCATCATCTCGCCACTTTCTAAAAGTAGCAATCTCTTCCTCTGAGGCATTGTCTGCAACCATTGCAGGGATATGCATATTAAGGACATAAGATAGCTTTTCAACCTTGAGAACTATTCTCAAATTCTTTAACCAGTCCTTTTAATTTGATCCGGTTAATTAGCATCTAATATGCTCCGCAGTGATATTGACTTAGACATTGTAAAATAATGTTAAATGAATTTGTAATTTAATAACATTTTAGCATACATTCATTTAATAAATTACCAAAATAAATTAGGTCTTTTTTTTAAATTGGTATCTCTCACTTTTTCATCAAACTATATTACCCTCATTATATAGTTCGGCAAATCTAATTAAAGATTTGCTAGTGAGAATAAGGATCTCATTTCAAATGTATATAGCCTTGTGTGTGCACAACAAATTATATATAAATAAATAGGTAGACAACTATTGTCAATTACATCACTATGTAACTCCTTGTATTTTGCCTCTTAGATTATAATGGTCAAGTGTGTGCACATCCGAACTAAAATAATCTAAGTTAAGTCTAACCTAGCACTTCCATATATGTGAAGAGAAAAAGACCGCCCTTGTGTGTGTACAACAAAAAAGTAATGTTCAATTCCTTAATAAGCATCAAATGTGATAAAATAACATCTTAAATATTTAATACTCGCCGTGTGTGTGCACAACAAACTCATATTAAATATTTAATACTCTATTGTTTTACCATGCTAGAAGGCGACGCTCGATATTCCAAATATCTTTGAACGCTTATAACTTAATATAATTTCTTTGAGGGGTTTTTTATTATTTGTCTCATCTTGTTTAGCGCGCATGCACATATATATATATAAAATACGCGTCATATTATTTAACATGCGAAGCATGTTGTATAATATATAATATATATACATAGTAAGCATGCACATATAGAATACTATATTCTACCCGGATTGATTATGGACTTTTATTCTAGTTTGGTTCACTAGAGCCACCAAATGAACCAAAAGGTCAAACCTAGGGTGCCCGAACAAAATTTAAATATAACTATTACATTTAAACCTGGGCTCCATTACAAACGGATCTTCAAGCGCTCCTTGCTCCTTTGTCTCCAATTCTTCAAGTAATTCTAACTAAACCTATTATATAAACTATTTACAATAAATAGAAACCTTGATCAGCAGTCAAGGGGAGGTACATAGGAGGAAACTATAAATCCAATTTTGAAACAAAATAAACTCCTTTATTTTAATCAAAATTTAAATCATAATAAACTTATTTATTTTATTTTATCCAATTTTGAATAAAAATAAACTCCTTTATTTTTAATCAAATTTCAAATCAAAATAAACTCCTTTATTTTAATTAACATGGAAACCAATTTCAAGTTCAAAATAAACTCCTTTATTTTAACTTAAAATTGCTTGGAAAAATAAAATATGTTAAATCCTATTCCTTATCAAAATAAACATCTTTATTTTTTAAGGAAACATGGAATCATATTCCATATGTGAATAAACTCCTTTATTCTAGTTAACGTAGAATCCAATTCCAAGTTCAAATAAAACTTTTAATTTTAATTATATTCCAATTCAAAATGAACCTTTTATCTTAATTGAAAATAAATAAAATCAAAATAAAATTTTTTCAAAATCTGCAGACCGACGCGGCCGCGCTCCAAAATGAACTAGGTGCGGCGCGGCCGCGCTGCACCCCTAGAAACGATTTCTAGGTTAGGGCGCGACCACGCTCCAAAATGAACTGAAAGCGGCGCGGCCGCGCCGCGTAGCAGACTTCGAAATTTGTTTTTTTTTTCATTGCCCAGAAAATCGATCCAATCGCATACCCATACATACATGGAATCATAATAATCGATAATTAGCACAAGGTTACGTTCTGATGCCACTGTTAGGTTTGTATATAGCGCGAACATGCAATCAAATTACATAAATAGTGCAGAAGCGCAATAAAATGGATTTTAAATTTTTTTATACAAACCATCACCATGATCGTCCACGTGCTCAAGTATCAACTAAACGAAAGAGATAAAGTATGAGAATCATACCCTTGTAGAACCATGCTTCCACAGGTACGAGTTCACCTCCAAATCCTTCGCGTTCTCCTTGAATTCCACCGATTAAATTCCTTCCTTTGATTAACATTAGCCACCCAAGTGTTTGGCCTCTAGAGGTGATCCACCAAGGAATAATAGTTGTTCAAGAAGATGGGTATTGACAAAACCCTAGTTTCTATCTCTATAAAACATTGCAAGTACTCTCTCTTTCCAATTCTTATGGAAGAGTGTGTAACTGTCTAACCCTAAATCATGATAAGACTCCTCTTATTTATAGATATAGGGAACCCTCCTAAACTATTTAGGATTAGGATTTTTATTTTAATTAAACTCCTTTAATTAATTAAACTCCTAATCCAATTAGGAATTTATGAGAGTACTTTTATTAATTAATTCTCAATCCATATTAGGAATTAAATAATAGTAATAGTAATAATAATAATAGGACTCCTCTTATTAATTTATATTTAATATTTCCAAAATATTAAACAATAAATATTAAGCTATTTAATTTATTCTATCTCCATTGATTAAATTAAATACACTTAACTTATTATTACGATTATGCCATTTACTTCTTAAATAAATATTTTTTCTTTTGCGGTGTGACCCTTTAGGTTCTCCATATTAAACCGGTTGTGAATAAATCAATTAGAACAATTCTAATTTTATTTAAATAAATAAATTAAACTATTTAATTCATTTAAATATATAATATTTATTCTACAATAAGGGTAAGCCCCCTTAGCGATCAACGACTTTTTAGATAATATAGATTTAAACATTAATCACAAAAGAACCTTTCAGTGAATAGTTACCGTACAATTCAATCCTTCTACCATATAATGTCCCAATTAAATATAAGATATGGAATTACTGTCAAGTCTTATTTTATTTAATTATATGTATTTCGATTCTTAAATGCACAACTCTGATTAATGCAAATTAGAAACTCTTTTCTAATTTCATTCTGCTTTGGCCAAAGACTTCTGAGTCGTCATTTATCGAATCACATAGGACATTCACTCCTTTTACTAGAAGTGGTAGATTCTTTGTTGACCATTCACCTATCTCCATGTACAACTTATTATACCCAATCATACCCTTTGATATACCCTAAGGGTCTTAAGGGACATGTCAAAGTATAACTCATCATACACAAGATACTATGATGATCTCAAGTCCAAGGATCACTTGTACTACTATCACTAGAGGAATTCCTATTGACAGGCGAGTAAAACTCCATTAGGTATTCCTTAGCGAGCCACGTTCAGTGAACTTATTCTCTAATAAGCACCTACATACTTGCTTTAGTGTCGCCACATAAATGATTATGAGATCAGTCATCCTCTTCATAAGAGCAAGCAACGTATGTACTAATTTATCCGGATTCACTAATCCCCTTTTTAGTAATCCATCGATTAGGAACAATTTTAGTTTGTGAGCTATCTAGAATTTAGATCTCATTAGCATGATCCCCATCATGATTCTAAACGCATTGCTCAAAACTATGGGTTTATCACATTTAATATAACAACACTATGTAGATAATGTAAAATGCCTTTAATAACCGAATAAGATTACAAAGTATATATACTATATCATATCAAATATGATTGGCTTGTGTGCATACTACTTTCAGTAGTTGCATTAGGTTAGTTTGACTGACGACCTTGTAAGGCTCCTAAGAGTATGTCCACTAATTGTTGGGTAGAGTTTGTTTCTCTATCCTCATTCTCTCTTTCTGTCTGATTTCTCCTTCTTATTGCCATGATTATATAAATAAAGGAAAGGCAAGTATAAATACAAGTATATACTACACACAGAGTTAACAACTTGATTTGTACAAACATAACTTGTATATCACATACTGAAAGTTTACATATTTGACTAGTGGTTTATACTACCACTAGTTAGTACAAAGGATTCCCTATTTTACAACTAAAATCTTTATAATACAAACTGCAGAAAATAAACCTAAGTACTATACTACACTCAACGACCACGTGCCTCTTTATAGGCATCCTGGACCATGTGGCATACCACTAATCGATCTATCATATAGTCCACCTTCTTCTCCTCTATTGGATATCTAATCACTCGACGCTCTAAGTTGTCGAATGAATCACGACATCCTTTATCAACTCGGTATAACTACATTTATGCATCTTGCTTTTCCTTTTGAGTACTCTGAAGGAGTGCCCTAAGACGACGAGTAGTACCCTTCTCTGACTCCAACAAACCCTCAGCTATGAATGTCCGAAAGTTGGCAGCCTCTAGGTGATAGACTCCACGGCACGCTTGCGTGAGGTGGTCGTCGCCCGGATCGTTTCTAACAAGTTGATAGGATGGATAGCTTGCAACACCTTAACCCCTCGCCTATATGTAGACGGTAATCTTGGTACAATTGCTTGCTTAGGAAATTTGCGGAGGATGAACACCAACGACACTTCGACCCCTCGCTTATATTGAAGCGGTAATCTCGGTACTATCGACGATTGATGCGGTAGAAGACGCCACACACAACTATGAATGGTTGTATGATAAGTCAATTATGAATCTAAAAAGAAGAACTAAGGAACACTTAGGAATTCTTCAAAGAACCACAAGTAGAGAAACAAACTCACAATAGTATTGATAATCTGAAAATTGATATGAATGAATGATTTTACATCCTAGCATCACTTGGTATTTATAGGAACTCATGGTGTGCTAAACCATCATCATAAGTCAAGATCTAACAACTAATCACATCACATGTATCAGCCACCCAAAGAATTTAACAATCCAAAACATGTGATGTGTTAAAAGTCCAACTCAGACAACTATAAACTGATCAGCACATTGCAAGCTATTTTCACACCTGATAAATTTCGAATTTGGACTTGGGCCAAGAATGAAAATTGTAGCCCTGGAGTTTCTAATGAATTTAGGCTTTTGAATCACCTCATTTGGAGTTTGGAAACTCAAGTTATGGCCAAAATACGAACTGATGTCAAACTAGTCCAAAAGTGCGGAAATGCTGATTCTTTTGTGTCGGTTCGGGTATGCTTGCTTCCAATGTGTTTATGAACTTCGCATGCTTGTAAACCCGTCTCTATAACCTCTATGCTCGATCCAACCTCGGTCCATAATTTATGAATCATCCCGTTAAGTCCTTCTTTGAAGCGTTTAGCTCGTGTCCTCGTAATGGGTCCAAGTGGCATATGCAATGGATCCACTTGTGTTTTGTCAAGGGCTTGTGAACTAAGGATGTCCTCATCATACCTCTCCTCTTGAAAAGGATTTGTCCTCAAATCTTCACCTACGTCAAACGGGCTTAGATCAGAAACATTGAAAGTTGCACTAACATTATACTCACCGGGTAAGTCCAATTTGTAAGCATTGTTGTTAATGCGTTCAAGCACTTGAAATGGTCCATCTCCTCTTGGAAGTAATTTCGAACGCCTTTGAGCAGGAAATCTTTCCTGACGCATGTGTAGCCATACCCAATCCCCGGGTTCGAAGATTACTTGACGCCGACCCTTGTTGGCCTGTTTGGCATATTGATCCGTCCTCTTCTCAATGTTGAGTCTTGTCTTCTCATGTATCTGCTTAACAAAATCAGCTTTGTTTTTGCCATCCATGTTAGTATACTCGGAAACAGGTAATGGTGACAAATCCAAGGGTGTTAAAGGATTAAAGCCATACACAATTTCAAAAGGTGAGAATTTAGTAGCAGAGTGAACAGACCTATTATAAGCAAACTCAACATGTGGTAGACACTCTTCCCAAAGCTTAATATTCTTTTTAATGATAGCCCTCAATAAAGAAGATAGAGTTCTATTAACTACTTCCGTTTGGCCGTCAGTTTGTGGATGACAAGTAGTTGAAAACAGCAGTTTAGTTCCTAGTTTACACCACAAAGTTTTCCAAAAATAGCTTAAGAACTTAGCATCTCTATCTGAAACAATTGTTCGGGGCATGCCATGCAAACGTACAATGTCTCTAAAGAATAAATCAGCAACATGGGATGCATCATCAACTTTGTGGCATGGGATAAAATGTGCCATTTTTGAAAATCTATCCACGACCACAAATATAGAATCATGACCATGCTTAGATCTAGGTAAACCCAATACAAAGTCCATAGACAAATCAATCCAAGGTTCACTCGAAATAGGCAATGGTGTGTATAACCCATGGGGTTGAACACGAGATTTAGCTTGACGACATGTAATGCATCTATCATAAATTCTTTCTACATCTCGTTTCATATGGGGCCAATAGAAATGTTCTTTTATCACAGATAAGGTCTTATCAACGCCAAAATGTCCCATCAAACCACCCCCATGTGACTCTCGAACCAATAACTCACGCAAAGAACATGCAGGTATACATAATCGATTCTCACGAAACAAGAATCCATCCATCTTGAAGTATTTACCTACAACATTCTTTTCACAATTTTTAAACTCTTCACAAAAATCATGGTCATTATCATATAATTCTTTGATTTGTTCAAAACCAAGTAATTTTGTGTCAAGAGTATTTAACAACACATACCTTCGCGAAAGAGCATCGGCCACGACATTTTCCTTACCTTGCTTATAGCGAATGACGTATGAAAATGTCTCGATGAACTCCATCCATCGTGCATGTCTCTTGTTCAACTTGTGTTGGCCTTTCAAATATTTCAATGATTCATGATCCGTGTGAATCACAAATTCCTTAGGCCACAGGTAATGTTGCCAAGTTTCCAATGATCGAACCAAAGCATATAACTCCTTGTCATAGGTAGGATAGTTCAAAGCTGATCCACTCAATTTTTCACTGAAATATGCCACTGGCTTTCCTTCTTGCATTAACACAGCTCCAATGCCTAATCCTGAAGCATCACATTCAATTTCAAAGGTCTTAGTGAAATTAGGCAATACAAGTAAAGGAGCGTTAGTTAATTTTTCTTTAATCAAATTAAACGCTTTTTCCTGTGCATCACCCCACTTGAATCCTACACTCTTTTTGATTACTTCGGTGAGTGGTGCTGTGACTTCGCTGAAGTTCCTTACAAACCGTCTATAGAAACTTGCGAGCCCATGGAAGCTACGAACTTGACTGACATTCGTAGGAGTTGGCCATTCTTGGATTGCACGTACCTTTTCTTCGTCAACCTGTACTCCCTGTGCACTAACAACAAAGCCAAGGAACACAACTCGATCCGTACAAAATGTGCATTTGTCCATATTAGCATACAATTTTTCTTTCCGAAGCACTTCTAGGACAGATTTTATATGCAATGCATGCTCTCCTAAATCTTTACTGTAGATCAAGATATCATCAAAGTAGACAACTACAAATTTTCCAATGAAGGATCGCAAAACATGGTTCATTAATCTCATGAATGTGCTAGGAGCATTAGTTAAACCAAAGGGTAAGACTAACCACTCGTATAATCCATATTTTGTTTTAAAAGCAGTTTTCCATTCGTCACCCTCATGCATTCTAATTTGATGATAACCACTCTTTAAATCTATTTTAAAAAACACACAAGATCCATGCAATTCATCTAACATATCATCTAACCTAGGAATGGGATGCCGATACTTTACCGTGATGTTATTTACCGCTCGACAATCAATGCACATGCGCCACTTCCCATCTTTCTTAGGTACTAAAATAACTGGAACCGCACATGGACTCATGCTTTCTCTCACGAACCCCTTGTCCATTAGCTCGTCAACTTGCCTTTGCAATTCCTTCGTTTCCTCGGGATTGCTTCGGTATGCCGGGCGATTTGGAATGGTCGCGCCGGGGACAAAGTCAATTTGATGTTCAATTCCCCGAATTGGTGGTAATCCTTGGGGAAGCTCCTCGGGAAATACATCCTGATAATCTTGCAAAAGAGTAGAAATAACACTAGGCAATGAAGTTTTATTAGCGTTAGTATTCAAAAGTGCCTCCCTATACCGAAGTACAATCATTGGCCTTTTAGAATCCAAAGCTCGCCTTACATCACTCCTTTTTGCAAAAATATTTGTTTTTCTCTCTTCTCCTTTCTTTTTTTCTCTCTCTTTTGTTTTCTTTTCATGATCTCTCTGTAAGTGTATTTGATCCTCATGCACCTGTTTTGGTGACATAGGACACAAGGTAAATTTTCTTTGATTGTGAACAAAAGAGTACTCATTAGTAAAACCGTCGTGTTTTACTCGCCGATCGAACTGCCAAGGTCTCCCAAGTAGTAAATGACCTGCCTGCATAGGAACTACATCACAAAGGATCTCATCAACATACTTCCCAATTGTAAACGGTACTGATACTTGCTTGGTAACTTTGATGTCGCCGCTGTCATTGAGCCACTGCAATCGGTATGGGTGAGGATGTTTGGATGTTGTAAGTCCCAATTTCTCCACCATTGTGATGCTTGCCACATTTGTACAGCTCCCACCATCAATTACAACACAACAGATCTTACCATTTACCATGCATCTAGTATGAAATAGATTCTCTCTTTGCTCGCTGCTTTCTTCCTTTACCTGTGTACTAAGCATTCTCCGTGTAACTAACACTTCACCATGCATAGCAACCTCTCTATCTTCCTCCAACGGTGGCATAGAGTCATTGTCACTATCTTCTTCCTCGGTCTCCAAATCCCCATTATCAAGCAATAACATAGTTCTTTGATTTGGGCATTGATTTGCAATATGTCCCCTGCCTTGACATTTAAAGCATACAATATCTCGATTACGACTAGTAGAAGGTGTATTAGTTTTACCTTGCACCACTTGATTAGCCGCTCCCTGCTTGATTTCTGGCTTTGGTTTGAAAACAGTTGGCTTTTCCTCACGCTTCACATTATTGGATTTCCATGATGAACCTGTGGTAGTGTTTATTCGTTGGCCACCTCTCCTCTTAAGTTGCTTCTCTATTTTGATAGCCATGTGCACCATGTCTTCCAATACCACATAATGTTGACGCTCCACCAAATCTGCAATATCCCAATTTAAACCTGCTGAAAATCGGGCCATGGTTGCCTCATTATCCTCGTCGATGTCAGCTCTAGACATTAGCATTTCCATTTCTTTGAAGTAGTCCTCCACACTCTTGTTTCCCTGTCTCAAATTTTGTAAGTTTCGAAACAGATCTCGATAGTAGTGGCTTGGGACAAACCTCTTTTTCATTACAGCTTTCATTTCTGCCCAAGTCTCTATTGGACGTTCTCTGCTCCTCCTTCGGCTGGTCATCAATTGATCCCACCAAGTAACTGCATACTCTGAAAATTCGGTAGCTGCAATCCTAACTTTCTTGAGTTCCGAGTAGTTGTGACAGTCAAAGATCCACTCCATTTTCTTCTCCCACTCTAAATATGCCTCGGGGTCACTCCTGCCTTGGAATGTGGGAATTTTCATTTTGATGCTATCGAGATTGTTGTCCTCTCGATTTCGGCCGCCTCTATCCTTTGCAAAATGTCTCCTAGGGATAAGGTCAATTTCCCGATCCTCTTCCTCGCTAAACCTTTCATCATAGTAATTTGTCTCTGCTAGCCTTGCTTCCTTTTGTTGGGTCTTTCCTTTTGGGCGCCCACCCGGAGGGATTTGAGTTTGTTCCCCTCGAGTGACACTCAATTGATCGATGCGATCATGCACTTGTTCAATAGCCATCCCCAATTGTCTAGAAAATTCTTTCATCATAGCCTCCATCATGAGTTTTGGGTCAAAATTCGATGTAGAAGGTTCATTTTCAATTGTCTTATCTCTTGTGTTAGACATATTTTCTGCAAAATAAATATTAGTAGAAAACAAGTTCCTCACCACTCCCTTGCGTGTTTCACTCAAACAATATACCATATAAGTAGGAAACGCTCGTGTATCACACAATTAGGCTTTTACCCTCAATTAAACTTACTACTCTTGCCTTTTTCCGCTCGTAGTTCTCTCTAATAGGTTCTTTTTGAATTCTCACAAATATTACCTCAATTCTCTAATTACAATCCAATAATAACTTATCAAGAAAACAATATAGAAGGTACGACTCTCCACAAGACTTTCAAACGCCAAATATGATTCTTGCAAATGAAAATCCCGATGATAGCAATTCAACAATACAAATTTTCTGCTATATATTTTATGCAGTTTTTTTTTTTTTTTTTTTTTGACTATATTTCAACAATAAAAGTAAAGATAAGTAACTTGATAAGAAACTTAGCTTTGATACCAAATGATAGACTCCACGGCACGCTTGCGTGAGGTGGTCGTCGCCCGGATCGTTTCTAACAAGTTGATAGGATGGATAGCTTGCAACACCTTAACCCCTCGCCTATATGTAGACGGTAATCTTGGTACAATTGCTTGCTTAGGAAATTTGCGGAGGATGAACACCAACGACACTTCGACCCCTCGCTTATATTGAAGCGGTAATCTCGGTACTATCGACGATTGATGCGGTAGAAGACGCCACACACAACTATGAATGGTTGTATGATAAGTCAATTATGAATCTAAAAAGAAGAACTAAGGAACACTTAGGAATTCTTCAAAGAACCACAAGTAGAGAAACAAACTCACAATAGTATTGATAATCTGAAAATTGATATGAATGAATGATTTTACATCCTAGCATCACTTGGTATTTATAGGAACTCATGGTGTGCTAAACCATCATCATAAGTCAAGATCTAACAACTAATCACATCACATGTATCAGCCACCCAAAGAATTTAACAATCCAAAACATGTGATGTGTTAAAAGTCCAACTCAGACAACTATAAACTGATCAGCACATTGCAAGCTATTTTCACACCTGATAAATTTCGAATTTGGACTTGGGCCAAGAATGAAAATTGTAGCCCTGGAGTTTCTAATGAATTTAGGCTTTTGAATCACCTCATTTGGAGTTTGGAAACTCAAGTTATGGCCAAAATACGAACTGATGTCAAACTAGTCCAAAAGTGCGGAAATGCTGATTCTTTTGTGTCGGTTCGGGTATGCTTGCTTCCAATGTGTTTATGAACTTCGCGTGCTTGTAACCCGTCTCTATAACCTCTATGCTCGATCCAACCTCGGTCCATAATTTATGAATCATCCCGTTAAGTCCTTCTTTGAAGCGTTTAGCTCGTGTCCTCGTAATGGGTCCAAGTGGCATATGCAATGGATCCACTTGTGTTTTGTCAAGGGCTTGTGAACTAAGGATGTCCTCATCACTAGGTCTTTGGTCGGTTGTTGTACCATCCCCGTGACTATTTCTTCATGTTTGTCACACTCATCATCTGTCTACTCCAACCTCCTCTTCAGGATCTGCTAACTGTCCATTTATAGGATTTTCAGCTTCTTCTGTATCCAATATCTCTTGGTCATGTAAGAGTTCTTCCTCCTTAGGATCCTCCTCCTCTGGTGATCCTAGTGCTGGATATACCTCTACTGGCTCTTCCTCTGGATCATTATCTGTCTCTGACTCCCCCATAAGTAGATCTATAAATAGAAGGTCATTCTAATCTATGTCTGACACCCTACAAAAGAATTTTACTTGTTTAGTATTATAGTGAAACAAATTTACACATAAGATAAAGCTTTTAAGATTATTTCATGTATAATTAAGTATTTTACGGACTCAAAGACTACATCCTAAGGTATTTCCTAACTACCTTAGAGTTATAATCTACAACTTTGATACCAACTTGTGAATCCATGTTAACTGTGTTTGGATACCCTCACTTGGATGTATAGATTCATATCTTATGGATATCTCTTTCATATTGATATTCCTTATCTATCTGACATTCACATTATTAATGATAAGATTGTTCTTGGAACTGAGGGGTGCATTCTGGTAAAGATGGCACCTTACCGGCGCTCATTAAGAATAACCTCAGCGCTTACAGAACTCCCAAGATCATTTAAATACCCTCATTCAGATGTATAGTTCATATAGATACTGTACTAGATCAAGTACTATTTTTTAACTTAACTAAGAATGTAAATATAATGCAAGAGATGTAACAAAGAGATGATATATATTTCATAAACTTAAGTTTGGTTACAACATTCTCAGTACTATGTTCTTATTATAACAAAGTCTTATAAGACTTGAAATTATTCAAAATAGTAATATAAAACTAATTAACACGGCCTTTTCCCTTGTCTGTCCCTAAAGTTCCGGGATTACCATCTAAAACTGCAAAGGAAAGTTTTGTGCAAGGATAAGCTACAAAATGCTCAGCAAGTTTAATTTCAATAATATAAACACAAGTTGTTTGATTAGAAAGAAGTTCAAAAGCTTTTGCCAACTGAAGGTTCAATACATGAACCATGTGTTCCAACCAATTCTATCAGCCTTCAATGACTTAGAACAGCTTTGTTCGGATATCTTATAGGGGATCAGCCTAATCGAGATACCCTAGGAGTATGCATATCATCCTACTCGTGCCCAACTGCACTTGATGTCAATATATTATCGATAATAACAACCCATATAGGGTGTTTGTATACTCAGTTAAAAGATGTCGTGCCAAATAATTTGGCTTGACACGACAATTCATGCTCGAATAAACAATATATGAATAATAATTCATTTCTTAAGTTATGCTGAATCAAGAAGCAATAACTTCACAATAATTGATAGTAAGATGTATAATACTTGCATAAAGGTAATAAGGTTTGAAGACTTGCCTATGCGTAGCACGTTTAGTTCACGCTGTTTATCAACGTTGGGTAGTCTATTTATGTCTATTCATATCAATAATAAACATTAGAATCTATAATAATACTTATCTAACTAAACTAGACAAGTATCGTTCAGCGCTGATTCGGCCTTTCGATAATGCTATTAGACACTTAAACACGTAGGTTTATCAATAAAACTTTAGTTAATAGCTTAAATATTAGCTTAGATAATTTATTTATCATTTATAATATTTTTAGAAGCTTAATATTATTTTTAAATAATTTTCACAAGCTTGGTAGTATTTTTAAATAATTTTTACAAGCTTAGAAATATTTTTAAATGATTTACTTATCATTTATAATATTTTTAAAACATTAAAATATTATTTAAATGATTTATTTATTATTTAGAATAATTTTAAACATTTAAAATATTATTTAAATGATTTAATTATCATTTATAATATTTTTTTTAGAATTTTAATATATTATTCTAATATATTTAGAAAGTAAGTATATTATTTAAAATGATTTATTTATCATTTATAATAATTTTTAGAAAATTACTATATTATTTAAAATGATTTATTTATCATTTAAAATAATTTTAATACATTAATATCATTTTTAAATTATTTATTTAATATAATTATTAAATAATTTATTATTATTATTATTTAATTAAATTAAATAATTAATAAAATTTTATGTCAAAATATTAAAAGTTACTAAATATAATTAAAAATAAATTTTAATATTTATTTATTAATTATTTAATATTTATTTCTAATTTATTTAATTATTATTAATTTTTATTTATTTCGTCGTTAAAAGGCTTTAGCGACGGTTGACTGTCGCCTTTGGTGTTCTTCAAAAACCGGAAGGAGATTGTCGGCTAAGGGGGCCTATAGCGACGAATATGTATCGCTATAGGTGTTCTTCATGGGCTGAAGAACAGCCGGTCAACATTGAGCAGGGACCTTTGATCTAAAATTTCTTCTCACTGATTTATTATGTGTTTAATTCTTGTTTGTAGTTTTAGTTTATATATCAGCGTATAACGACATGCAAAGTTTTGGATAACACAATATAAACTTATGCTCTAAAGATCTGGTCAAACTAGCTTGGTCGCCTTTGTTCTTGAGTTTCTGGGTTACCCAGAAACTCATCCCGCTTTAAAGGTCAACGGTGTTTGACCAGGTATTCCGTCCAATTTGGTTACTGTTAATGTGATATAAAGGTTCAAAGTTGTTGTTTACATAATAGAGATCATTTTCATGCCAAGAAATAACACATAAAATATCATTTAGACACGATCTGGGCTGCTCAAACAGTTGTCAGTGTACTGTCAGAGTTCTTGAAGGTTTCTAGGTTGCCCAGAAACAATCCCAGCTGAACGATCAACACAGTTGGACCGTGAATAACTTGTTTTATAGATATTTTTTTAACATTCTATAAATTGGATATTGTAGAGAACATGGCAAACTATACATACAAACTTTAAAATGGATTAACGGACAAATTAAGCCGATCAAATCGCCTGACAAAATGGCTTGTCAAACAGTTCTGGGCTGCCAAAGTCAGTTCATGTTTTTCATCATTTTCGACTATTTAAATGTTATGGATCCATGTTTTATCAACCCAGATCATTTATTAACATATTATTAAGCATTCCTAAACATCTAAACATAAAATTTAATAAAGCCCTAATGATCTAGCATGGAATTAGGGTTTTACACCTTTTTGCTCAACCTTTTGATTTTTGCTCTTTGATTCTGATCTTGCTACTGCTGAGGCTTGTTATGGCTTGAATTATAAGTATATAGGCTTCAAAATTTCGTGGCTTAAAAGATCAGATGACTTATCTATTTATAGCACTTGTAAGTTTAGGGTTTTTAAGTCTTTTTTCCAATTTTGCCTCCAAAAATATCTTCCCTTGTTACTTGTGTTACTTGTCATCTGATGTTAGTCACCTACTTGTGCTGGAGAGTTGATAAAATATCTGATCCTATATTCTTATCCCTTTCTAATTGGTTTAAAGTTTTATTTTTGATTTATTTTCTTACTAATTAAACTTAGATTTTTTTGTTAATCATGTTTAGGAAGTTTAATTATGTTTAGTAATATCTTAATTAAGTTTATATATCATAATTAAGGTTTAACATTTTATAGTTTAAAGTTTAGGACATCATAATTAGAATTTGGGTTTCCTAATTAGGGTTAGGGTTTCCTAATTCATGAATTAGGGTTTAAAATTTTCAGTTAGGGTTTTAATATAAATTCAATGATTCATAATTAATGTTATGATTCATTACTTAGAATCTAATTATATCAATTAAGATTCTTGTGTAACAATTAGGGTTTCGGTTCGTCAATTCGAATAACGTTTATCAATTAGGGTTTATAATTCAATTTATCATTTTTAACCATAGTTAACTCATTGAGATTTTTTCAGTTGAGATAATATTATATTAACTCCGAAGCACGACAAATCACTTCGTCGTTTCCAAGCACGACACAGCAGCTTACCAAAATAATTTGTCGAGACCCTTCTTAGTGAAATCGTCGGAAGCACGACAAATCATTTTGTCAGTGTAAGCACGACTAAGCAGCTTCAGAAATTTTTTTATTTGACCTAATTCTTTAATAAAATATACAATCACATAACACAAAGTCGGAATAAGAAATTTCATTTAATAAACACATAATTTACAAATACGAATCTTATTAAGGTATGGAATATCATATTCAAAATATCTAAGAGGTGCTTTGTCTATGGTTTTGGATCATTTTGACGGCTAGATCCCATTTTTATTTACTTTTTCTAAATTTTTCTAAATGTTCTTTTATACAAGTTAGGCAGACGAGCGGATAACTCGACCACTAAAACTTCGAATCGAGTCCCGTAAATTGTAACGTGTTCAAAATATCTAAAAGGTGTTTCGCTTATGGTTTCGTGTCATTTTGGCGCCCTGTCCCATTTTGGTCTACTTTTCCTAAATTTTTCTAAAAGTTCTTTATAGAAGTTTGGCAAACGAGCGGATTAATCGGCCACCGGAACTCCAAATCGAGTCCTGTAAGTTGTAACGTGTTCAAAATGTCTAAGAGGTGGTTTGCCTATGGTTTCACATCGTTTTGACGGCCGGAGCCCGTTTTGGTCTACTTGTCCTAAATTTTTTTACGTCTTCATGATACAAAATGGGCAAACGAGCGGATAACTCTGCCACCGAAACTCCAAATTGTGTCCCGTAAGTTGTAACATATTTGAAATATCTAACAAGTGCTTTGCTTATGGTTTCGTGTCATTTCGACGCCCGGAGCCCATTTTGGTCTACTTTTTCTAAATTTTTCTTAGTGTTTTTATACAAGTTAGGGAAACAAGCGGATAACTCAGTCACCGGAGCTTCGAATCAAGTCCCGTAAGTTGTAACGTGTTCAAAATATCTAAGAGGTGCTTCGCCTATCGTTTCGTGTCATTTTGACGCCTAGGACCCGTTTTAGTCTACTTTTCCTAAATTTTTCTTAGTGTTCTTTAAGTTTTGCAAACGAGCGGATAACCCGACCACCGGAACTCCGAATCAAATCCTGTAAGTTTTAATGTGTACAAAATATATAAGAGATGCTTCGCCTATGGTATCAAGTCGTTTCGATGCCCGAGGCTCGTTTTGGTCTACTTTTTCTAAAAAAATTTAAGTGTTCTTTATCCAAGTTAGGCAAACGAGCGGATAATTCAACCACTGAAACTTCGAATCGAGTCCCGTAAGTTGTAATGTCACGCCCCCAAATCCCTGTACTATCCACAACGGACCTAGTGCTGACTAACCATCATATTTATTGACACCATTTATCTATCCTAGGCTTTCAATATTAGCAACCAGTCAGTTCCCAAGAAAGAGGGGCTTTCCGTTAAAACGACGCGTAATTAGATGACCTAACCCCTTTCCTCATCAGAACTTTCTAGATATTGCTAATAATATTTACCTAGCATAGTTAAATGACTTTAACATCAACGAACTTAAATCTTTATACCTCTGTAACAGATCTGGTGTTCAAGGTTAACTAGTTAACCAACTATTAGATATTCCATAATATATAACTTCTATCTATCTAAGGTTCACAGTACCCCATAACAGATAGTAGTTCTCGTCAGAATAACAACTGTATTTGGATACCCTCACTTGGATGTGTAGATTTATATCGTATGGATATCTCTTTCATATCAATAGTTTATAACGATTGAGAATTTTGTAATAATTTAAAATATTTATTAAATAAAATAAATATTTTAGTTGATTTATTTATTAAATAAAAATAAATATTTGATGAAAATTATTGTGGAATAATTTATTTGATTTGATGTTTGTTCTACTTTAATTAAATAATTAAATTAGATGATAAATGATTTAACTGAATAAAGGATTTATAGTGTAACGTTGTAGTTGGCTAAATAAAATTATAATTTAATTGAATTTATTAATTAATAAGTTTAATTAAATTAAATGTGACAATTGAACTATATTATAAAATAACTATTAAAATAAAGGGAAATGAGTTTTGGGTGCAAGCTAAACAAGGCCTTATGACCTTTCGAATTTGTTAACTGATGGTTTTGGTAACTGACTAGCTAGTTAAATTTTACGTTAAGAAAATAAAGGCCATATAAGTTTATTTTTACGTTGTTTAGAAAAAGGTCAGTGTTCACTTTGAGAGAAACTTTGAGAGAAAGTTGAGAAAAATTAAGAGTGTGTATGTTCTCTGTAATCTGGAAATTAGAGGAGAGTTGTCAAGCTACCAAACACCTATTCTAAGTTCAAAGAAGAATTGAAGGTAATAAACTAATTCTAAAGCTTTAGTTTATATTTCTTGAAGTGGATTCTCTGTGAAAATTTTTGATGAACTAAAGTGTTAGGGTTTGATTATATGTTGATTATAAATGTCTATGAGTATGTATAATGTGTTATATAGCCTCTGTAAAATGTTTTCCTTAATTAAAATTTGGGTATAAGCATGAAATAGAAATAATTAGACTTTTTGGTTTCATAGTGTTCTTATGGTCTGTTTTAAGTGCAAAATTAGGTGTCAATCCATGCATAAAACTGTAAATTGATGGTGTATTATTGTAATTCACTGAGAAACGAAAACAATGCAACTTGAATGGATTAAAATGGTTTAGAAACGAATTCGTGGTATTTGATTTCATTAATATGTCAAAAATATGAAATAGAACATGAATTGTAATATTTGAATCCTTAATTTAGTTATTTGAAGATTCTAAGATGTTGAAATGATTCTGTAAATGTTTAAATTTTGTGTTTGTTAAGTTCATAGCGTCTGTGTTTGGCTAAATGGGATTTTAAGTGTTAAATGTATGGAATTTAGGAAGAAATAGAGCGGTCGCGCTGGTGCCAAGTGTAAAAGCAGCGCCGTCGCGCTGCTACTAGAAATCTGATACTGTAGTCGGCCGCGGCCGCGCTTGAAACAAGAGTAAAAGTAGCGCCGCCGCGCTGCTACCTGCTCAGACCCAGTAATGAGTATTTATGTGTATGGTTCTAGGAATGTTAATGTAACCTTATTATATGGATGTAGCAAAGTAAAATACATGTTACAAGACTTAATAGCTCAATGTAATTGCACAGATGATGATTATAAGTTATAAGTTAATGAGTTACAAAAGTTTGTAACTCGATGTCTGTAAGGATTGGAGATGTCATTAATATGCTATGTCCTGTGTTATATGTTAATAGAGAGTTCTAATTCGTACTATGTAGTTAGTTAAGAAGTTTAGATTATGAACTAAGTTGCTAAGTTGTACTAAAGTGGAAAGTGAAGCCGTTAATTATAGTTGTAATGAAACTAATTTATATTGTGATCCTAATGGTATGTAGGACATTTGGTGAATGTAAGTTGTGATTGTGTAGATTACGCACAAAGCAAGTTTCTGAACTTCACTCTTTTATTGTGCAAGTTCCTTATCTCTAACTTGTTTATTATTACTCAAGTTTCTTAATTAAGCTTTCTAATTCTTCCGAAAGCGTTGCTTCGATATACGATGTCTATTCAATTATGAATCCTTGTGATCCTATCACTCGTTGAATCATGATTTGCTTATGTACCATTGTACAAGATTATATTGTTGTATCAAACTCTTTAGTGACTATTGAACCCTTATTGATTCGACTAGTCTATAGTTGATGAGCATTCTAAAAGCTGGAATTTCTATTGAAGCTAATCCAAACCAAACTTCCTTTGGTACAGACTCTAAAGTTAAAGCTAAGATGAACAACCCTAATATAGGGGAATATACTAGGCAATAACGTTAAAATGTTTGTGCACAATACATTGTACGAAGGGCTGATCCCCTTGAGTACAAGATAGGTGGTCCATAGTCTATAAGACTGTTAAAGGTTATGGTAGAGATACTTGCTAGCCTAGGACATAGTTTGAGATCTTGTGACCCTCAGTTATACTCTTCATCTTGCATTCTAAACTTGATTCAAAAGCCGAGTTTTTTTTAATGAATTTTCAGTTCTTTGTTTATCGTTGATTGACTTCAGAAAGGTTTATACTCCTCAGTTGAGATCTATTTCATTGATCATTCACATGTTATTGTTATTGTTACTATACTTGTGGGCAATTATTTGCTCACCCTTGCATAAAACATTGCAGCTAAAGTTAAAAAGTCTGATGAACCGTCCACGAGCAAGGGCAATGGCAAGATGAACAAATGAAGAAGATTAATTTATTTGATTAAGTTTTTGTAATAAAACTTAAACATTATTATGTTTTTATTCTGCAAATGATGTAATAAAGGTTAGATAACCTGGGATTTTATTTGGAATGTAACCCTTTAACGGGATTATGGTTTATGAAGTTAATTATTATCCTTTACTACGGGTAGTAAGACATGAATGTTATGAATAGTGAGCACCAAATTTGTGGAATTGAAGTACCCAGATTTGGGGGCGTCACACACTTTACCAGCGCTTATTAAGTGTAACCTCAGTGCTTATAGAACTCCCAATATCTTTCAAATACCCTCATTTAGATGTATAGTTCATATGGATACTGTACTAAATCAATGCTACTTTCTAACTCATCTAAGAATGTAAATATAACGCAATTGATATAACAAAATATGATAATATATTTCATAACTTTAATTTCGGTTACAACATTCCCAGTATCATGTTCTTATTACAACAAAGTCTTATAAGACTTGGATTTATATAAATAACAAGATAATACTAAGTTAACACGGCTTCTTCCCATTGTTCGTCCTTGAAGTTCCGGGATTACCGTCTAAAACTATAAAGGAAATTATTTGCTAGAATGGGCTACAACATGCTCAACAAATTTATTTATTGTTTAACAATATAAACACACTGCGTTTGATTTGAAGGAATAAGAGTTCAATGGTTTTGCCTAACTAAGGGTTGATAGCCCAATCTAGTTCGTATCAACCATTTTTGTCAGTCATAAAGACTTAGAAATATGTTTGATTTGGATATCTTATAGGGGATCAACCTATTCAATATCCTAGGAGTATGCATATCATCTTAATCGTGCCCAACTGCACTTAGTGTCAAATTTATCGACATAATAACGTCCCTCCAGGGGAGTTTCCAACTCAGTATTAGATGTCGTACCAAAACAATTTGGTTTGACACAACAGTTCATGCTTTGAAAAAAAAATAGTCGTTCAGTATCACATGAATAAATAATTCATTTCTTAAGTTATGCTGAATCAAAGATCAATAACTTCACAATAATTGATAACACGAACGAAATATTTAAACGAATTCGTACAATAGATGAACAAGGAATAGAAAACTTGCCTCGTATATCTTTTACAGTTGATATAACATCTAAATGTTCGTCGTAAATCCTATACGATTATCAGCGTACATAACTAGTTAAACATTTAACAAATAACTCTTTTAAGTTTTTATTTTGGTTATTATAATCGCTTATAATTAAAACTCCTTCTACTATACATGAAAAAATTTCAGCATTATAACTGAATATTCATCAACTATATTTAAAATAAATTGAGCAGTATAACTACTTGTAAAATGAATATTCGTCTACTATGTTTGAAATAATTCGGGCATTATAACTATTTATAAAATGAATATTTGGCTATTATATTTGAGATAATTTCAGCATTGTAACTGCTTATAAAATGAATATTCTTACTAAATACTTGAATAAAATTGGACATAGTAACTGTTTATAAAAGTATATTGTTTTACTTTATAAGAGAACTAATTCGGACATTATAACTGCTTGTAAATAGGAACTTTTTACTATATATACTTAAAATAATTTGGGCATTATAACTGCTTGTAAATGTATATTTTTACTAATACATACATAAAAATAAAAATTATAACTACTAGAGTATACCTCTTGTAGTTGCTAGCTTTACTTCCAATCGCGTAGCGCTTCGATGCTTAGAAAATAATTTTTATCTCACAATATCTCTCAGAATATAAATATAGAGTACTTTTTGCTCTTGAATTGCTCTTGAACATGGTAAGGAATGAATGAACTTAGCTTGCTATTTATAGAAAAATATAGTTTCGCTAATTGCACGTTAGGGGCTTGTCTTATTACACTTTGCACCCTAGTATATTCTTAGAATATTCTTGGCATATTCTTGGCATATTCCCTCAAAATATCTACTAAGTTCGACAATGCAACTTTCAACTAAAAATATCTTCTAAGCTCGACAATACAGCTTGCAACTGAAAATATCTTCTAAGCTCGACAATGCAACTTGCAATTGAACTTATTTTCTAAGCTTGACAATGCAACTTGCAATTGAACTTATCTTCTAAGTTCCTCAATGAAAATATCTTCCAAGATCCTAAAAAAAATATCTACCAAGCTCGACAAATCATTTTGTCATTCCCAAGCACGACACATCAACTTATAAAAAAAATAATTTGTTGGGATACTTCTCAGAGAAATCATGGAAAACACGACAAATCATTTTGTCACTGTAAGCACGACTAAGCAGCTTGACAATTTTTTTTTATTTGACCTAATTCTTCATTAGAGTATGAAATCGCATAATACGTAGTTAGAATAAAGAAATTTCATTAATAATCATATAATTTACATACACGAATCTTATTAACGTTCGGAATATCACATGTAACGTGTTCAAAATATCTAATAGGTGTTTCACCTATGGTTTTGAGTTGTTTCGATGCCCGGGGCCCGTTTCGGTCTACTTTTCCTAAAATTTTCTAAGTGTTATTTATAAAGTTAGGTAAACGAGCGGATAACTCGGCCATCAGAACTCCGAATCGAGTCCCGTAAGTTATAAGGTGTTCAAAATATCTAAGATAAGTTCGTCTATTGTTTCGACTCCCGGGCCCGATTTGGTCTACTTTTCCTATATTTTTCTAAGTGTTCTTTATACAAGTTAGCCAAACGAGCTGATAACTCGACAATAGAGCTCCGAATTGAGTCTCGTAAGTTGTAATGTATTCAAAATATCTAAGATATGTTCGCTTATGGTTTAGCATTGTTTCGACTCCCGGGGCCTGCTTTGGTTAGATTTTCTTATTTTTTCTAAGTCTTCTTTATATAAGTTAGGCAAATGAGTAGATAACTCGGCCAACGGAACTCCGAATAGAGTCTCGTAAGCTGTAACATGTTCAAAATATATAAGAGGTGCTTCGCCTATGGTTTCACGTCGTTTTGATGCCCGGGGCCCATTTTGGTCTACTTTTCCTAAATTTTTCCAAGTGTTCTTTACACAAGTTAGGCAAGCGAGCGAATAACTGGACCACCGGAACTCCGAATCAAGTCCTCCGTAAGTTATAAAAAGTTCAAAATATATAAGAGGTACTTTGCCTATGGTTTCAAGTCGTTTCGACACCCGCGACCTGTTTTGGTCTACTTTTCCTAAATTATTCTAAGTGGTCTTTATACAAGTTAGGCAAACGAGCGGATAACTCAGTCATTGAAACTCCGAATCGAGGCCCGTAAGTTGTAACTTGTTCAAAATATCTAAGAGGCACTTTGCCTATGGTTTTGCATCGTTTTGACGGCCTGAGCCTATTTTGGTCTACTTTTCCTAAAATTTTCTAAATATTCTATATACAAGTTAGGCAAATGAGCGGATAACTCGGCCACCGGAACTCTGAATGAATTCCCCCGTAAGTTGTAACGTTTATAAAATATATAAGAGGTGCTTCACCTATGATTTCAGGTCGTTTCGACACCCGGGGCCCGTTTTGGTCTACTTTTCCTATATTATTCTAAGTGTTCTTTATACAAGTTAGGAAAATGAGCAGATAACACATCCACTGAAACTCTGAATCGAGTCTCGTAAGTTGTAACATGTTAAAAATATATAAGAGGCACTTTGCCTTTGGTATCATGTCGTTTTAATGCCCGGGACCCATTTTGGTCTACTTTCGTAAGTTTTTCTAAGTGTTCTTCATACAAGTTAGGCAAATGAGCAGATAACTCGGCCACCAGAACTCCGAATCGAGTCCTGTAAGTTGTAACGTATTTAAAATATCTAAGAGATGATTCGCCTGTCGTTTCGTTTTGACTCCCAGGGCCCGTTATGGTCTACGTATCCTAAATTATTTTTAGTGTTCTTTAAGTTAAGCAAACGAGCAGATTACTCGGCCACGGGAACTCCGAATCAAGTCCCCCATAAGTTGTTACATGTACAAAATATATAAATAGTGCTTCACCTATGGTTTCATGTTATTTTGATACCCAGGGCCCGTTTTGGTCTACATTTCCTAAATTTTTCTAAGTGTTCTTTATACAAGTGAGGAAAACGAGCGGATAACTCAGCCACTGAAAATCCAAATCGAGTCCCGCAAGTTGTAACACGTTTAAAATATCTAAGAGGCACTTCACCTATGGTTTCGCGTCGTTTTGACGCTCGGGGCCCATTTTGGTCTACTTTTCCTAAATTTTTTCTCTGTGTTCTTTATACAAGTTAGGCAAACGAGAGGTTAAATCGGCCACCAGAACTCCGAACCGACTCCTATAAGTATTAACGTGTTCAAAATATCTAAGAGGTGTTTCGTCTTTGGTTTCCCATCGTTTCGACGATCGGAGCCCCTTTTTATCTACTTTTCCTAAATTTTTCTAAGTGTTTTTTATACAAATTAGGCAAACGAGCAGATAATCGAGTTTCGTAAGTTGTAACTTGTTTGAAATATTAAGAGGTACTTTGTCTATGGTATCGCATCGATTCGATGCTCGGAGCCCATTTTGGTGTACTTTTCCTAAAATTTTCTTAATGTTCTTTATACAAGTTAGGCAAACAAGCGGATAACTCTGTTATGGGAACTCCAAATCAAGTCCAGTAAGTTGTAATGTGTTCGAAATATCAAAGACGTGATTCGTCTATTGTTTGGTGTTGTTTCGACGCCCAGGGCCTGTTTTGGTTTACTTTTCCTAAATTTTTCTTAATGTTCTTTAAGTTAGGCAAACGAGTAGATAACTCGGCCACCGGAACTCTGAATCAAGTATCGTAAGTTATAACGTGCAGAAAATATAAAAAAGGTGCGTCGCCTGTGGTTTCGAGTCGTTTCGACGCCCAGGGCCCGTTTTGGTCTACTTTTTCTAAATTTTTCTAGTGTTCTTTATACAAGTTAGGCAAATAAGCGGAAAACTTCGCCACCGAAATTCCAAATCGAGTCCCATAATTTGTAACTTATTCAAAATATCTAAAAGGTGCTTCGCCTATGGTTTTGAGTCGTTTCGATGACTGGGGCCTGTTTTGGTCTACTTTTCATAATTTTTTCTAAGAATTCTTTACAGAAGTTAGGAAAACAAGTAGATAGCTCGGCAACCAGAACTCCAAATTGAGTCCCGTAAGTGGTAATGTGTTCAAAATATCTAAGAGGTGTTTTGCCTATGGTTTCGTGTCATTTTGACACCCGTGGCCTGTTTGGGTCTACTTTTCCTAAATTTTTCTAAGTGTTCTTTATACAAATTAGGCAACCGAGCAGATAACTCGGCACCGGAACTCCAAATCAAGTCCCGTAAGTTATAACGTGTTTAAAATATTTAAGAGGTGCTTCGCCTATGGTTTGGCGTTGTTTTGACGCCCGGGGCCCATTCTGGTCTACTTTTCCTAAATTTTTCTAAGTGTTTTTATACAAATTAGGCAAACGAGCGGATAACTCTGCCACTGGAACTCCGAATCGAGTCACATAAGTTGTAATGTGTTTATAATATCTAAGATGTACTTTGCCTATGGTTTCATATTGTTTCGACTCTCGAGACCTGCTTTGGTCTACTTTTCCTACAAATTTATTAGTGTTCTTTATACAAGTTAGGCAAATGAGCGGATAACTCCACCACCAGAACTTTGAATCGAGTCCCGTAAGTTGTAACGTATTCAAAATATCTAAGGGCTGCTTCGCCTATGGTTTCGTATCGTTTTGACGCCCGGTCCCATTTTTGTCTACTTTTCCTAAATGTTTCTAAATGTTCTTTATAGAAGTTAGGCAAACGAGCGGATAACTCGGTCACTGGAACTCCAAATCGAGTCTCGTAAATTGTTACGTGTTCAAAATATCTAAGAGGTGCTTTTCCTATGGTCTCGCTTCGTTTCGACGGCCAGAGCCCATTTTGGTCAACTTGTCCTAAATTTTTCTAAGTGTTCCTAATACAAAATAGGCAACTAGCGGATAACTCTGCCACCGAAACTCTAAATTGAGACCTGTAAGTTGTAACATATTTAAAATATCTAAGAGGTGCTTTGCTTATGGTTTCGTGTCATTTTTATGCCCGGAACCCATTTTGGTCTACTTTTTGTAAAATTTTGTTAGTGTTTTTTATACAAGTTAGGCAAAAAAGCGGATAACTCGGTCACCGGAATTTCGAATCAAGTCCCGTAAGTTATAACATGTTCAAAATATCTAAGAGGTTCTTCACCTATCGTTTCGTGTCGTTTTGACGCCCAGGGCCCGTTTTGGTCTACTTTTACTAAATTTTCCTTAATGTTCTTTAAGTTAGGCAAACAAGCGGATATGTAACGACCGTGGATTCTGGATAGCCTTGTAATTTAAATTTATATATATTAATGAATATTATAAATTTTAGTAATATTGTTATGTGCTACGTGTTTAAAGGTTGTGTGACAACCTGGATTATGTGAATACATGAATTTTACGTGTTATAGTTTTGTATAAGTGAATAAATTAATTTCGCGGAATGTCGCTAAATTACTATTCACAGGCACTATTCACGCCATAATATTTTTACATATTTTTCGATTTCTATTATTTTTGTTAAAGTGTGTATGCGATGAGATAGTTTTTTCAAGTGTTGGAATATTTATTTGAGCTCGTCAGTGATTTAATTTGTATCCGAATTATTTTATATGGGTGTTTCGAATAAATGGGCAAACCCGTATTTATTATTTTTATCCATCCCAATATTTTATGGGATAACCCATTTTAATTTTGGGTAGAGTTATTAAGCAAGTTGGGTACAAATAAGGAAGTATTCGGGTATGGGGGACATCATGGGTGTATTTAGTTGTGTGTGTCACTAATATGGGGGACCAATTTAATGCATGGACCAATGAGGAGTGAGCAAGAAGGGAGCGGTCGGATGAAGTGGCCTTGAGCCAAGTATTTTGCCTTGAAATCCTTTATTTCCCAACATTCTCATTGGATGAGAAAGCCACCACCTTGGTTACTCCCTCCCACTCTCCCGAAGCTCCATTCATTCTCTCATTCATTCCTTCTCTCCTCACTCAAACCATCAACTATTTTGGAAGCAAGTTGCTGCAGAATTGAGAGAGAATATAGAGAGAAAAAGAGAAGAAATAAGGAAGAAGAAGAAGAAGTAGAGAGAGAAAGAGAGTTTTTAGAGAAAGAAAGAAGTGAGTTTGTTCGGGAGAAAGCCAAGAAGAAGAAGAGGAGAGAGCAAGAATCAAGAGGTAAACATCAACCATAACCCTTCTCTTTTAATATTTCAAGCTTTCATGGTTTTGAAGCTTATATGCTTGGTGGGTTTGAGTTTTGTTGTTTATGCTTATTGTTAGTTGTGTGTAAGTTGTTATGAAAGTTCTTAAGACCCTAAAAACCTTCCTAATAACATTAAAGTGGAACATTATAACGAGAAAATCCGAACCCATGCGTAAAGGTTGACGAACAATGAAGAACATGGACATTTTGGACAAACATGGACATTTAAACTATTTTAGAGAACTTGCAGCTTCAATTCTGTGTTTGTTTGCTTTATTTGTTATTGTGGTATTGTAGTTCCATGGGTTATCTTCATAACCCTGTTGGAACGGAGTAAAAAGCTTTTAAAACGAATTTATGGCGAAGATTTTAGTAAACCATGTCAAGAACACGATTAGTTTGTATGAACAGTGACCTTGCGATCAAATCTAGTATTGATGTGTTACTTGTAAAATTATGAGCTTCTGGAGTAGTATAGTACACTGAATTAGGAAGCCATGGGCTTTGCAATGAATGCATTTCGACTTCGGATGAGGGAGATATAGCGATTTTAAGAAAATATGTCAAAACTGTCAAAAACACAAAAAATTAGTGCGTCTAGTCTCCTTGGAGCCGCTGTTTTGATTTGTTAATGAATTTGAAAAGTTGTGATTTTTGGATATGTTGTATGTCATGTTACAAGCTTTCCATAGCCTTAAGAACGGACTAATTCTGACTTAAAATGAAGAAGTTATGATGTTTGGTAGAAGGTGTTACGAACATGTCAAGTATGAAATCGTAGAGTGGAAATTTGGCTAAGTATGAAATCGTAGAGTGAAAATCGTAGAGTGAAAATTTGGCTAAGTATAAAATCATAGAGTGACTTTCAGCCTGAACGTCACTTAGTAATTCGAGCATAACTTTCTCATACGAACTCGGATTGAGATGATCAAGGATGATTCAGAAAGAGGAAGAGTAAACCTACAACTTTCATTCACTAAGCATTAAGAGTTAAGGTCGGGATGAATCTCAAAACTAAGCATCTTTAGCACTGTTGGCAATCGTAGAGCGGAAGGATCGTAGAGTGCAAAAATGGCTAAGTGTAAATCGTAGAGTGGAAGAATCGTAGAGTGAAAAAATGACTAAGTATAAAATCGTAGAGTGACTTTCATCCTGAATGTCACTTAGTAAAATGGGCATAACTTTCTCATACGAACTCGGATTTAGGTGATCCAGGATGATTCGGAAAGAGGAAGAGTAGACCTACAACTTTCATTAATAAGAATTGAGATTTCATGCCTAGATAAAATTCGAATTTGGGCAGTTTGGTAACATTGTGTTTGTCGCTTAAGCATTTGAGTAGGCAAGTTTTGAATGTGCAGGAGTACAGTAGGAGCATCCATAGTTTCATGTTGACGCTGAAGCTTGTTACTCATGGATGCGAGCATGATGCATTGAGCCAACTGTGCATCATCTTGCTACTTTCCAAAAGTAGCAATCTCTTCCTCTGAGACATTGTCTGCAACCATTACAGAGATAGGCATATTAAGGACATAAGATAGCTTTTTAGCCTTTAGAACTATTCTCAAATTCTTTAACCAGTCCTTTTAATATGGTCCGATTAATTAGCATCTAATATGTTATGCAGTGATAGTGAATTAGACATCGTAAAATTCTATAAATGAATTTGTAATTTAACAACATTTTAACATACATTCATTTTAATTAATTACCAAAATAAATTAGGTCTTTATTTTAAATTGGTATCTCACTATTTTCATCAAACTATATTACCCTCAATTATATAGTTCGACAATTCTAATTAAAGATTTGCTAGTGAGAATAAGGATCCCATTTCAAATGTATATAGCCTTGTGGTGACACAACAAACGATATATAAATAAATAGGTAGACAACTATTGTCAATTACATCACTATGTAACTCCTTGTATTTTGTCTCTTAGATTATTTTGATCAAGTGGTGACACATCCGAATTAAAATTATCCAAGTTAAGTCCAACCTAGCACTTCCATATATTCGAAAGAAAAACACTGTCCTTGTGGTGACATAACAAAACAGCATCATTCAGTCTATGTATAAGCATCAAATGTGATAAAGCAACATCTTAAATATTTAATACTTGTCTTGTGGTGACACAACAAACTCATATTAAACATTTAATACTCTATTGCTTTACCATGCTAGAAGGCGACGTTCGATATTTCAAATATCTTTGAACGCTTAGGACTTAATATGATTCCTTTGAGGGGTTTGTTATTATTTGTCTCATCTTTCTTAGCGCACATGTACATATATATAAAATACGCGTCATATTATTTAACATGCAAAGCATGTTGTATAATATATAATATATACATAGTAAGCATGCACATATAGAATACTATATTCTACCCGGATTGATTATGGACTTTTATTCTAGTTTGGTTCACTAGAGCCACCAAGTGAACCAAAAGGTCAAACCTAGGGTGCAAGAACAAAATTTAAATATAACTATTACATTTAAACCCGGGCTCCATTACAAACGGGTCTTCTAGCACTCCTTGCTCCTTTGTCTCCAATTCTTCAAGTAATTCTAACTAAACCTATTACATTAAACTATTTACAATAAATAGAAACCTTGATCAGCAGTCAAGGGGAAGTACATAGGAGGGAGATAGAATTTACATTAAGAAAAATTAGAGAAGACGAGGTACGCAGACCCCATTTATAAAAACTCATTCATTCAAGCATCCATTAAAATAAATCCAATCACACATTGGTCAGTAGTCCATAATCAATCCCTATTTATTATCATACATATCTCTATATGTATCAATAAATAACATTCATCTCATGAATAATAAAACTATTCCATATATGCATTGATATCATTTAATGGGCAATTAAAAGTTTACTAGAAATTCAATTTTGAAACAAAAATAAACTCCTTTATTCTAATCAAAATTTAAATCATAATAAACTTATTTATTTTATTTTAACCAATTTTTAATAAAAATAAACTCTTTTATTTTTAATCAAATTCCAAATCAAAATAAACTCCTTTATTTTAATTAACATGGAAACCAATTTTAAGTTCAAAATAAACTCCTTTATTTTTTTAACTTAAAATTGCTTGGAAAATAAAATATGTTGAATCCTATTCCTTATCAAAATAAACATCTTTATTTTTTAAGGAAACATGGAATCCTATTCCATATGTGAATAAACTCCTTTATTCTAGGAAACATGGAATCCTATTTCATATGTGAATAAACTCTTTTATTCTTAATTTATATCAATTAAATAAACCATTTATTTTAATTGAAGAATAAATTATTTTTCGGATTCTGCCGTTCGGCGCAGCTGCGCCCAGAATGAACTGGGAACCGGCGCAGCTGCGCTGAACCCCAGGAAACGTTTTTCTGGGTTTGGGCGCAGCTGCGCTCCAGAATGAACTCGAACCGGCGCAGCTGCGCCGCGTAGCAGATTTCGGGAAAAACAGGTTCTACCAAAAATTTAGATCCAATCGCATACCATACACACATGGAATCATCATAATTGATAATTAGCACAAGGTTAGGCTCTGATACCACTGTTAGGTTTGTATATAGCGCGAACATGCAATCAAATTACATATATAGTGCGGAAGCGCGATAAAACGGATTTTAAAATTTTCATACAAACCATCACCATGATCTTTCCTTGTGTTCAATTATCAATTAATGAAAGAGATAGAGATTAAGAAATTATACCCTCGTAGAACCGTGCTTCCTCGGGTACAAGTTCACCTCCAATTCCTTCGCGTTCTCCTTGAATTCCACCGATAAAATTCCTTCCTTTGATCAACGTTAGCCACCCAAGTGTTTGGCCTCTAGAGGTGATCCACCAAGGAAGAATAGTTGTTCAAGAAGATGGGTGTTGGCAAAACCCTAGTTTCTATCTCTATAGAAATTGCAAGTACTCTCCCTCTCTCCAATTCATATGGAAGAGTGTGTAACTGTCTAACCCTAAATCATGATAAGACTCCTCTTATTTATAGATATAGGGAACCCTCCTAAACTATTTAGGATTAGGGTTTTTATTTTAATTAAACTCCTTTAATTAATTGAACTCCTAATCCAATTAGGAATTCATGAGAGAGTACTTCTATTCATTAATTTTCAATCCCTATTAGGAATTAAATAATAGTAATTGTAATAATAATAATAAAACTCCTCTTATTAATTTATATTTAATATTTCCAAAATATTAAATAATAAATATTAAGCTATTTAATTTATTCTATCTCCATATATTAAATTAAATACACTTAACTTATTATTACAATTATGTCATTTACTTCTTAAACAAATATTTTTCTTTTGCGGTGTGACCCTTTAGGTTCTCCATATTAAACCGGTTGTGAATAAATCAATTAGAACAATTCTAATCTTATTTAAATAAATAAATTAAACTATTTAATTCATTTAAATAAATAATATTTATTCTACAATAAGGGTAAGCCACATTAGCGATCAACGACTTTCTAGATAATATAGATTTCAACATCAATCACAAAAGAACCTTTCAGTGAATAGTTACCGTACAATTCAATCCTTCTACCATGCAATGTCCCAATTAAATATAAGACATGGAATTACTGTCAAGTCTTATTTTATTTAATTATATGTATTTCGATTCTCAAATGCACAACTCTGATAATGCAAATTAGAAACTCCTTTCTAATTTCATTATGCTTTGGCCAAAGACTTCTGAGTCGTCATTTATCGAATCACATAGGACATTCTCTCCTTTTACTAGAAGTGGTAGATTCTTTGTTGATCATTCACCTATCTCCATGTATAACTTATTATACCCAATCATACCCTTTGATATACCCTAAGGGTCTTAAGGGACATGTCAAAGTATAACTTATCATACACAAGATACTATGATGATCTTAAGTCCAAGGATCACTTGTACTACTATCACTAGAGGAATTCCTATTGACAGGCGAGTAAAACTCCATTAGGTATTCCTTAGCGAGCCACGTTCAATGAACTTATTCTCTAATAAGCACCTACATACTTGCTTTAGTGTCTCCACACAAATGATTATGAGATCAATCATCCTCTTCATAAGAGCAAGCAACGTATGTACTAATCTATCCGGATTCACTAATCCCCTTTTTAGTAATCCAACGATTAGGAACGATTTTAGTTTGTGAGCTATCTAGAATTTAGATCTCATTAGCATGATCCCCATTATGATTCTAAAAGCATTGCTCAAAACTATGGATTTATCACATTTAATATAACAGCACCATGTAGATAATGTAAAATGCCTTTAATAACCGAATAAGATTATAAAGTATATGCTACATCATATCAAATATGATTGGTTTGTGTGCATACTACTTTCAAATTTGATAGAAATTGAAGTAGTCAGGCTAAGACTATAAAACAAACGCTTATTGGGAGGCAACCCAAGTTTAATTTTTAGTTTTAGTTTTTATTTATTTTATTAGGTTTCATAGTAGTTAATAAATTTGCATTTATTAAGATTTAATAAACTTGCTTCGAATGTGTTTTCAGGTTAGTCTAGTCCAATTCAAGTGTAGTGCCTCATTCAGTCAAATGTGGTTAGCTTATTCTTCAGACTTAGCAGACAAGGAGGAAGATTGCTATATTTTCAGGGAAGTCTTCTGTTTTAATTTTTTCTATGTTAACCATTGAGGACAATGTCTAGTTTAAGTTTGGGGGTGTGTGTTCTTGTGTTTGTTTATTTGGTATTTGAATTTAGTTAGATTTGCATTTTAGTTAGTATGTTTTTAGGATAAGTGAGCAATGGTTTGACTTGAATTTGATTATGGCCAAGGATAAGAAAAAAATTGTGATTAATTTTTTTTAACTCTTGTGAAATTGAGAAGCATGCTTAGTTTATATTTTGACTTATAAGTTGGGTTTACACTATTTGTGATCTTTTGAACTTTAAAGCACATATCCACCTGTTTAGATAGTTGTGTCTTAAGGAAAAAATAATTTGGTTGAATACTTGTGAAATATATCATTGAAACTTTAAAATCTTATTTGAGCATCAGTTGAAGTGAAATTTAGGCATTAACATAAGTTTGAGGGAAATCTTGGGTTATTAAAAATTTTAAAATTTTAAACCTTCCTGAGTTAGAATGATGAATCATGTGGTGGGTTGAGATGGAGCGTAATACACACTCACCCATAAACACAGGTATGAGAATGAGCGTAAAACGCACTCGTGCGAGAGAAAATGAGAGGGAGCGTAAAACGCACTCGTTCAATTGAAAGTGAGATGAAGCGTAAAATGCACTCACTAAAAAAGGGAAAGAAAAATAAAGAAAATTTGTGTTTTAAAATATTTGGAAAGGGTTCAAGTGTGCTTAAATTTATGAAATATCCTTTTAATCCTCTAAATTTTATATTTTGCCTTTATTAGCGGAGATTGATGTGAAAGCAAGTTTTTAGAGTTAATTCGAAAATCTTTTATGAGTATTTGATTGTATGATCTAGTGTGAGTCATGACTAGTTTGAACATTTGGATGCACATACACATACACACTTAAATGATTATGAGTAGTTGTGGAACTGATGATTAGGTTGAAATTTTAGGCTTTGCATGTTTTCGAAAATTTTTCTTAAGTTATCATTAAAGGGAAATCTTTGAGGCTATGATGCAAATTTGTATTGATTCATTGCTCGAGTCGTATGAGTTGTTGTTTAGAATTAGTTGGTATAGTTGTTGTTCTTAGTGTTGTTCTTATGTTATTTTGTAGGAAGAAGTAAGGAAACGCAATCCGAACATCTTTTGGACTACAATAAGCAAGCAAATACAAGAAGGGAAGATTGCAGGGCGTTTAAGACTAGGTTGGATTCATGTTCTTGGTTTGAAACTTAGATTTTATTGTAGAGCTACTTCTTAGCTTTCCGGAACATCTTGAATCGTCACAATCGGAGTTCGGATGAGAAAGTAATGACCGTTTCACGAACGGACGTTGAACCTCAAAGTTTGGAGTTCCCATTTACATAGCAACCACTGTAAGCCCAATTTCTACTTTGATCCAATCTGAATCTCTCAATTCTCAAAGAATGAAAATTGTAGATCTCGTCGAGAGCTTCGATTTGATAGGTGGCAGGCCCCGTAACTCCTCTCGGATCAAAAGTTATGACCATTTTACCAACAAATGCTGCAGCAGAAAATAGTCGGGCGCGGCCGCGCCCATTTCTAGTGTATTTTAAGCACGGCCGCGCTAGTCTGCAGAAGGAAAAACTTAGTTTCTGTCACTTGGGCGCGGCCGCGCTGCTTTCTAGGCCAAATATGGGCGCGGCCGCGTTGGGTTGGGTTGTTGAAAAGCTTATTTTTGACCCAAATTGAATGGAACAAGGATTATAACTTCTAATTGGTTTAGGACTTTAACTAGAACCTATAAATACATGATGTGTTGCATAGAATAAGGAAAAATCTTGCTACCTTTTGCTAACTCTAGTTTGGGAGAAAGAGATGGAGGCTTGAAGCAATTACAAAAGCATAAATGATTCAATTAAGGAGGTGAAAGAGAGACTTAAGGATTACGTCTACAGATTCTTTTCTCTTCTTTACCTCTTATTTTGTATTGTTGAATGCTTTATCAATTGTGGATTATAGATTTTAATTCAATTATCAACTAATTTCTTTTTACGATTACAATTGAACTTATTACGTAGCTTTTATTGATATGCTTCCTTGTTAATTATTGTTGATTATTATCGGATTGTCTATTATGATCTGTGATTAATTGCTTAATTGTCTGATCATCAATTACCGTGGTAATCTATGTAAACTCGAGAGATGGATTATAGATTTAGACTTGATCATAATAGCATATGATTGTGTTTTCTGCATAGTGATGGAACTCATGATTTGTGTCTAGTATAAAGATGTACCTATATGCCGCATGTAATCTGAAAGAGAACATGTGCTTTAAATCCTTTTTAATTATAATTCACATAGAGATATAGTGAATTAGTTAACTATGGTGTTCATCTTTGATAGGTGCAAAATATTCTATGTTTTTGGTTCCTTTATACTTAGTATTATTATATGTTTTCTGTGTTTATGAGCTTAATTAAGGTGTTTACAGATTTTATGAAAAATTGATGTGATTTTACAAAAATGGAGTTTAATGCTGAGTTTTATATTTTTTTGCAGAATACTCTACGATCGTTGGGTGAGAGCTCTACGTTTGTAGTGTTATAGTGGTAGCCTGACAGCTTTACGATCACAGGAAGGTCAAGGCAGAGTCACGCGACGGTTTGATATAGTACTCTACGATCGTTGAGTGGAGTGACGTTTGACAAGAGTTACTCTACGATAGTGATGTCTGTTCGACGACTCCGAAGTCTACTCTATGATTGGCAAGTTTACTCGGCAGCTAGTTACTCTACAATTTCGAGGTTTACTCTACGATCGTGATAAGTGCTGGTGCGTAGTATACTCTACGTTTTGCTGAGAGAGCTAGTTACTCTACGATTTTGGTCGACATGCAGATTTCCGATTCTGAATAGGATTTGAATTACTGGGATGATAGAGTTCGATTCATATGAGGATTTGGAGATGGAATTATAATTTTACATGGAAAGTATCTTTGATTATGGAAAGTAGAGTCTGAAATAGAATCTGATCAAATATGGAAACTGAATCTGATACCGAACTGGAAAAGGAAACTGAGAAAGACTTGGATTTGGAAATTAAAATCTAATCTGCTTATAGCTGGATTTCAGAGATTAAGGAGGATTTAGAATCCTACCATACTTGTAAAATGAAGACTTCTGAAGCAAAATTGGATTAGAATTCTTCTAGGTTATAGAGATTTATCTATAAATACTTTCACTTGTAATTGTTAGAGATCATCAGATCATTGAAGGGTGAATGTTGTTATACTTGATTATTCTATTACTTTGAAAAGGTGAAACTGAACTGAAAAACTGAAGTTTTAATTCACTGGTTAATTTCATTATTTTAAAATCTGTTTTTGTTAATTAGTTAAACAAATTCAAAACCCCCAACCTTTTATTTATTATTAAAACTGTTAGAAGAATTAGGATAAATTAAAAATCAACATTGTTCTCTGTGGGATCGACCCTTGCTACTACTATACTATGCTTAGTTTTGAGTTCGTAGAGTTGAGTAAGGTTTTTATTTTTGGTTTGCTTGACGACAGCTTCCCAAATTTTGGCGCCGTTGCCGGGGTACAATTATTTTTGGATTTATTCTTTGTTTCTTTATTAGTTTATGACTCGATCTTCTCAATCTGGTAGTTTGAATTTTGATCCAGAGATTGAGAAAACTGCAAAAAGGCTCAGGAAGCAGAATCGTAGAGTGCAACATATAACTGTAGAAGAAACTGAAGTTTCATCACCTGGCCTTAATATAGCACTGGAATTTCTTCCCAACAACTCATCAACTGAATCCGAATCAGACGAAAAGATGGCTGCTGTAAACAACAATAGAACTTTGAAGGAGTTGACAACTCCTAATTTGAATCAACAGCCTTTATGCATTGAATATCCTACTTTAGATGTTGCTTTTGAACTTAAATCAGGACTGATACACCTTTTGCCTACTTTTTGTGGTCTTACAGGTGAAGATCCATATAAGCATGTGAAGGAGTTCCATGTAGTATGCTCTACCATGAAACCTCAAGCGATAACTGAAGAGCAGATTAAGCTGAGAGCCTTTCCTTTTTCACTAGGAGATTTAGCTAAGGACTGGTTATATTATCTTCCTTCAGGGTCAATACAATCATGGACTGATATGAAGAGGCTATTCTTGGAGAAATACTTTCCTGCTTCAAGGGTTGCCAACATAAGGAAAAAGATCTGTGCAATCAGGCAGTTTAGTGGTGAGACAATCTACGAATACTGGGAAAGATTCAAGAAGATTTGCTCAAGCTGTCTACCTCACCAAATTGATGAGAAACACTTGATCCAGTACTTTTATGAAGGATTGGTACCAATGGACAGAAGTATGATTGATGTTGCTAGTGGAGGAGCATTGGTTGACAAGACTCCAGAGGCTACAAAGAATTTAATTGCCACCATGGTCGCAAACTCACAACAATATGGAACTAGAATGAATCATGCACCACAAAGGGTAAATGAGGTGAGTACTTGTAGTCATGAAAAACAGATTTCTGAACTAACTACTTTGGTGAGACAATTAGTTGTAGGAAATAAGTCAGTTGCAAAGGCTTGTGGAATTTGCTTGCAGTCAAACCATAGCACAGATGCATATCCCACACTGCAAGAAGATGAAACCATGCAGCAAGCTAATGCAATGGGGAATTACCAACGACAACCTCAGAGAAAATATGATCCTTATTCGAACACTTATAATCCTAGATGGAAGGATCACCCCAATCTGAGTTATGGAGGGAATAGACCACCTGCATTACCTGTCTTTCCACCTAGGCAGCAGGGTTTTCAACCAGCCCAATACCAACCTAAAACAGCAACATTAGCACCTGCTAAAACTACCATGGAAGAGATGTTCAAAGCACTAATGAGACAGACACAACAGTTCATGAATAACACTCAACAATTCATGAACCAAACAGAATAATTCCAGCAGGAAACAAGGGCTTTAGTCCAGGATTTGAGAAATCAATTGGGTCAGCTTGCAACCACAGTAGGAAAATTGGAATCCCAAGGCTCAGGAAAGTTACCCTCCCGAACAGTTGTGAATCCAAGGGAGAATGCAAGTGCCATTATACTAAGGAGTGGGAAAGAGCTGGAAGTGCCCAAAACTACTGCAGACTTTGATGAAGAGAAAGCTAAGGAGGAAGTTAAACCACTAAGGTAAATCCTAACTCTGTGATTTCAGTTAAAACTAATCCCCTACCTTTTCCACCTAAAAATCACAGGACTTCAAGGAAAGATGAGCAAGAGAAGGAGATTTTGGAGACCTTTAGAAAGGTGGAAGTCAATATACCATTATTAGATGCAATCAAACAGGTGCCAAGATATGCTAAATTTTTGAAAGAGTTGTGCACTAACAAAAGGAATCTGAAAGATGATGAAAGAGTCACTGTTGGAGAGAATGTCTCAGCAGAGCTGCAAAGAAAGATGCCCCCTAAATGCAAGGATCCAGGCATGTTCACCATACCATGTAGGATGGGTAACACCAGGTTTGAGAAAGCTATGTTAGATTTAGGAGCTTCAATTAATGTCATGCCTTTATCTATATTTGCTTTTTTAAATCTAGGTCCTTTAAAACAAACTGGTGTTATTATTCAACTGGTTGATAGGACTAACACCTACCCTCAAGGGGTAATTGAGGATGTTTTAGTACAGGTGAATGAGCTGATCTTTCCTGCAGACTTTTACATGGTGGATATGGAAGATGACACATCTCCAAATCCTGCACATATCTTGTTAGGGAGGCCATTTTTGAAAGCAACAAGAACCATGATTGATGTACATAATGGGACCTTGACCATGGAGTTTGATGGAGAGAAGATTCAATTTAATATATATGAGGCAATGAGGTACCCTAGTGATATTAATCCAGTTTTTGCTATTGATGTGATTGATTCTCTAGTGCAGCACTCTTTTGAACACATACATAAGGAAGGTTTGGAAGTTGCCATTACTAACAGCTTGGAAATAGACAAAGAAGAAGAAGTTAAGCAGAGCCAGGAATTGAAGGAGGTTATGCCTGCATTGCATTCCTTGCCCAAAATTTCAAATAAGTATGCAGTCAATTCTATTCAATTACCTGTCACTCATCAAAAATTGTTACCATCTGTTATACAGGCCCCAACCTTAGATTTGAAGCCATTACCTGTGCACTTGAAGTATGCATACCTAGGGACTGATGATACATTACCAGTAATAATTGCTAGTAACCTAACCAAAGTGCAAGAAGACAAATTGCTCAGAATTCTTAGGGATCACATCACCGTTTTTGGTTGGACAATAGCAAATATTAAAGGTATAAGCCCAACAATGTGTATGCATATAATTCTTTTGGAAGAAGGAGCCAACCCAACTAGGGAAGCACAAAGAAGGCTGAATCCACCCATGATGGAGGTAGTCAAGAAAGAAGTTCTGAAGTTGTTAGATGCAGGTATAATCTATCCAATTTCAGACAACCAATGGGTGAGTCCAGTCCAAGTAGTGCCAAAAAAGTCTGGAATTACAGTCATCAAGAATGAGAACAATGAGCTGGTGCCAACAAGAATGCAAACAGGATGGAGAGTGTGCATTGATTACAGGAAGCTGAATGCAGTAACTAGAAAAGACCACTTTCCCCTTCCTTTTATTGATCAAATGTTAGAAAGATTGGCAGGCTATGATTATTATTGTTTTCTAGATGGTTTTTCAGGTTACAACCAGATTGTGATTGCACCAGAAGACCAGGAGAAGACCACATTCACATGCCCATTTGGAACTTTTGCTTATAGGAGAATGTCTTTTGGCTTGTGTAATGCCCCAGGTACTTTTCAAATATGCATGGTAAGTATTTTCTCTGATCTTTTAGAGAACTGCATTGAGGTTTTTATGGATGATTTCACAATACATGGTGATTCTTTGGATGCTTGTTTAGATAATTTGACTAAAGTACTTGATAGATGTTTGGAAACAAATCTTGTTCTTAACTGGGAAAAATGTCATTTTATGGTAGAACAAGGGATAGTACTTGGTCATGTAGTTTCTGCTAGAGGATTACAAGTTGATAAAGCTAAAATAAAAATCATTGTTGTATTACCTTACCCTGCAAAAGTGCAGGAGATTCGTTCTTTTTTTGGACATGCAGGTTTCTATAGGAGATTTATCAAGGACTTCTCCAAGATAGCTTTGCCTTTGTGCATGTTGCTGCAGAAAGATGTGGTGTTCCAGTTTACTGAAGAGTGCAAGGAGGCTTTTGACAAGCTAAAGAAACTGTTGACCTCTGCACCTGTGATCCAACCAGCCAACTGAAAACTACCCTTTGAGATCATGTGTGATGGAAGTAACTATGCAATAGGAGCTGTTTTGGGCCAGAGAGTGAATAAAACTGTCCATGCCATTTACTATGCTTCCAAGACTCTCAATGCTGCTCAAATAAACTACTCTATGACTGAGAAAGAACTTTTATCAGTTGTTTTTGCTTTAGATAAATTTAGATCTTATTTATTGGGAACTAAAGTAGTAGTTTATTCTAGTCATGCTACTCTCAGGTATCTCTTGACCAAGAAGGACTCAAAGCCAAGAATTATAAGATGGATTCTGCTGTTACAAGAATTTAACTTGGAGATTAAAGACAAGAAAGGAGCAAAAAATCAAGTTGCAGATCACTTGAGCAGATTGATGAGGGATGAGGAGATACTCCCATTACATGATTCTTTTCCAGATGAGCACTTATTTGCAATCACTGAGGAAAGGCCCTGGTATGCTGACATTGTAAATTACTTAGCAAGTTCATATATTCCTAGCAAGTTCTCTAGTCATCAGAAAGATAAGCTACGAAATGATGCAAAGTATTATGTATGGGATGATCCACATCTGTGGAAATTTTGTGTTGATCAGGTAATTAGAAGATGTGTTCCCAATAGTGAGTTTCATTTCATTCTATCTTTTTGTCATTCATATGCCTGTGGAGGTCATTTTGGACCTAAAAGAACTGCTCACAAGGTTTTGGAATCTGGTTTTTATTGGCCTACTATTTTTAAAGATTCTTATCTGTTTTGTAAGTCATGTCAAACTGTCAAAAGACTGGGAATATTTCACATAGGAATCAGATACCACAGACCCCTATTTTAATTGTTGAAATCTTTGATGTTTGGGGAATTGATTTTATGGGACCTTTTCCTTCATCTTTTGGTAATACTTATATCCTTTTGGCTATTGACTATGTCTCTAAATGGGTTGAAGCTAAGGCTACAAGGATTGATGATTCTAAAGTTGTTGCAGATTTTGTTCAGTCTAATATTTTTGTCAGGTTTGGAGCCAAGAGCCATTATCAGTGATAGAGGGACCCATTTTTGTAATAGGGTGCTGGCAGCACTATTCAAAAAGTATAATGTGATGCACAGGGTTTCCATGTCATACCATCCTCAAAATAATGGCCAAGCTGAGGTGTCCAACAGAGAGATCGAATCCATTTTAGAGAAGGTGGTTAAGCCTAGCAGGAAGAATTGAAGTGTGAGGTTGCCAGATGCATTATGGGCTTACAGAATAGCTTACAAGACTCCTATTGGTATGTCTCCATATAGGTTAGTATTTGGAAAACCTTGTCACTTACTAGTGGAATTGGAGCATAAAGCTTTTTAGGCTATTAAGCAATGCAGCATGGATATGGATCAAGCTAGAGAGCATAGGAAGTTGCAGTTGCAGGAACTAGAGAAGTTAAGGAATGAAGCCTATGAAAGTTCCACAATTTACAAGGAAAAAACTAAAGCCTTTCATGATAAACATATTTTGCGGAAGAATTTTGTTGTGGGACAGAAAGTTCTTCTCTACTATTCAAGGCTTAAATTATTTCCAGGTAAGCTGCGTTCTAGATGGGTTAGACCTTTTGTTACTACTAATATTTTTCATCATGGTGCAGTGGAAATTCAGAGTCTAGGTACAGGGAAGGTATTCAAAGTGAATGGCCATAGGCTCAAACCTTTCTATGAAGTTTATCAGGTAGAATATGTTGATACAGTTGGATTGGAGGAAACATTTTATAGAGATTGAGAAGATTGCGATCGGCCAAACGACATTAAACAAATGCGCTGCATAGGAGGCAACCCATGAATCAGATTTGATTTTTCTATCCCTTTACTGTTTCTTTTTAGTTACATGTTACTTAGTTATTTTCTTCTTTGCATGATTGTCTTGCATTGGGGACAATGTAAGGTTTGAGTGTGGGGGAGGTGTTTAGGTTATTTATTATTTGAGTTATTTAGGATTGACATGCTAGATATAATGCTCTGAAGTGAAAAAAAATGGAAAAATGTTTCTGACTCTACGATCGTAGTGTTCTGCTGAGCTTTTGAAGGTTGACATCGTAGAGTGAATATTGATGCTTATTTTCAGAATTTGATTTGATGCCTTATTAACTATTGAATGATGATGACTCAGTTAGGATCCATGGACTAATTCTAAATCTGGATTGTTTTGCATGAATGCTTGAATATGAGATGCATGTTTACTTGATTAAATTATTTGTGGGATTATACTTTGTGCACCGATTTTGTGACTCAGGTGTTGTTTGACTGCTTATGTTGATTACAGAACCTTGGAAAAAAATAGAGAAAAGATGGAAATTATGAGAACCAACAGTGTTGAAAAAAAGAGAAAAGAAGGAAGAGAAAAAGAAAAAAATGCAGATGTCTTGTGGTGGAGTGAGATGGAGCGTAAAACGCACTCACCCATAAACACAAGAGCGAGATGGAGCGTAAAACGCACTCGCTGGAAAGTTATGAGTGGGATGGAGCATAAAATGCACCCACTTGAAGAGGAAAAAATGTGTGAAAGGTGAAATGGAGCATAAAATGCATTCACCTGAGCAATTGAAAAATTGTTGGTTCTGTGGTTGAAAAGAATTGTAGGAAGATCAGTTTTTGAGTTATGAGTCAGTGTGCACGGTTGTTGTTTTGGGTATTTATGTTGATTGTATGAGAGTTATCTATGTGGATATGTTCTGATTTGGAGGATGTTTTGTGGAGAATAACAGAGTTGTTGTTGTGAGTTGGTTGATACGGTGTTAGTCAGGGTTCTGTAATGAGTATGGGTATTTAGTGTTGATTAATTGAATTTGATACCTTCGATAGTTTGGGAGTATGAGTTAGATTAGTTTTTCTTGATAATTCTTCTTTTGTTTACATGAGGACATGTAAAGTTCAAGTGTGGGGGAATTTGATAGGTGCAAAATATTCTATGTTTTTGGTTCCTTTATGGTTAGTATTATTATATGTTTTCTGTGTTTATGAGCTTAATTAAGGTGTTTATAGACTTTATGAAAAATTGATGTGATTTTACAAAAATGGAGTTTAATGCTGAGTTTTATATTGTTTTGCAGAATACTCTACGATTGTTGGGTGAGAGTGATGTGATAAAAATATGTAACTGCAAGTGCACAGTGTCAAATTGAATAATTGGCAAGTACAGGTCGAACCCACAGAGACTAGATTAATTTTAATGTATCCTTAATATCTATTTTAGGCGAATTAGAAATAAATATGGTGGAGATGATTAACTAAATAATGTAAATTAAAAATTAATGAAAACTAGTAATGAGAAAAGCTACCTAGGAATCCGAATCCACTAAATACTAACATAATAAATAATTTCTTATTGTCCAAATTAATTCTCAAATTATTTTTCCTTCCCTTTAAAATTAAAGATTCATACAATTAATATGGGCAAGCATAAGTTATGAAAAATTCACAAATTAACTCTAACTTATCAAAACCTCGCAATCAATATACGAATCATATGCAATTAATGCGAAGAAAAAAATGAAGGCAAAAATAATTAGGCACTAATTTCGGAACGAAAAGAAATTAATTAATATGTAATACTTAGTTTCATCATCATCCTAGATATTAGAAGTTTAGCTAGCCATGAAAATTAAAACCAACAAATTCAAAATTAAAAGTACTAATAATAATTGTATGAAATAAGAACAATAATTAAAAAGAGAATTTCTATTAAAATAAAAGAAAGTTACAAATACTCCCTGACACTAGTACCACACATGATCGGAAAAAGAGGAAAAACAAAGCTCTCAATTGCTAAATAACTCTCTCCATTCTACACCAGCGAAAAACTAAGGAAAAGAACATAACATGTGATGCCCCTCTCTCTAAAACAAGAGATCTGTTTATAGGGAAAATAAATTTATGTCCTAATTTAGATTCATTGAACTTGCCCACTTTTGTTCCCTTTTTTTCCTCTTCTTTCCTTTTTGATTTCAATATCTATATGGTAATCTCCCAAAAGTCCTTTTCTATGTAGGTTTCAACTTCTTAGTGGCAATCAACTTCACAAAGAGATCTTCTAGATAAACTTTCTTTTTCTTCATTGGATTTAACTTGCACAACAAGATTGTTCCACCTCCTTCCTTTTCCTTATAGAATTCTTCTTGGATATTTCCTTACATGAATAAGAGAATTAAATATTGCTTGATCACCAAGATTTTGACTTTATCACAACAAAATATAAAATCCTACAAAATAAAATAAAACATATTAATTTAATAAACTAATATAATTAAAAGGACAAAATTAGGGATAATAAAATGTATGAATTATGTGCTTATCAAATACCCCCATACCTAGCTTTTGCTCGTCCTCGAGTAAAATAAAAAAAAAATAAAATAAAAACAAAAATTATACTACCTCATTTTCGTAGGAAACACGATTGCACTTAGCATGTGCAACAAGCCTTTAAATCCCAAGATTACCCCAAGTGGACAAGTTGTGTCTCGTGAGGGTTTGCAGTGAATATACCCACAAAATTCAAAATTCAAAACAAAATATTTTTGGATTTAACCAATTATGAAATTGAAAGAAAACTTCTAAGTATACATGGGCAATATACATAAGCAAGATTAAATTCAAAATCACACTTTCACCTTATCAAAAATACTCTATTTTCATTCTAGACACCATCCTTCCTAAAATTAATTCTATGTGATGCATGCATGTGTATGTGACGTAACTCTTAGTAGGGATTTTTACCATGAAAATCAAGCAAATTCATTTTTTTTCTTTTTTTCATCATTTGTTTTTCATTTTTCCCATTCTTTTTTCATTCCTTTCTTTTTTTTCAATTTTTCCCCTTTCTTGTACAATGTCTCATTTTCTTAGGCTTTTCAGAGTTACCCATGTAGCGAGCGTTGGACCAATGACTCCCAAACCAGTTGACTTTAGGGCACTAGGTATAGAGACACCCCTAAGGGCTTACTAACTCGAGTAACAAAGGCCACAAAACTAGACTAGTCAAGCTGCTTATATCCATCACACTTTTCAGCGTGAATATCGATGCTTCCTGAGGCTTGGATACCCAGTTATTTCGTTTAATGGACATTAAAGCAATTATTTTTTTTTTCAACTTTTTCAACTTTCCTTTTCTCAATTTTTTCCTTTTTTTTCTTGAAATTGCTCAAATCATAGTTTATACTCCACAACTAAGAGTTAGTGCGAACGTGAAGTGCAAAAATATTTAGGAACTCAATTTCATTCCAGATGGTGCATCGAATTAAGATTTTGTATCTTATCAAAGGTTCAAGAGTTCTTAATCTTTTAATCTTACTCATGAGTTTTGCTCCACAGAAACTTATTAGAATTAATTCAATCCATAAAAAGTCAAACAAAATTTTTACTTTTTCAATTTTTCCATTTTTTTTGTTTTTTTTTACAAAAGAATTAATTTCTTAAAAAGAAAAAAAAATAAATACCAGAAAAAAATAATAAAAATGCAAAACTCCCTCCATACCTAAATCATGCATTGTCCTCAATGTATGCAAATGAAGAAAGAGAACAAAGAAATGAAAGAATTGTACCTTGTACGGTGGAGCAGAAATCGGACGACAATACTGTACAAAAATAAAAATATATGGACAACTTACAAATACAAGTACAATGCCAGTCATTTGGACTAATGTGGGTCAACAAAATACACCACCTCCTCTGGTTCGTTTGGCATTTCTAAAAAGGGTTTAAGTCGTTGACCATTCACTTTGAAAATTTCACCACTCTGTGGATTTTCAACATCGACTGCCCCATAAGAGTAAACTACCTTTACTACAAAAGGTCGATCCCATCTAGAACGCAATTTGCCAGGAAATAGATGTAGCCTAAAATTATACAAGAGAACTTTTTGACCAGGCAAAAATGATTTTCTCAAAATTGATTTATCATGAAACACTTTTGTTCTTTCCTTGTAAATTTTAGCATTTTCATAAGCATTATTCCTAATCTCATTTAACTCAGCTAATTGCAATTGTCTATGACTCCCACCAGTAGACATATCAAAATTCAACTGTTTTATTGCCCATAAAGCGCGATGTTCAAGTTCAACAGGAAAGTGACAAGCTTTTCCAAACACAAGCCTAAACGGTGACATTCCTAAATTAGTTTTAAAGGTAGTACGGTAAGCCCACAATGCATCGGACAATTTAAGAGACCAGTCTTTTCTATTGGAACTCACCGTTTTTTTCAGGATTTGTTTTATTTGCCTATTAGAGACTTATACTTGACCACTTGTTTGAGGGTGATATGGTGTTGCAAGCTTGTGGGTGATAGAATACTTTTTCAGCAAGGATTCAAAAGGCCGATTGCGAAAATATTTTCCTTGATCACTGATTATGGCCCTAGGGGTACCAAAGCGAGAGAAAATGTTCTCTTTCAAAAATTTGACAACAACCTTGTTGTCATTGGTCTTGCTTTGAATAGCTTCTACCCACTAAGACACGTAATCCACCGCAAGTAAAATGTACAAATTTCCAAAAAAATTTGGAAACGGGCCCATGAAATCTATTTCCCACACATCAAATAATTCAATGACGAGAATGGGTTGCATTAGCATCATATTTCTCCTAGTGATCCTTCCTAATTGTTGTCACCTATTGCAACTGGCACAAAATTCGGCGGCATCCTTGAATAGACTAGGCCAATAGAAACCACACTGGAGGACCTTGGCGGCCGTCTTTCTGCCTCCAAAATGTCCTCCACAAGCTTGGTCATGACAAAATGATAGAACATTCCTAAACTCATGGTCGGGTACACACCTCCTAATGATTTGATCAGGGAAATATTTAAACAAATAGGGGTCGTCCCAATAAAAGTGTTTGACTTGTGAAAGAAATTTGGACCGGTCTTGTTTGGACCAATGGGAAGGAATCTCACTAGTAACTAGGTAGTTCACAATATCAGCAAACCAAGGTGTAGCAGATATGGAGAAAAGCTGCTCATCTGGGAAAGATTCAATTAAGGGTAGGTCAAAGGTGGACTCCATAACTAAACGAGACAAATGATCAGCTACCATATTTTCGGACCCTTTATTGTCCCTTATCTCTAGGTCGAATTCTTGGAGCAATAAGACCCAACGAATTAAACGGGCTTTTGAATCTTTCTTAGAGAGAAGATGTCTGAGGGCAGCGTGGTTAGTGTAAACAATGATTTTAGACCCAATAAGATAAGATCGAAACTTTTCGAGGGCAAAAACTACAGCTAGGAGTTCTTTTTCAGTAGTTGAATAATTTAATTGTGCATCATTCAAAGTCCTACTAGCATAGTATATAACATGGGGAATCTTGTTAATTCTTTGCCCTAGAACAGCACCAACTGCATAGTCAGATGCATCACACATTAACTCAAATGGTTGACTCCAATCAGGTGATTTGATGATAGGAGCTAAAGTTAACTCCTTTTTGAGTTGTTCAAAGGATTGGAGACATTTTTCATTAAATTCAAAATTTTCATCTTTAACTAGAAGATTGGTCATGGGTTTTGCTTTCTTACTGAAATCTTTAATGAATCGCCTATAAAAGCCTGCATGTCCTAGGGACGAACGAATTTATTTGATTGTCCTAGGTGGTGGAAGATTGGCAATTAGGTCGATTTTGGCTTTGTCTACTTTAATTCCCTTTTCAGATATGATATGACCAAGAATAATTCCTTGTTTTACAATGAAATGATATTTTTCCCAATTTAGAATTAAGTTTGTTTCCTTACATCTCCTTAGAACTAAGTCAAGGTGGTGAAGGCACTCATGAAATGTAGACCCAAATATGGAAAAATCATCTATGAAAATTTCTAAGAATTTTTCCACCATGTCAGAAAAAATGCTCATCATACATCTTTGAAAGGTGGCAGGGCCACTACAAAGCTCAAAGGGTAGGCAACGATATGCAAAGGTTCCATAAGGACAAGTGAATTTGGTTTTTTCTTGGTCTTCTAGGGCTATGGGAATTTGAAAATAGCCCGAGTATCCATCAAGGAAACAATAATAAGCATGACCAGCTAACCTTTCCAGAATTTGGTCTATGAATGGTAAAGGAAAATGATCCTTTCTTGTGGCAGCATTTAGTTTTCTATAGTCTATGCAAACCCTCCAACCAGATTGGACACGAGTGGGAACTAACTCATTGGCTTCATTTTGAACCACAGTTAAGCCAGACTTTTTAGGCACCACCTGCACAGGACTTACCCAAGAGCTATCAAAAATGGGATAGATGATCCCATTTTCTAGACACTTAAGAATTTCTTTCTTAACAACCTCTTTTAGAACTGGATTCAACCGCCTATGTGGGTCTCTCACTGGTTTAGCATCATTTATTAGGTGGATCCTATGTTGGACAATGGTTGGACTGATCCCCTTAATATCAATTATGCTCCATCCTATGGCTTCCTTATTTTTTCTAAGGATGGTCAATAACTCTTCCTCCCGTGTGTTTGTTAAATCGGAAGTAATGATCACAGGAAGAGTTTTGGAGGGACCTAGATAGGCATACTTAAGATTATCAAGAAGAGGTTTAAGTTCTAACTCTGGTGGACTCTTTTCAAGAGGTTCTGAAGAGTGCAAGATTGGCTCAGACACGGGTTCCCATTTAGAGTAGGACATTGATGTAGATGACTCTAACATTTCATTCACCTCATTTACATATTCTATCTCATCCCAATTTTTACCAAAATGATTTAGACAAAAATTAAGAATTTCATCTTCTCCCATAAGTTCATTTTCAGACATTTCATTAATCATGTTCACTTCAACGGGCTGGTTAGAAAAATTTACTAGGTTGTTTTCCCACATTAAACACATTTAAATCAATTTTCATGTTCCCAAATGTCAATTTCATTAGTCCATTTCTACAATTGATTAACGCATTAGAGGTTGCTAGAAATGGTCTACCTAAAATGACAGGAATTTGACCCTTGAGATTGGCCACAGGCTAGGTTTCAAGGACAATAAAGTCAACAGGAAAGACAAAATCGCCAACCTTGATGAGTACATCCTTAATTATCCCCTTTGGCACTTTAACGGAACGGTCAGCTAGTTGGAGTGTGACACTTGTCTTTTTCAAATCCCCTAAACCCAAGGTTTGGTACACAGAAAATGGTAAAAGATTCACACTAGCTCCTAAATCAAGCAAAGCTTTTTCAATTAAGGTGTCACCTATGATGCATGAAATAGTAGGACAACCGGGGTCCTTATACTTCACAGGGACTTGGCATGACAAGATAGAGCTAACTTGGGCTGTTAGAAAAGCTTTCTTAGGAACATGTGGTTCTTTTGTGTGTGCACAAATCTTTTAGACATTTAGCATATGAGGGAACTTGCTGAATGTCATCTAGAAGGGGAATATTAATTTTTACTCTTCTAGAATTTTGTCTAACTGGGCTGACTGCTTGTTTGAAATAAGTCTCTGAGGGAATGGGGCTTTTAGTTTAAAGACTTTTTCATTTGACTCAGAAGATGTGGTTTGATCATTTTTGGACACATGCTTAGTGGATGGGCCTTCTGACTCAGAGTTTGTGGGCTTTTCAGACTGGGCTGACTTTGAAAATGGATTGTTAGATTCAACATTTAAATTTTTCTCTTCTTCATTATCAATGCCAGCATGATTGTTAAAATAATTTCCAGACCGTAAAGAGATTACAGAGTTCACATGATTGACTTGGTTGTTTTCAAGTGAATTAGCATGATAAGGTTTTTGATTAGGGGCTGAAAATTTCGGATTGGTCTCGGGTTGACTACGAAGCTTACCTTTCTCTCTTTCACTAACTGTAGTGGCCAATTGACTCATTTGGATCTCTAAACGAGATAAGGCTTGGTTAGTGTTTTGCTGAGATTTATTAAAGTTTTCACACTCTTCTCTAAAGTGCTAAGTCTCTTCTCACTTTCATTAGAAAAACCTGGTGGATATTGAGTTACTGAATTTGAATTTTGGTACAGACCAGGATTTGACTTTTGGTAAGGTTGAAAAGGTTGATTTAGAGATTGATTGACCTGATTTGAAGGATTATTTGGGTAGGGTCCTTGGTTCCATGCAAAATTAGGATGATTTTTCCAACCTGGATTATAAGTGGGTGCAAATGGGTCATTCCTATGTCTTTGAAACATTGCATTGACTTGTTCATATTCTTCAGGTTGGGCCATAACTCTAGGACATTCCTCTGTCAAATGACTTGGTGAATTACACCTTAGACACAAAGGTGTTGGTGTTGAGACTTAGTTCACATGTGATGGTCCCCTAATTTCTAAAGCTTCGAGTCTTTTAAGTACACTAGCCAACTTAGCTTCGATGGCAATTGAATTGTCAATCGTATGAACACCCCTAGATGAGCTAGGTTTATCGGTTTCTCGGGTGGTTTCCCATTACATGGTTTTTTCTGCTAAGTCTTCTAAAAACTCCCAAGCATTTTCCTCATCATTATTCAGAAAATCCCCTTAACACATTGACTCTAACATTATTTTAGTGGGATAGTCTAACCCTTCGTAGGCAATTTGACACAATCTACATTTCTCAATTCCAAGGTGTGGGCACTGGGATAATAAATTTTTAAATCTATCAAAATATTTCCAAAAGGACTCTTTTTCAAGTTGGCAAAATTGATGAATTGCAGTCCTAATTTTAGCAGTTTTATGATTTGGAAAATATTTTTTTAGAAATGTAACAGCAAATCCCTCCCAAGTTGATATGGAATTATTGGGCAGGCTATATAACCACTTTTTAGCATTATCTTTCAAAGCGAAAGTGATAAATCTTAGCCTAATTGAGTCATCAGACAATTGTTGAATTTTCATTAAAGCACAAACTTCCTCAAATTCTTGAATGAATAAATATGGATCTTCTAAACCAGTGAACCTAGGTAACATATTTATAAAATGTGGTTTAAGTTCAAAATTATTACCCGTTACTGGTGGTAAACTGATGCATGAAGGTTGGGCAGAACGGGAAGGAAAACATCGATCTCTTAAAGAAATGGTTTATGCGACCTCCATTTTTCTTAAAGTAAGATCTTTTAAAGTGGGCTCCAAAAAATCAAGTTTTCTCACTAATCGGGATGTTTTGTCCCTAATCCACACTTTTTGCATACACTACTCAGCAAATGAACAAATAAGCACACAAAAACAAATAAAAAAATTAATAAAAAAAATAATAATAATAAAAATACTTCTAAGGTCAATCTAAATAAAATCTAGAAAACTCCTAACTGTTCTAAGTCACACCTCAAGGTCCACCAAATTCGAAATTAATCACGCCACTAGCCAGGTAAGTGTAAGAACGGTGGGAGTCTCTCCGTGGGTACGGTGACTAATTAAATAACCATATGTTCTTTAGGCGTTTGCCTGCATATTATTACATATATGAGAACTACAACCGATATCCAATACCCAAGTAGAATTTTGACTTTCAGAAAAATTAATTTCAATCATGAACAAACCTAGATCGGAAGTCGAAGCTTCTCCAAGCTTCTTTTGGTCCGCAAGATACTCCTTGCAGTTCTTCTTCCAGTGTCCCGGCTTATTGCAATGGTAGCAAATTCCTTTGCTATCTAGATTAGGTTTCTTTTTATCCTTTCTCTTCGCCTTGTCCTTAGCCTTCTTATTTTTCTTCTTTTCAGAAGATATCTTGGGCCTCTTCCTTTTCTTGGAAGAATCATCTACTAGTAAGACTTGGTTCTTGTTGGATGAAAAGTGACCTTTAGCAGTTTTCAGCATGTTAAGTAACTAAGGCAAGCTGACGTCTAACTTATTCATGTGAAAATTCACAACAAATTGTGAGAAGGTGTCCGGGAGTGACTGTAAGATCAAATCTTGGCTTAACTCCCTATCCATCACGAACCCAAGCTGTCTAAGTTGTTTAATCAGATTAATCATCTTAAGGACATGAGTCTCAACAGCAGTGCCCTCGGTCATACGAGATTGGAAGAGCTCCTTAGATATCTGATATCTAGCAGCCCTACTTTGCTCACTATACAACTCTTTGAGGTGCAACAATATAGTAGGAGCATCCATAGTTTCATGCTGACGCTGAAGCTCGTTACTCATGGATGCGAGCATGATGCATTGAGCCAGGATTGCATCATCTTGCCACTTTCTGAAAGTAGCAATCTCTTCCTCAGAGGCTGTTTCTGCAACATTTGCAGGGACTGGCGAATTTAGGACATAAAAAATCTTTTCAGCAGTGAGAACAATTCTCAGATTCCTTAACCAGTCCGTGTAATTCGGTCCGGTCAGTTTGTTAGCATCAAGTATGCTACGCAGTGACAGTGGGTTTGACATTTTTTAAATTCTGCATGTGAAATAGACAACATTTTAGCATACATTCATTTAATTAATTACCAAAATAAATTAGGTCTTTATTTTAAATTGGTATCTCTCACTTTTTCATTAAACTATATTACCCTCAATATATAGTTCGGCAAATCTAATTAAAGACTTGCTAGTGAGAATGAGGATCCCATTTCAAATGTATATAGCCTTGTGTGATACAACAAACTATATATAAATAAATAGGTAGAAAACTATTGTCAATTAAATCACTATGTAACTCCTTGTATTTTGCCTCTTAGATTATTTTGATCAAGTGTGACACATCCGAATCAAAATTATCCAAGTTAAGTCCAACCTAGCACTTCCATATATTCGAAGGAAAAACACTGTCCTTGTGTGACACAACAAAACACCATCATTCAGTCTATTTATAAGCATCAAATGTGATAAAGCAACATCTTAAATATTTAATATTTGCCTTGTATGACACAACAAACTCATATTAAATATTTAATACTCTATCGCTTTACCATGCTAGAAGGCGACGTTCGATATTCCAAATATCTTTGAACGCTTAGGACTTAATATGATTTCTTTGAGGGATTTGTAATTATTATTTGTCTCATCTTGTTTAGCGCGCATGCACATATATATATAAAATACGCGACATATTATTTTACATGTGAAGCATGTTGGATAATCTGTATATATATATATATATATATATATATATATATATATAGTAAGCATGCACATATAGAATACTATATTCTACTCGGATTGATTATGGACTTTTATTCTAGATTGGTTCACTAGAGCCACCAAGTGAACCAAAAGGTCAAACCTAAGGTGCAAGAATAAAATTTAAATATAACTATTATATTTAAACCCAGGCTCCATTACAAACGGGTCTTCATGCGTTCCTTGCTCCTTTGTCTCCAATTCTTCAAAATTAATTTTAACTAGTCCTATTATAAAAAATTATTTACAATAAATAGAAACATTGATCAGCAGTTAAGGGGAAGTACATAGGAGGGAGATAAAATTTTACATTAAGAAAAATTAGAGAAGACGAGGTACGCAGACCCCATTTATAAAAACTCATACATTCAAGCATCCTCTAAAATAATTCCAATCAGACATTGGTCAATAGTCCATAATCAATCCCTATTTATTAGCATACATATCTTTATATGTATCAATAAATAACGTTCATCCCATGAATAATAAAACCATTCCATATATGCATTGATATCAATTAATGGGAAAGAGTTTTGCTAATATTTAGTTTTGAAACAAAATAAACTCTTTTATTTTAATCAAAAATCAAATCCAAATTAAACTCCTTTAATTTTAGCAATCTGAAATCCTATTCCAGATAAAATAAATATTTTTATTTTAAACTGGGAAACAGCGCAGCTGCGCTGAACCCCAGAAACGATTTTCTGGGTTTGAGCACAGCTGCGCTCCAGAATGAACTAGAAACGGCGCAGCTGCGCCGCGTAGCAGATTCAGAAAAAACAGATTCAGCCCAAAAATTTCGATCCAATCGCATATCATACACACATGGAATCATCAAAATCGATAATTAGCACAAGGATTTGGCTCTGATACCACTGCTAGGTTTGTATATGACGCGAACATGCAATCAAATTACATAAATAAAGCGGAAGCGTGATAAAACGAATTATAAAATTTTTCATACAAACCATCACCATGATCTTTCCTTGTGTTCAATTATCAATTAACGAAAGAGATAGAGATTAAGAAATTATACCCTCGTAGAACCGTGCTTCCTCGGGTACAAGTTCACCTCCAATTCCTTCGTGTTCTCCTTGAATTCCACCGACTAAATTCCTTTGCTTGATCAACGTTAGCCACCCAAGTGTTTGGCCACTAGAGATGATCCACCAAGGAAAAATAGTTATTCAAGAAGATGGGTGTTAGCAACACCCTAATTTCTATCTCTATAGAAATTGTAAGTACTCTCCATAATCTAATGCAAGAGTGTGTAACCCCAATCTATGATAAGACTCCTCTTATTTATAGATGTAGGAATAACCCTTCCCTAAACTATTTAGGATTAGGTTTTCTATTATAATTAAACTCCTTTAATTAATTATACTCCTAATCTAATTAAGAATTTATGTGAGAGTACTTCTATTAATTAATTCCCAATCCCTATTAGGAATTAAATAATAGTAATTGTAATAATAATAATAAAACTCCTCTTATTAATTTATATTTAATATTTCTAAAATATTAAATAATAAATATTAAGCTATTTAATTTATTCTATCTCCATAGATTAAATTAAATACGCTTAACTTATTATTACAATTATGTCATTTACTTCTTAAATAAATATTTTTCTTTTGTGGTGTGACCATTTAGGTTCTCCATATTAAACCGATTATGAATAAATCAATTAGAACAATTTTAATCTTATTTAAATAAATAAATTAAACTATTTAATTCATTTAAATAAATAATATTTATTCTACAACAAAGGTAAGCCCCCTTAGCGATTAACGACTTTCCAGATAATATAGATTTCAACATTAATCACAAAAGAACCTTTCAGTGCATAGTTACCGTAAAACTCAATCCTTCTACCATACAATGTCCCAATTAAATATAAGACATGGATTTACTGTCAAGTCTTATTTTATTTAATTATATGTATTTCGATTCCCAAATGCACAACTCTAAATAATGCAAATTAGAAACTCCTTTCTAATTTCATTCTGCCTTAGCCAAGGACTACTGAGTTGTCATTTATCGAATCACATAGGACATTCACATCTTTTACTAGACGTGATAGATTCTTTGTTGATCATTCACCTATCTCCATGCACAACTTATTATACCTAATCATACCCTTTGATATACCCCAAAGGTCTTAAGGGACATGTCAAAGTATAACTCATCATACACAAGATACTATGATGATCTCAAGTCCAAGGATCACTTGTACTACTATCACTAGAGCAATTCCTATTGACAGACGAGTAAAACTCCATTAGGTATTCCTTAGCGAGCCACGTTCAGTGTACTTATTCTCCAATAAGCACCTACATACTTGCTTTAGTGTCTCCACACAAATGATTATGAGATCAATCATCCTCTTCCTAAGAGCAAGCAACGTATGTACTAATCTATCCGGATTCACTAATCCCCTTTTTAGTAATCCAACGATTAGGAACGATTTTTGTTTGTGAGCTATCTAGAATTTAGATCTCATTAGCATGATCATCATCATGATTCTAAAAGCATTGCTCAAAACTATGTGTTTATCACATTTAATATAACAACACCATGTAGATAATGTAAAATGCCTTTTAAGAAAATTAATTTTTTTATTAATAAATGAATAAGATTACAAAGTATATGCTACATCATATCAAATATGATTGGCTTGTGTGCATACTACTTTCAATCTCCCACTTGCACCAAAGCCAATCGCCATGGTATCTAATACCCATCTTCTCTAAGTGACGATCAAACTGCTGTTGTGTGTTAAAGCTTTAGTAAATGGATCTGCAATGTTGTCTTGAGAGTCCACACGCTCCAAGGTGACATCTCCTCTTTCAATGATTTCTCTAATTAAATGAAACCGCCGCAACACGTGTTTGGATTTTTGATGAGACCTAGGTTCCTTAGCCTGCGCAGCAGCTCCGTTGTTGTCACAGAATAAAGTTACGGCTCCTCTAATGCTAGGAACCACTCCAAGTTCAGTTATGAACTTCTTCATCCAAACAGCTTCCTTTGCAGCTTCGCTTGCAGCTATGTACTCTGCCTCTGTCACTGAATCAGCAACTGTTTGCTGCTTGGAACTTTTTCAACTCATTGCACCACCGTTTAAGGTAAACACGTACCCTGAAACGGATTTACTGTCATCTTGGTCCATTTGAAAACTTGAGTCTGTATAGCCCTCTAGTTTTAATTCAGACCCATCATAGACTAGAAATACATCCTTAGTTCTTCTCAAGTACTTTAGGATGTTTTTCACTGCCTTTCAGTGCTCTTCTCCTAGATTCGACTGATATCTGCTTGTTACACTAAGTGCATGAGAGACATCTGGTCTAGTACATATCATACCATACATGATAAATCTTATTGCGGATCCTATTGTGGAAGCATAAGGAATCTTACTCATACAGTCTCTCTCCTCATGTGTCTTTGGGGCCTATTTCTTGTAGAGATGTATTTCATGGCTCATCGGTATGAGACCTCTCTTGGAATCTTCCATGGTAAACTTCTTTAGCATCGAGGCAATGTACTTTCCTTGAGTCAAGCCCAACATCCTTTTAGATCTATCTCTATAGATCTTTATCCCTAAAATATAGGATGCCTCACCCAAGTCCTTCATGGAGAAGTGTTTAGATAACCAAATTTTGAGACTGTAGCATAGGAACATCGTTCCCTATCAATAATATATCATCAACATATAATACAAGGAATGAAACATCGCTCCCACTAACCTTCTTGTACACACAAGGTTCATCCTCATTTTTGATAAAATCAAACCTTTTGATTATCTCATCAAAACGGATGTTCATCTTCGAGAAGCTTGCTTCAATCCATAAATGGATCGTTGTAGCTTACAGACTTGGTTTGTTCCAACCGTTGAAACAAAACCCTCTGGTTGTATATACATTCTCCTCAAGCTCTCCATTGAGGAAGTCCGTTTTCACGTCTATTTTCCAGATCTCGTAGTCATAATAAGCTGCAATTGCAAGCAAAATCCGAATGGACTTGAGCATAGCTACCGGTGGGAAGGTTTCATCATAGTCAACTCCTTGTCTTTGTTTGAAACCTTTTGCAACCAGTCGGGCTTTATAGGTCTCTACCTTGCCATCCGCTCCAGTCTTTTTCTTAAAGACCCATTTACACCCAATAGGCTTAATGCCCTCAGGTGGTGAAACCAAAGTCCTTACTTGGTTTTCATACATGGAGTCCATCTCGGATTTCATGGCTTCTAGCCATTTTTCTGAGTCTTCACTACTCATAGCCTCTTCGTAAGTCAACGGATCATCATCATCTATGATGCGTACCTCATCATCATCCTCTATGATGAATCCATACCTATCTAGGGTTTTGGTATCTTGCGGTGCACTTTTCCAGATTTACGAATAGGATAGTGGTACAAGTAGGTTTCTTATACTTGGTCAGGTACCTGACTTTTGATCCGCGAGTATTTTGGGGTTCTTGAACTTCTTCAAGATATATCTTACTCCCACTGACCCCCTTCAAGGATAATGACTTCCTTTTCCCAAGAAGGCAGAAAGCGTGTTTCGGTAACAAACCACCTTTTGATCATTAGGGATGATAGAAATAAATACGCCTAACAGTTTCTTTAGGGTATCCCCACAAATCTACACTTTATCGGATCTAGTCTTTTAGCTTATCATGCTCAAACCTTTTTTCACATAAGCTGGACAACCCCAAGGTTCTTAACATCCTTAATATTTGGTTTCTTCTCCCTGTCCATAATCTCATATGGGGTCTTTGGGACGGCATTTTGGTAGGTACCTTGTTAAGTAGGTATAGCAGCCGATTCTAGGGCCATAACCCTAGAATGGGGAAAAAAAATGACTAGAAAGGTCTGGTAAAACCTCATCATGAGGAAGACGAACCATGTCCCAAACAATGTTCGATTCTCCTTTCAGGATACCACCATTCAACTGTGGCATCCCTGGTTTGAGTCCATTTATGAGATTATATACCATTTTCTTTGAGACAATTGAGAAACTCATTGGGTCAAGTATTCCACTCCTCGATCCGAATCGAACAAGAAATTTTTAAATACTTTTACCTAGTTTGTTTACTACTACTTCACTTCTGAAATTCTTTGAACTTATTTTCAAATGCGATTCAGATTTGTCATTTTCATTAAATACACATATCCAAATCTAGAAATGATCCATCCAGTGAAAGATTAATAAAATAATAATACCCTCCTCAGTCAATCGATGCATAGGTCCACATACGTCAATTTATACCAACCGCAAACAACTCTGTAACTCTTTCTCCTTTTTCCCCATTCAAAAAGAGATATTAGTCATCTTAACCCATGAGACCAAAATCACAAGGTTGGATATTAAAGATTCGTAATCCAGATAGCTCTAAAAGCCCATCTTTAATGCAAACTTGGATAATCTTGTATACATTGATATGACCGATTCTACAGTGCCACATAAAGGTATAATTAACAATCAACTATTCTTTTCTTTTCTTAGTTTGTTCAATAGTGAAGTATATTTTTCATGCAAGTCAAGTATGAGTCAAGTCCATTCATGTAGATTCCCAACACCCATATAAAACAATTTATTAATAAATAGAACAACTGTAATTCTTTATGATAATATCAAAAACAATCCATATCTAATACAGAAATTGAAATAAAATGTATTCTAATGAGTGTTATTGAAACATAATAACAATTATTAAACTAATGAACTAGCCCGAAGGCAGTGCAAAACAATAAGTCCATACATCTAACTGCAGCAACAACCTTTTGCTCCATTTCCCTCTCGTAAGATTACTTCAATCCTTGATCAAACTATTCTAACTTCTTCTTAGGTCCCTACATAATAATTACATAAAAATATGAGAACTACAAAGCCGGTATCCAATACCCAAGTAGAATTTTGACTTTCAAAAAAATTAATTTCAATCATGAA
>CM068388.1:34175908-34333670 GCA_034770075.1 Aralia elata
ATGGTACACTTAGTTTTTGAACGCGATAGTGATGAGATTGCTCCTTCTGATGCTAATTAAACTAGAACGATTAATATGACTCCTTATCACCTCTTTTTTCGACAATTTGAAGGAAACTTAATGAACCAATTAGAAGGTCTCCCTCAATCAAGACTTGTGTTGAGATGTTCACATCGTTTTGATACGTCATAGTGATGAGATTGCTCCTTCTGATTGCATAATCAAACTAGAACGAAGGAATAAGACTCTCTAATCACCTCTGTCTTTGACACTTTTGAAGGAAAAAGACTACGAAACAATAAGAAGGCTTCCCTAAATCGCGACTTAGGTGAGGATGTACACATCGTTTTGAACTGCTGATAGTGATGAGATTGCTCCTTCTGATGACTAATCAAAACGTAGAACGAAGTAATATGACTCCTAATCACCTCTTTCTTTGACAATTTGAAGGAAACTAATGAAACATTAAGAAGGTCTCCCTAAATCGAGACTTGTGTGAGAGTGTACATATCGTTTTGAAAGCCATTAGTGGATGTGATTGCTCCTTTAGATGCTGAATCAAAACTAGAACAGAATTAATATGACACATAATCTCCTCTTTCTTTGACAATTTGAAGGAATTAATGATGAACCAATAAGAAGGTCTTATTAGCACAAAAAAAAAAGAAGGCTTCCCTAAATCGTGACTTGTGTGAGATGTACACATCGTTCTAATCGCTGATAGATAGTGATGAGATTGCTCCTTCTGATGCTATATTTAAACTAGAACGAAGTAATATGGATCCTAATCACTTCTTTTCTTTGACAATTTGAAGGAACTAATGAATCCAATAAGAATGCGGTCTCCCTAAATCAAGGACCTTGTGTGAGATGCACACATCGTTTTGAACGTCATTTAGTGACTGGGATTGCTCGTTTAGATGGGGCTAAAATTTTCAAAATAGAACGAAGTAATATGACTCCTAATCACCTCTTTCTTTTTTGACAAATTGTGAAGGTAAACTAACGAACCAATAAGAATGGTCTCCCGTAAAATCAAGACTTGTGTGGAGATGTACACATTGTTTTGAAACGCGATAGTGAATGAGATTGCTCCTTCTAGGATGCTAAATCCATAACTTTGAAAACGAAAGTAATATGAACTCCTAATCACCTCTTTCTTTTGACAATTTGAAGGAAAAACTAAAAAACCAATAAGAAAGGTCTTCCCTAAATCAAGACTTGTGTGAGATTGTACACATCGTTTTGAAACGCGATAGTGTATGCGATTGCTCCTTCTGATGCCTAATCAAACTAGAACGAACTAATATGACTCCTAATCACCTCTTTCTTTGACAATTTGGAAGGAAACTAATGAACCAATAAGAAGGTCTCCCTCATAATCAAGACTTGTGTGATATGTTACACATTGTTTTGAAACGCGATAGTGATGAGATTGCTACCTTCTGATGCTAATCAAACTGGAACGAAGTGAAATATGACTTCCTAATCACCTCTTTCTTTGACAATTTGAAGGAAACTAATGAACCAATAAGGAAGGTCTCACCTAAAATCAAGACTCTGTGTGAGATGCACACATCGTTTTGAACGTCATAGTGATGAGATTGCTCTCTTTAGATGCTAATCAAAATAGAAACGAAGTTAATAATGACCTCCTAATCACCTCTTTCTTTGAACAATTTGAAGGAACTAATGAACCAGTATAAGAAAGGGTCTCCCTAAAATCAAGACCTTGTGTGATGATGTACACATTGTTTTTGAACGTCGATTGATAGTGATGAGATTGCTCCTAATCTGATGCTAAATCAAAATAAAAAATACGGTGGGAAGTAATAATTTATGGACTCCTAATCACCTCTTTCTATTGACAAATTCTGAAGGGTAACAACTAAAAAAACAATAAAGGAAGGCTTCCCTATAATCGAGGACTTGTGTGAGAATGTACACAATCGTTTTTGAACGCTTGATAGTGATGGACGATTGCTCCTTCTGAGATGCTAATCAAACTAGGAACGAAGTAATATGGACTCCTAATCACCTCTTTCTTTGACCCCAATTTGAAGGGAAACTAACGAAACAATAAGAAGGTCTCCCTAAATCACAGAGACTTGTGTGAGATATACACATCGTTATTTCCCCCCCTGTCAACGCCATAGTGATGATGATTGCTCGCTTTTGATGCTAATCAAACTTATAGAACGAAGTAATTATGACTCCTAATCACCTCTTTCTTTGACAATTTGAAGGAACGTAATGAACCCAATAAGAAGGTCTATTTAGCAAAAATAAAAAGGAAGGCTTCCCTAATATCAAGGACTTTGTGTGAGATTGTACACCATCGTATTTGAACAGCGAATTAGTGAATGAGAAGATTGCTCCTTCTGATGCTAATTAAACGTAGAACGATAAGTAATTATGGGTAACCTTTCCCTATATTCAACCTCTTTCTTTGGACAATTTTGAAGGAAACTATATTGAAACAATAAGAAAGGTAAGTTCCCTATAAATCAAGACATTGTGTGAGGATGTACACACAAAAATCGTTTTTGAACGCCATAGTGATGAGATTGCTCCTTTAGATGCTAATCAAACTAGAACGAAGTAATATGACTCCTAATCAAAACCTTCCTCTTCTTTGACAATTTGTAAGGAACTAATGAAACCATATAAGAAGGTCTCCCCTTAAATCAAGACTTGTGTGCGATGAACACATCGTTTTGAACGCGATAGTGATGAGATTTGCCTCCTTCTTGATTGCTAATCAAATTATGAACGAAGTCTTTCTTAGCCAATTTGAAAGAACTAAGGAACCAATATGAAGGGTTTCCCTAAATCAAGACTTGTAGTGAGGATGTAACACATCGTTTTGAACTGCGATAGGTGATGTAGATTGCTCTCTTCATTTGATGTAATCAAATTAGAACGAAAGTAATAAGACTTCTCTAATCACCTCTTTCTTTGATAATTTGAAGGAAACTAAATGAAACAACCATAAGAAGGTCTTCCCTAAATCGATGACTTGGTGTGAGATGTTACACATCGTTTTTTGACGCGATCATGTGATGAGATTGCTTCCTATCTGATGCTAATTCAAACTGGAACGAAGTAATATGGAATCCCTAATCACCTCTTTCCTTTGATAATTTGAAGGGGAAACTAATGAAAACAATAAGAAGGCTTCCTCCTAATATTCGAGGACTTGTTGTGAGTTGTACACATACGTTATTGATAACGCGATTAGTGATGAGATTTTACTCCTTCCTGATGCATAATCAAACTTAGAACGAAGTAATATGACTGCCTAATCACCTCTTTCTTTGACATATTTGAAGGAACTAATGAACCAATAAGAAGGTCCTCCACTAAATCAAGACTTGTGTGAGATGTAACACATCGTTTTGAACAGCGATAGTGATGAGATTGCTTCCTTCTGATGCATAATTAAACTAGAACGTAAGGTTAAATATGACTCCTTAATCACCTCTTTCTTTGACAATTTGAAGGAAACTAATGAACCAAATAAAGATGTCTTATTTAGCCACAAAAAAAAGAAAGCCATCTTCCCTAAATCGAGACTTGTGTGAGATGTACACATCGTTTTGAAAACGTCATTGAGTGATGAGATTGCTCCTTCATGATGCTAATCAAACTAGAAACGATGTAATATGACTCCTAAATCACCTCTTTCTTTTCAATTTGAAGGAAAACTTAATGATAACAATAAGAAGGTCTCCCTATAATCAATGATTGTGTGAGATGTACACATCGTTTTGAACGTCATAGTGATGAGATTGCTCCTTTAGATGCTAATCAATATAGAACGAAGTATATATGACTCCTAATCAACCTCTTTCTTTGACAATTTGAAAAAACTAATGAAATCCAATAGGAAGGTCATCCCTAAATCAAGACTTGTGTGAGTTATGTACACATTGTTATTGAACGCGATAGTGATGGGAGATTGCTCCTTCTGATGCTAATCAAATTAAAACGAACAGTAATAAGACTCCTAATCACCTCTTTTCTTTGACAATTTGAAGGAAACTATAAACCAATATGAAGGCTTCCCTAAATCGAGACTTGGTGTGAGATTGTACACATCGTTTTTGAACGCTGATAGTGTATGAGAATTGCTCCTTCTGATGCTAATTAAACTAGAAACGATTAGTAATATGGACTTCCTAATCACCTCTTTTACTTTTGAACAATTTGAATGGAAACTAATTGAACCCAATAAGGAAGGTCTTGCCCTATAATCAAGGACTTGTGTGAGAATGTACACATCCGTTTTGAACGTCTATAGTGATGAGATTACTCCTTTAGATGGCTAATCAAAATAGAACGAAGTAATATGACTCCTAATATCACCTCTTGTCTTTGACAATTTGAGAGGAACTAATGAACTCCAATAAGAAGGTCTCCCTAAATCAAGACTTGTGTGAGATGTACACATTGTTCTTGAACGCGATAGTGATGGAGATTGCTCCTTCTGATGCTAATCAAACTGGAACGAAGTAATAAGGACTCCTAATCACTCCCCCCTCCTTTCCTTTGATAATTTGAAGGAAACTAATGACCAAAATCAATAAGAAGCTTGCTTCCCTTAAATCGAGATCTTGTGTGAGATTGTACAAATCGTTTTGAACGTCATAGTGATGAGATTGCTCCTTCTTTTTTTTTTATGATGCTAATCATAAGTAGACCGAAATAATATGACTCTCCTAATCATCCTCTTTCTGTTGACATATTTAGAAGGAAACTAATGAACCAATATATATGTCTTATTTAGCCACAAAAAAAAAAGAAGGTCTCCCTCTAAAAATCAACGGGACTTTGGTGAGATGTACACATCGTTTTGAACGCCAATAGTGATGAGATTTCTCCTTTTGATGCATAATCAAACTGTTTGAACAGAAGTAATTAGGAATTTGGACTCCTAGATCACACTCTTTCTTTAGACAATTTGAAAGGAACTTAAATGAACCAATAAGAAGGTCTCCCTAATTCAAGGAACTTGTGTGAGATGTAACACATATGGTTTTGAACGTCATAGTGATGAGATTGCTCCTTTAGATGTCTAATCAAAATAGAACGAGAAAGTAATATGACTCCTAATCACCTCTTTCTTTGACAACTTTGAAGGAAACTAATGAAAACAATAAGATGGTCTCCCTAAATCAAGACTTGTGTGAGATGTTACAGACAATCAGTTATTGAACGCGGAATAGTGATGAGATTGCTCCTTCTGATGCTAATCAATACTAGGAACGAAGTAAATAAGACTCCTAATATCACCTCTTTCCTTTGACAATTTGAAGGAAAACTAACGAAACAATAAAGAAGGTCTCCTCTAAATCGAGACTTGTGGTGAGATGTACACATATCGTTTTGAACGTGATAGTGATGAGATTGCTCCTTTAGATGCTAATCAAACTTAGACACGAAGTAATATGACTCCTAATCACCTCTTTCTTTGACAATTTGAAGGAACTAATGAACCAATAGAAGGTTTATTTGCAATATAAAAAAGAAGGTCATCCCTAAATCCAGAACTTGTGTGAGATGTACACATTATTTTGAACGCGATAGTGATGAAATTGCTCCTTCTGATGCTAATCAAACTAGAACGAAGTAATAGGACTCCTAATCACCTCTTTCTTTGACAATTTGAAGGAACTAATGAACCAATAAGAAGGTCTCCCTAAATCGAGACTTGTGTGAGATGTACACATCGTTTTGAACGCGATAGTGATGAGATTGCTCCTTCTGATGCTAATCAAACTAGAACGAAGTAATATGACTCCTAATCACCTCTTTCTTTGACAATTTGAAGGAACTAATGAACCAATAAGAAGGTCTCCCTAAATCAAGACTTGTGTGAGATGTACACATCGTTTTGAAGGTCATAGTGATGAGATTGCTCCTTTAGATGCTAATCAAAATAGAACGAAGTAATATGACTCCTAATCACCTCTTTCTTTGACAATTTGAAGGAACTAATGAACCAATAAGAAGGTCTCCCTAAATCAAGACTTGTGTGAGATGTACACATCGTTTTGAACGCGATAGTGATGAGATTGCTCCTTCTGATGCTAATCAAAATAGAACGAAGTAATATGACTCCTAATCACCTCTTTCTTTGACAATTTGAAGGAACTAATGAACCAATAAGAAGGTCTCCCTAAATCAAGACTTGTGTGAGATGTACACATCGTTTTGAACGTCATAGTGATGAGATTGCTCCTTTAGATGCTAATCAAAATAGAACGAAGTAATATGACTTCTAATCACCTCTTTCTTTGACAATTTGAAAGAACTAATGAACCAATAAGAAGGTCTCCCTAAATCAAGACTTGTGTGAGATGTACACATTGTTTTGAACGCGATAGTGATGAGATTGCTCCTTCTGATGCTAATCAAACTAGAACGAAGTAATAAGCCTCATAATCATCTTTTTCTTTGACAATTTGAAGGAAACTAACGAAACAATAAGAAGGTCTCCCTAAATCGAGACTTGTGTGATATGTACACATCGTTTTGAACGCCATAGTGATGAGATTGCTCCTTCTGATGCTAATCAAACTAGAACGAAGTAATATGACTCCTAATCACCTCTTTCTTTGACAATTTGAAGGAAACTAACGAACTAATAAGAAGGCTTCCTAAATCGAGAATTGTGTGAGATGTACACATTGTTTTGAACGCTATAGTGATGAGATTGCTCCTTTAGATGCTGAATCAAACTAGAACGGGAAGTAATATGACTCCTAACTCAGCACCTCTTTCTTTGACCAATTTGAAGGATCTAATGAACCAATAAGAATGACTCCCTAGAATCAAGAGACTTGTGTGAGATGTACACATCGTTTTTCTTTGAATCGTCATAGTGATGAGTATTACTCCTTCTCCCCCATTTGATGCTAATCAAACTTAGGAACGAAGTAATATGACTCCTAATCACACTCCTTTCTTTGACAACTTTGAAGGAAACTATATGAACCAATAAGGAAGGGTACTCCCTAAAATCAAGACTTGTGTGAGATGTACACATCGTTTTGAATGTCATAGTGATGAAGAATTTGCCTCCTTTAGATTGCTAAATCAAATATAGAACGAAGTAATATGGACTCCTAATCACCTTCTTTCTTTGGACAATTTGAAAGAAACTAATTGAACCAATACGAAGGTCATTCCCTAATAATCAAGACTTGTGTGAGATGTACACATCGTTTTGAACGCTGATTAGTGATGAGATTGCATGCCTATCTGGATGGCCTAATTTCAAACTAGAACGAAAGTAATAAGAATCCTAATGACCTCTTTCTTTGACAATTTGAATGATAAACTAACTGAAAACCAAATAAGAAGGCTTTCCCTAAATCGCAGACTTGTGTGAGATGTAACACATCGTTTTGAACGCGATAGTGATGAGATTGCTCCTTCTGATAGCTAATTAAACTTAGAACGAAGTAATATGGACTCCCTTAATCCACCTCTTTCTTTGACAATTTCGAAGGACCTAATGAACCAATAAGAAGGTCTCCCTAAATCAAGACTTGTGTGAGATGTACACATCGTTTTGAACGCGATAGTGATGAGATTGCTCCTTCTGATGCTAATCAAACTAGGACGAAGGAATATGACTCCTAATCACCTCTTTCTTTGACAATTTGAAGGAACTAATGAACCAATAAGAAGGTCTCCCTAAATCGAGACTTGTGTGAGATGTACATATCGTTTTGAACGCGATAGTGATGAGATTGCTCCTTCTGATGCTAATTAAACTAGAACGAAGTAATATGACTCCTAATCACCTCTTTCTTTGACAATTTGAAGGAACTAATGAAACAATAAGAAGGTCTCCCTAAATCAAGACTTGTGTGAGATGTACACATCGTTTTGAACGTCATAGTGATGAGATTGCTCCTTTAGATGCTAACCAAAATAGAACGAAGTAATATGACTTCTAATCACCTCTTTCTTTGACAATTTGAAAGAACTAATGAACCAATAAGAAGGTCTCCCTAAATCAAGACTTGTGTGAGATGTACACATCGTTTTGAACGCGATAGTGATGAGATTGCTCCTTCTGATGCTAATTAAACTAGAACGAAGTAATATGACTCCTAATCACCTCTTTCTTTGACAATTTGAAGGAACTAATGAACCAATAAGAAGGTCTCCCTAAATCAAGACTTGTGTGAGATGTACACATCGTTTTGAACGTCATAGTGATGAGATTGCTCCTTTAGATGCTAATCAAAATAGAACGAAGTAATATGACTCCTAATCACCTCTTTCTTTGACAATTTGAAGGAACTAATGAACCAATAAGAATGTCTTCCTAAATCAAGACTTGTGTGAGATGTACACATCGTTTTGAACGTCTTAGTGATGAGATTGCTCCTTCTGATGCTAATCAAACTAGAACGAAGTAATAAAACTCCTAATCACCTCTTTCTTTGATAATTTGAAGGACACTAACAAAACAATAAGGTCTCCCTAAATCAAGACTTGTGTGAGATGTACACATCGTTGTGAACGTCATAGTGATGAGATTGCACCTTTTGATGCTAGTCAAACTAGAACGAAGTAATATGACTCCTAATCACCTCTTTCTTTGACAATTTGAAGGAACTAATGAACCAATAAGAGATCTCCCTAAATCAAGACTTGTGTGAGATGTACACATTGTTTTAACGCCATAGTGATTAGATTGCTCCTTTAGATGCTAATCAAACTAGAACGAAGTAATATGACTCCTAATCACCTCTTTCTTTGACAATTTGAAGGAACTAATGAACCAATAAGAAGGTCTCTCTAAATTAAGACTTGTGTGAGATGTACACATCGTTTTGAACGTCATAGTAATAAGATTGCTCCTTTAAATGCTAATCAAACTAGAACAAAGTAATATGACTCATAATCACCTCTTTCTTTGACAATTTGAAGGAAACTAACGAAACAATAAGAAGGCTTCCCTAAATTGAGACTTGTATGAGATGTACACATCGTTTTGAACGCGATAGTGATGAGATTGCTCCTTTAGATGCTAATCAAACTAGAACGAAGTAATATGACCTCTACTCACCTCTTTCTTTGACAATTTGAAGGAACTAATGAACCAATAAGAAGGTCTCCCTAAATCGAGACTTGTGTGAGATGTACACATCGTTTTGAACGCGATAGTGATGAGATTGCTCCTTTAGATGCTAATCAAACTAGAACGAAGTAATATGACTCCTAATCACCTCTTTCTTTGACAATTTGAAGGAACTAATGAACCAATAAGAAGGTCTCCCTAAATCAAGACTTGTGTGAGATGTACACATCGTTTTGAACGTCATAGTGATGAGATTGCTCCTTTAGATGCTAATCAAAATAGAACGAAGTAATATGACTCCTAATCACCACTTTCTTTGACAATTTGAAGGAACTAATGAACCAATAAGAAGGCCTCCCTAATTCAATACTTGTGTGTGAGATGTACACATCGTTTTGAACGCGTTAGTGATGAGATTGCTCCTTCTGATGCTAATCAAACTAGAACGAAGTAATATGACTCCTAATCACCTCTTTCTTTGACAATTTGAAGGAAACTAATGAAACAATAAGAAGGTCTCCCTAAATCGAGACTTGTGTGAGATGTACACATCGTTTTGAACGTCATAGTGATGAGATTGCTCCTTTAGATGCTAATCAAACTAGAACGAAGTAATATGACTCCTAATCACCTCTTTCTTTGACAATTTGAAGGAACTAATGAACCAATAAGAAGGTCTCCCTAAATCGAGACTTGTGTGAGATGTACACATCGTTTTGAACGCGATAGTGATGAGATTGCTCCTTTAGATGCTAATCAAACTAGAACGAAGTAATATGACTCCTAATCACCTCTTTCTTTGACAATTTGAAGGAAACTAATGAACCAATAAGAAGGGTCTCCCTAAATCAAGACTTGTGTGAGATGTACACATCGTTTTGAACGTCATAGTGATGAGATTGCTCCTTTTTAGATGCTAATCAAAATAGAACGAAGTAATATGACTCCTAATCACCTCTTTCTTTGACAATTTGAAGGAAAACTAATGTTTGTTTTTTTATTTTTTTTTTTAACCAATAAGAAGGGCTCCCTAAATCAAGACATGTATGAGATTTACCCTACGTTTTTGAACGGGATAGTGATGATATTGCTCCTTTAGATGCTAAAAAAACTAGAACGTAGTAATATGACTCCTAATCACCTCTTTCTTTGACAATTTGAAGGAAACTAATGAAACAATAAGAAGGTCTCCCTAAATCGAAGACTTGTGTGAGATGTACACATCGTTTTGAACGTCATAGTGATGAGATTGCTCCTTCTGATGCTAATCAAACTAGAACGAAGTAATATGACTCCTAATCACCTCTTTCTTTGGCAATTTGAAGGAACTAATGAACCAATAAGAAGGTCTCCCTAAATCAAGACTTGTGTGAGATGTACACATCGTTTTGAACGTCATAGTGATGAGATTGCTCCTTCTGATGCTAATCAAACTAGAACGAAGTAATATGACTCCTAATCACCTCTTTCTTTGACAATTTGAAGGAACTAATGAACCAATAAGAAGGTCTCCCTAAATCAAGACTTGTGTGAGATGTACACATCGTTTTGAACGTCATAGTGATGAGATTGCTCCTTCTGATGCTAATCAAAATAGAACGAAGTAATATGACTCCTAATCACCTCTTTCTTTGACAATTTGAAGGAACTAATGAACCAATAAGAAGGTCTCCCTAAATCAAGAATTGTGTGAGATGTACACATTGTTTTGAACGCGATAGTGATGAGATTGCTCCTTCTGATGCTAATCAAACTAGAACGAAGTAATATGACTCCTAATCACCTCTTTCTTTGACAATTTGAAGGAAACTAACGAAACAATAAGAAAGATTCCCTAAATCAAGACTAGTGTGAGATGTACACATTGTTTTGAACGCTATAGTGATGAGATTGCTCCTTCTGATGCTAATCAAACTAGAACGAAGTAATATGACTCCTAATCACCTCTTTCTTTGACAATTTGAAGGAACTAATGAACCAATAAGAAGGTCTCCCTAAATCAAGACTTGTGTGAGATGTACACATCGTTTTGAACGTCATAGTGATGAGATTGCTCCTTCTGATGCTAATCAAAATAGAACGAAGTAATATGACTCCTAATCACCTCTTTCTTTGACAATTTGAAGGAAACTAACGAACCAATAAGAAGGTCTCCCTAAATCGAGACTTGTGTGAGATGTACACATCGTTTTGAACGCGATAGTGATGAGATTGCTCCTTCTGATGCTAATCAAACTAGAACGAAGTAATATGACTCCTAATCACCTCTTTCTTTGACAATTTGAAGGAACTAATGAACCAATAAGAAGTCTCCCTAAATCAAGACTTGTGTGAGATGTACACATCGTTTTGAACGTCATAGTGATAAGATTTCTCCTTTAGATGCTAATCAAACTAGAACGAAGTAATATGACTCCTAATCACCTCTTTCTTTGACAATTTGAAGGAAACTAATGAAACAATAATAAGGTCTCCCTAAATCCAGACTTGTGTGAGATGTACACATCGTTTTGAACGCGATAGTGATGAGATTGCTCCTTCTGATGCTAATCAAACTAGAACGATGTAATAAGACTCCTAATCACCTCTTTCTTTGACAATTTGAAGGAACTAATGAACCAATAAGAGGTCTCCCTAAATCAAGACTTGTGTGAGATGTACACATTGTTTTGAACGCGATAGTGATGAGATTGCTCCTTCTGATGCTAATCAAACTAGAACGAAGTAATATGACTCCTAATCACCTCTTTCTTTGACAATTTGAAAGAACTAATGAACCAATAAGAAGGCTTCCCTAAATCGAGACTTGTGTGAGATGTACACATCGTTTTGAACGCGATAGTGATGAGATTGCTCCTTCTGATGCTAATTAAACTAGAACGAAGTAATATGACTCCTAATCACCTCTTTCTTTGACAATTTGAAGGAACTAATGAACCAATAAGAAGGTCTCCCTAAATCAAGACTTGTGTGAGATGTACACATCGTTTTGAACGTCATAGTGATGAGATTGCTCCTTTAGATGCTAATCAAAATAGAACGAAGTAATATGACTTCTAATCACCTCTTTCTTTGACAATTTGAAAGAACTAATGAACCAATAAGAAGGTCTCCCTAAATCAAGACTTGTGTGAGATGTACACATTGTTTTGAACGCGATAGTGATGAGATTGCTCCTTCTGATGCTAATCAAACTAGAACGAAGTAATATGACTCCTAATCACCTCTTTCTTTGACAATTTGAAGGAAACTAACGAAACAATAAGAAGGTCTCCCTAAATCCAGACTTTTGTGAGATGTACATATCGTTTTGAACGCGATAGTGATGAGATTGCTCCTTTAGATGCTAATCAAACTAGAACGAAGTAATATGACTCCTAATCACCTCTTTCTTTGACAATTTGAAGGAACTAATGAACCAATAAGAAGGTCTCCCTAAATCAAGACTTGTGTGAGATGTACACATCGTTTTGAACGTCATAGTGATGAGATTGCTCCTTTAGATGCTAATCAAAATAGAACGAAGTAATATGACTCCTAATCACCTCTTTCTTTGACAATTTGAAGGAACTAATGAACCAATAAGAAGGTCTCCCTAAATCAAGACTTGTGTGAGATGTACACATCGTTTTGAACGCGATAGTGATGAGATTGCTCCTTCTGATGCTAATCAAACTAGAACGAAGTAATAAGACTCCTAATCACCTCTTTCTTTGACAATTTGAAGGAACTAATGAACCAATAAGAAGGTCTCCCTAAATCAAGACTTGTGTGAGATGTACACATCGTTTTGAACGCGATAGTGATGAGATTGCTCCTTCTGATGCTAATTAAACTAGAACGAAGTAATATGACTCCTAATCACCTCTTTCTTTGACAATTTGAAGGAACTAATGAACCAATAAGAAGGTCTCCCTAAATCAAGACTTGTGTGAGATGTACACATCGTTTTGAACGCGATAGTGATGAGATTGCTCCTTCTGATGCTAATCAAACTAGAACGAAGTAATATGACTCCTAATCACCTCTTTCTTTGACAATTTGAAGGAACTAATGAACCAATAAGAAGGTCTCCCTAATTCAAGACTTGTGTGAGATGTACATATCGTTTTGAATGCCATTGTGATGAGATTGCTCCTTTAGATGCTAATCAAACTAGAACAAAGTAATATGACTCCTAATCACCTCTTTCTTTGACAATTTGAAGGAACTAATGAACCAATAAGAAGGTCTCCCTAAATCGAGACTTGTGTGAGATGTACACATCGTTTTGAACGTGATAGTGATGAGATTGCTCTTTCCAATGCTAGTCAAACTAGAACGAAGTAATATGACTCATAATCACCTCTTTCTTTGACAATTTGAAGGAACTAATGAACCAATTCGAAGGTCTCCCTAAATCAAGACTTGTGTGAGATGTACACATCGTTTTGAACGTGATAGTGATGAGATTGCTCCTTTAGATTGCTAATCAAACTAGAACGAAGTAATATGACTCCTAATCACCTCTTTCTTTGACAATTTGAAGGAACTAATGAACCAATAAGACAATAAGAAGGTCTCCCTAAATCAAGACTTGTGTGAGATTGTATACAATCGTTTTGAACGCAGATAGTGATGAGATTGCTCCTTTCTGATGCTAATCAAAACTAGAACGAAGTAATATGACTCCTAATCACCTCTTTCTTTGACAATTTTGAAGGAACTAACCAAAAGATGTCTTATTTAGCCACAAAAATAAGAACGCTTCCCTAAATCGAGACTTGTGTGAGATGTACACATCGTTTTGAACGCGATAGTGATGAGATTGCTCCTTCTGATGCTAATCAAACTAGAACGAAGTAATATGACTCCTAATCACCTCTTTCTTTGACAATTTGAAGGAACTAATGAAACAATAAGAAGGTCTCCCTAAATCGAGACTTGTGTGAGATGTACACATCGTTTTGAACGCCATAGTGATGAGATTGCTCCTTTAGATGCTAATCAAACTAGAACGAAGTAATATGACTCCTAATCACCTCTTTCTTTGACAATTTGAAGGAACTAATGAACCAATAAGAAGGTCTCCCTAAATCAAGACTTGTGTGAGATGTACACATCGTTTTGAACGCGATAGTGATGAGATTGCTCCTTCTGATGCTAATCAAATTAGAACGAAGTAATAAGACTCCTAATCACCTATTTCTCTGACAATTTGGAGGAACTAATGAACCAAGAAGAAGGTCTCCCTAAATCGAGACTTGTGTGAGATGTACATATCGTTTTGAACGCGATAGTTATGAGATTGCTCCTTCTGATCCTAGTCAAACTAGAACGAAGTAATAAGACTCCTAATCACCTCTTTCTTTGACAATTTGAAGGAAACTAACGAAACAATAGGAAGGTCTCCCTAAATCAAGACTTGTGTGAGATGTACACATCGTTTTGAACGCGATAGTGATGAGATTGCTCCTTTAGATGCTAATCAAACAAGAACGAATTAATAAGACTCCTAATCACCTATTTCTCTGACAATTTGGAGGAACTAATGAACCAAGAAGAAGGTCTCCCTAAATCGAGACTTGTGTGAGATGTACATATCGTTTTGAACGCGATAGTTATGAGATTGCTCCTTCTGATGCTAATCAAACTAGAACGAAGCAATAAGACTCCTAATCACCTCTTTCTTTGATAATTTGAAGGAAACTAATGAACCAATAAGAAGGTCTCCCTATATCAAGACTTGTGTGAGATGTACACATCGTTTTGAACGTCATAGTGATGAGATTGCTCCTTTAGATGCTAATCAAAATAGAACGAAGTAATATGACTCCTAATCACCTCTTTCTTTGACAATTTGAAGGAACTAATGAACCAATAAGAAGGTCTCCCTAAATCAAGACTTGTGTGAGATGTACACATCGTTTTGAACGCGATAGTGTGAGATTGCTCCTTCTGATGCTAATCAAAATAGAACGAAGTAATATGACTCCTAATCACCTCTTTCTTTGACAATTTGAAGGAACCTAACAAAACAATACGAAGAAGGCCTTCCCTAAATCGGAGACTTGTGTGAGATGTACACAACATCGTTTTGAACGTCTGGATAAGTGATGAGATTGCTCCTTCTGATGCTAATCAAACTAGAACGAAGTAATATTAATCCTAATCAACTCTTTCTTTGACAATTTGAAGTTACTAATGAACCAATAAGAAGGTCTCCCTAAATCAAGACTTATGTGAGATGTACACATCGTTTTGAATGTCATAGTGATGAGATTGCTCCTTCTGATGCTAATCAAACTAGAACGAAGTAATATGACTCCTAATCACCTCTTTCTTTGACAATTTGAAGGAACTAATGAAACAATAAGAAGGTCACAAAAAAAATAAAAAAATAAGAAGGTCTCCCTAAATCGAGACTTGTGTGAGATGTACACATCGTTTTGAACGCGATAGTGATGAGATTGCTTCTTCTGATGCTAATCAAACTAGAACGAAGTGATAAGACTCCTAATCACCTCTTTCTTTGATAATTTGTACGGAAAGAACTAATATTAAACAAATAAGAAGGTCTCCCTAAAATCAAGACTTGTGTGAGATGTACACATTGTTTGTTGAACGTATGCGATAGTGATGAGATTGCTCCTTCTAGATGCTAATTAAACTAGAAACGAAGTAATTATGACTCCTAATCACCTCTTTCTTTTGACAATTTGAAGGAAACTAATGAACCAATAAGAAGGTCTCCCTAAATCAAGACTTGTGTGAGATGTTACACATCGTTTGAACGTCATAGTGATGAGATTGCTCCTTTAGATGCTAATCAAACTAGAACGAAGTAATATGACTCCTAATCACCTCTTTCTTTGACAATTTGAAGGAACTAATGAACCAATACGAAGGTCTCCCTAAATTAAGACTTGTGTGAGATGTACACATCGTTTTGAACGCCATAGTGATTGGATTGCTCATTCTGATGCTAATCAAACTAGAACGAGGTAATAGGACTCCTAATCAGCTCTTTCTTTGAGAATTTGAACGAACTAGTGAACCAATACGAAGTTCTCCCTAAATCGAGACTTGTGTGAGATGTACACATCGTTTTGAACGCGATAGTGAATATATTGCTCATTCTGATACTAATCAAACAAGAACGAGGTAATAAGACTCCTAATCACCTCTTTCTTTGACAATTTGAAGGAAACTAACGAAACAATAAGAAGGTCTCTCTAAATTAAGACTTGTGTGAGATGTACATATCGTTTTGAACGTGATAGTGATGAGATTGCTCCTTTAGATGCTAATCAAACTAGAACGAAGTAATATGACTCCTAATCACCTCTTTCTTTGACAATTTGAAGGAAACTAACGAAACAATAAGAAGGTCTCCCTAAATCGAGACTTGTGTGAGATGTACATATCGTTTTGAACGCGATAGTGATGAGATTGCTCCTTCTGATGCTAATCAAACTAGAACGAGGTAATATGACTCCTAATCACCTCTTTCTTTGACAATTTGAAGGAACTAATGAACCAATAAGAAGGTCTCCCTAAATCAAAACTTGTGTGAGATGTACACATCATTTTGAACTCATAGTGATGAGATTGCTCCTTTAGATGCTAATCAAAATAGAACGAAGTAATATGACTCCTAATCACCTCTTTCTTTGACAATTTGAAAGAACTAATGAACCAATAAGAAGGTCTCCCTAAATCAAGACTTGTGTGAGATGTACACAATGTTTTGAACGCGATAGTGATGAGATTGCTCCTTCTGATGCTAATCAAACTAGAACGAAGTAATAAGACTCCTAATCACCTCTTTCTTTGATAATTTGAAGGAAACTAACAAAACAATAAGAAGGCTTCCCTAAATCGAGACTTGTGTGAGATGTACACATAGTTTTGAACGCGATAGTGATGAGATTGCTCCTTCTGATGCTAATTAAACTAGAACGAATTAATATGACTCCTTATCACCTCTTTCTTCGACAATTTGAAGGAACTAATGAACCAATAAGAAGGTCTCCCTAAATCAAGACTTGTGTGAGATGTACACATCGTTTTGAACGTCATAGTGATGAGATTGCTCCTTCTGATGCTAATCAAACTAGAACGAAGGAATAAGACTCCTAATCACCTCTTTCTTTGACAATTTGAAGGAAACTAACGAAACAATAAGAAGGCTTCCCTAAATCGAGACTTGTGTGAGATGTACACATCGTTTTGAACGCGATAGTGATGAGATTGCTCCTTCTGATGGTAATCAAACTAGAATGAAGTAATATGACTCCTAATCACCTCTTTCTTTGACAATTTGAAGGAAACTAACGAAACAATAAGAAGGTCTCCCTAAATCGAGACTTGTGTGAGATGTACATATCGTTTTGAAAGCCATAGTGATGTGATTGCTCCTTTAGATGCTAATCAAACTAGAACGAAGTAATATGACACCTAATCTCCTCTTTTTTGAAAATTTGAAGGAACTAATGAACCAATAAGAATGTCTTATTTAGCCACAAAAAAAAAGAAGGCTTCCCTAAATCGAGACTTGTGTGAGATGTACACATCGTTTTGAACGCGATAGTGATGAGATTGCTCCTTCTGATGCTAATTAAACTAGAACGAAGTAATATGACTCCTAATCACCTCTTTCTTTGACAATTTGAAGGAACTAATGAACCAATAAGAAGGTCTCCCTAAATCAAGACTTGTGTGAGATGTACACATCGTTTTGAACGTCATAGTGATGAGATTACTCCTTTAGATGCTAATCAAAATAGAACGAAGTAATATGACTCCTAATCACCTCTTTCATTGACAATTTGAAGGAACTAATGAACCAATAAGAAGGTCTCCTAAATCAAGACTTGTGTGAGATGTACACATTGTTTTGAACGCGATAGTGATGAGATTGCTCCTTCTGATGCTAATCAAACTAGAACGAAGTAATAAGACTCCTAATCACCTCTTTCTTTGATAATTTGAAGGAAACTAACAAAACAATAAGAACGCTTCCCTAAATCGAGATTTGTGTGAGATGTACACATCGTTTTGAACGTGATAGTGATGAGATTGCTCCTTCTGATGCTAATCAAACTAGAACGAAGGAATAAGACTCCTAATCACCTCTTTCTTTGACAATTTGAAGGAAACTAACGAAACAATAAGAAGGTCTCCCTAAATCGAGACTTTTGTGAGATGTACATATCGTTTTGAATGCCATAGTGATGAGATTTCTCCTTTAGATGCTAATCAAACTAGAACGAAGTAATATGACTCCTAATCACCTCTTTCTTTGACAATTTGAAGGAACTAATGAACCAATAAGAAGGTCTTATTTAGCAAAAAAAATAAAAAATAAGAAGGCTTCCCTAAATCGAGACTTGTGTGAGATGTACATATCGTTTTGAACGCGATAGTGATGAGATTGCTCCTTCTGATGCTAATCAAACTAGAACGAGGTAATATGACTCCTAATCACCTCTTTCTTTGACAATTTGAAGGAACTAATGAACCAATAAGAAGGTCTCCCTAAATCAAAACTTGTGTGAGATGTACACATCGTTTTGAACGTCATAGTGATGAGATTGCTCCTTTAGATGCTAATCAAAATAGAACGAAGTAATATGACTCCTAATCACCTCTTTCTTTGACAATTTGAAAGAACTAATGAACCAATAAGAAGGTCTCCCTAAATCAAGACTTGTGTGAGATGTACACAATGTTTTGAACGCGATAGTGATGAGATTGCTCCTTCTGATGCTAATCAAACTAGAACGAATTAATAAGACTCCTAATCACCTCTTTCTTTGATAATTTGAAGGAAACTAACAAAATAATAAGAAGGCTTCCCTAAATCGAGACTTGTGTGAGATGTACACATAGTTTTGAACGCGATAGTGATGAGATTGCTCCTTCTGATGCTAATTAAACTAGAACGAATTAATATGACTCCTTATCACCTCTTTCTTCGACAATTTGAAGGAACTAATGAACCAATAAGAAGGTCTCCCTAAATCAAGACTTGTGTGAGATGTACACATCGTTTTGAACGTCATAGTGATGAGATTGCTCCTTCTGATGCTAATCAAACTAGAACGAAGGAATAAGACTCCTAATCACCTCTTTCTTTGACAATTTGAAGGAAACTAACGAAACAATAAGAAGGCTTCCCTAAATCGAGACTTGTGTGAGATGTACACATCGTTTTGAACGCGATAGTGATGAGATTGCTCCTTCTGATGGTAATCAAACTAGAATGAAGTAATATGACTCCTAATCACCTCTTTCTTTGACAATTTGAAGGAAACTAACGAAACAATAAGAAGGTCTCCCTAAATCAAGACTTGTGTGAGATGTACACATCGTTTTGAATGCGATAGTGATCAGATTGCTCCTTCTAATGCTAATTAAACTAGAACGAAGTAATATGACTCCTAATCACCTCTTTCTTTGACAATTTGAAGGAACTAATGAACCAATAAGAAGGTCTCCCTAAATCAAGACTTGTGTGAGATGTACACATCGTTTTGAACGTCATAGTGATGAGATTACTCCTTTAGATGCTAATCAAAATAGAACGAAGTAATATGACTCCTAATCACCTCTTTCTTTGACAATTTGAAGGAACTAATGAACCAATAAGAAGGTTGATGAGTGTGTTTTATATACACAAATTGAGTACTTTTAGCCTTAATAATTTGTAAGTCTTTAGCTAATTCGTTTGATTTTATGTGTTTTTATCTTATTATTGTGTAATGTAGTTTTATATTACTTTTATATGTTTTTGTGTGCTTTTATGTGTTTTTACTTTGTTTTAAAGGAATTGAAATAAAGGCCCCTTGGACCGTTACGTTTTTTGCTCGAATCTAGCATTTTCGCTGCTTGTTTCTCAATTTGACCCATGATGCAGTCCGAATCTCTCAAAACTCAAAGAACAAAAGTTGTAGATTTTGATCTTAGATTTCCAGAACCTCTAGAATCATTCAATTTGAAGTTCGTATGAGAGAGTTATGGTCCTTTTACCATCGGATTTTGCATGAATTTTACACAGCAGCTGCTTCGGGGCCGAATTTCGCCTTTCTCCGGCCATTATCTCGACGAGCTCCAGTTATGAAAGTTGTAGAGCTACTTCTTAGCTTTCCATAGCCTCCTTAATCGCCTTAATCCGAGTTCGGACGAAGAAGTTATGGCCATTTTACCAACAGACGTCGAAACTGTCTCGTGGTACAGAGTTCCATCGCCGGGGCGACAAATTCCAGCACTATTCCAGCGCCGGGGCGAGAAACGCTTCTGACTTTGCGAATTTTTTGGTCCAAAACTCGGGAAATGCTAGGGTTTGAGACACCCATCTCTTATAACACCAAAGTGGCGGCTAGAACTTCATTCTAACACATACCCACTCATTCTAACTCATCCTAACACCTTCTAACACAAAATCTAGAGAGAGGAAGCTACCAAATACATCAAATTAGAGGGCTAAAGTGCTAAAATCAAGCTACATCAAGCAAGGCCAAGGAGCAAAAACATCAAGGATTGCAAAATCAAGGAGGAGAAGCTAGTGTTCATCATCAACCCATCAAATATCATATGAAAATCTACAAAAGTGGTTCTATCTCTAGTATTCTCTTCTTAATTTGTAATTCCATCATGATGTATAGATCAAATTTGATGTTTATTGTAATTCCCATGAACTAGAACTAATTTTCTAAGATTTCAATGGAACCCAATACATAGTTTGAATTGAATGCTCTCTCTTTGATGTTGGTTAATTATTTGTGATTGGATATCATAATTTGTGCTTTATATATTAATTACCTAGCTAGTAATTACCTTGGGAACTTATATGGAATTGAGAGAGGAAATATAGGTTGAGACCTTGTTATGATATCATGTGAAAATTAGATATTCCTATGGGTAATTTATGAAATTAATGAAAGTAATATGCCCTCAAGCCAATTATATTTGATGTAATAAGCATTTACTTTGTAATCTTATTCAAATATTAATAATAGAATAAAAGGCATATTTTATCCATGTTAATTGGTTGAATTAATAAATGTGATGAACCCATAGTTTTCGAGCAATGCTTTTAGAATCATGATGAGATCATGCTAGTGAGATCTAAATTCAAGAAAGCTCAAAACTAAAATGTTCCTAATCGTTGGATCACTAATATTGGGATTACTGATCCGGATAGATTAGTACATACTATGCTTGATCTTTAGAAGATAATGATTGATCTCATAATCATTTGTGTAAAGACACTAAAGCAAGTATGTAGGTGCTTATTAGAGAATAAGTTCACTGAACGTGACTCGCTTAAAGAACCCTAATGGAGTTTTATTCACCTGTCAATAGGGAAGTTCTTAAGTGATAGTTGTACAAGTGATCCTTGGACTTGAGATCATCATAGTACCTTGTGTATGTTAAGTTATACTTTGTCATATTTCTTAATACCTCAGGGTATGTCATAGGGTATGTACGGGTATAATAAAGTATACACGGAGGTAGGTGATTGTATGATCGACAAAGGATCTACCACTTCTGATAAAGGGAGGAGAATGTCCTATGCGATTTGATAAATGACAGCTCAAAAAAAATCCCTGGCCAGGGTTAAATGAAAATTAGAAAGGAGTTTCTAATTTACATTAATCGGAGTTGTGCATTTTTAAATCGAAATGCATATGATTAAATAAAATAAGACTTGTCAGTAATTCCATGTCTTATATTTAATCGGGACATTGTATGGTAGAAGGATTGAATTGTACGGTAACTACTGCTGAATAGGTTCTATGTGATTAAACGTTGATTTCATATTATACGGATAGTCATGATACATTATCGTAAGGTGTCCCTCATGATGTAGAATAAATATTATTTATTTATATATGAATTAAAGGAGTTTAATTCATTATAAATAATATTAGAATAGTTTTAATTTATTTATTCTACAACTGGCATAATATTGAACCTAAAGGGTCACACCGCAAAAGAATAATTTTGTATTGGAAACAATTGGCTAAATAATAATAAATTAAGTATTTAATTTATTATTTGAATAAATTGAAATGCTTAATATTTATAATGATATATTTGGAGAAATATTGAATTATAAATTAATGAGGAGAAATCTTATTATTATTATTATTATTTAATTCTTAATTAGATTGAGAATTAAATTAAATGAAAATACAAATTAAATAAAATGGTAGTATACTTGCTTAATGTTGATTAAGCAAGTAACACATGTTAATTGCTTAAATGAATAACATGTGGGTTAGGAGAAAATGTATACTTACATTTTGTGTAAGTATTATTTTTGTAAGTATCCTAATAAGATTAGGGTTTCCTAATTAACCTAGCATATTCATTAGCCTCCATCTTAAGAGTTAAGAGAGAAATAGTGTTCTTATTATTCTTAAGAGTTAGGAATAAAATTAATGGGATTAGCCATCCAAGATTTCTAGGAAATCAAAATATTGTTTCTTGTATAATTGTTCTTGGTGGATTACCTCTAGAGTGCTACATACACTTTGTAGCTAGTGTTTAATCCAAGGAACAAAGATTGGAGGAGCTTGAAGAAATCAACAAAGGATTGTAGATTGGAGGAGCTTGAAGAAATCAACAAAGGATTGTAGATTGGGAAAGAGCTTGAAGAAATCAAGTGAGGAGTAGATCTTGTAGCGGTTCAAGAGTTGAATCATCAAAGGTATTATCTCTTGTTAATCTTCATCAATTAATAGTTATGCATAAGGTGATTCATGGATAAGTTGCAAAAATTTTAATTTCCATTTTTCGTTGCGTATTACAATTAGATTGTGATTTTGCAAACTTACAGTGGTATCAAGAGCCATCCTTATGCGTACTATTAATTGTGTCAATCATATATATGTTGATATGTGTTTAGAACAATTTTTTGGGTATAATTGTTAGTATGAAATTATGTTTTTTGGAAAAACATCAAAATCAACAAAAAAAAAAAAAAACTGTTCGCCGGGAACTGTTCACGCCGGAACTGTTCACCGGGAACTGTTCACGCCGGAACTGTTCACCGGGAACTGTTCACCGACACTGTTCACCGGCGACACTGTTCACTGGGCAGCGACACTGTTCACCGGTCAGCCCGTTACTGTTCATCGGGCAGCTGGGCACTGTTCATTAAAATAAAAAAAAAAATTGATTTTCCAATTTTAAAATTTCAATGTCAAAAATAAAGATGTTTATTTTGGACTTGGAATTGGTTTAAAATAAAATAGTTTATTTTAATTAATATTGGATTTCAATTTTGAACAAAGATTCTAAATTTTTATAAAGGAGTTTATATTAATTTGGAATGGATTAAAATAAAGAAGTTTATTTTAATTGGATTTTGGATTTCTACTAGTCAATTGCCCATTAAATGATATCAATTATATATATTGAATGTTTATTTATTCATGAGATGAATGGTTTTATATATGTTGATATATATAGGGGATGATTAAGGACTATTGACCAATGTGATTGGATTTAATTTGAATGGATGCTTGAATGAATAGTTTTTATTCATATTGGGGTCTGCGTACCTCGCCTATCTAAATTTCTAAATGTAATTTCTATCTCTCTCCTATGTACTTCCCCTTGACTGTTGATCAAGGTTTCTATTTTGTTAAAATAGAGTGTAATAGGATTTAATAGAGTTACTAGAGAAATTGAAACCGAAGAGCAGGAGCATTGAAGACCCATTTGTAATGAAGCCTGGGTTGAATGTAATAGTTATATTCAAATTTATTCTTGCACCCTAGGTTTGACCTATTGATTTACTCGGTGGCTCGAGTGAATCAAATTAGATTAAGTCCATAATCATCCCATATAGAATATAGTATTCTATGAATGCATGCTTATAATATATATATTAAATATATTATTATTCATGTTGATGAATGTTTAATATGACGCGTATTTATATATATACTTGCATGCGCGCTAAACAAGATGAGACCATTAATAACAAAACCCTCATTTCAAAATATTAAGTTGAATACGTTTAAAGGTATTTCAAAAATATCAAACGTAGCCTTCTAGCATGATAAAGCAATAGAGTATTAATTATTTAATATTAGTTTGTTGTGCACACACAAGACTCATATTAAATTTTTAAGATGTTGGCTTTATTACATTAAAAATGTTTTATAAGGAATTGAACAATACTAGTTTTGTTGTGCACACACAAGGACTATATTTTTCTATTCGCTTATATAGAAATGCTAGGTGAAACTTAACTTGGATTATTTTAGTTCGGATGTGCACACACTTGACTATTATAATCTAAGAGGCAAAATACAAGGAGTTACATAGTTGATGTAATTGACAAGAGTTATCTACCCTTTGAATAAATATATGGTTTGTTGTGCACACACAAGGCTGCATATTTATGTCAATAGGATCCTTACTCACTAAACAGATTTTTTGAAAATTTGTCGAACTATATATGGAGGGTCATATAGTTTGTATAAAATAGTGGGAGACACTCTTTTAATAAAGTCCTATATTAAATTGGTGATTAATAAAATGAATATATGCTAATGTTGTTTAAATAAAAATTCATTTACAGATTTTTACAAATGGCTCATTCACTATCACTGCGGAGCATATTGGATGCTAATAAACTAACCGGACCGAACTACACGGATTGGTTAAGGAATTTGAGAATTGTTCTCACCGCTGAAAAATTATCTTATGTCCTTAATACACATGTCCCTGCAACTGTTGCAGAAAATGCCTCTGAGGAAGAGATTGCTACTTTTAAAAAATGGCAAGATGATGCTATGGTAGCTCAATGCATCATGCTCGCATCCATGAGTAACGAGTTACAGCGTCAACATGAGAAAATGGATGCACCTACTATATTGCTTCACCTTCATGAGTTGTATGGTGAACAAAGTAGGTCTGCAAGATATGAGATATCTAAGGAGCTCTTCCGATCTAGAATGACCGATGGCACTACAGTACAGACACATGTCCTTAAAATGATCAATTTGATTGAACAATTGGGACAACTGGGTTTTATAATGGATGGAGAGTTGAGCCAAGATTTGATCTTGCAGTCACTCCCGGACTCCTACTCACAATTTGTTGTGAATTTTCACATGAAACAAGCTTGATGTCAGCTTGCCTGAATTGCTTAACATGTTGAAAACTGCAGAGAGTCACTTTCCATCCAAGAAAGACCAAGTCTTACTGATAGGTGACGCTTCCAAGAAAAGGAAGTGGCCCAAAGGAGCTTCTGCTAAGAAAAAAAATTCTAAGAAGGCAAAAGGAAAGACAGTTGATAAAGGTAATAAGAATAAAACAAATGCGGATAGCAAAGGAGTTTGCTTCCACTGCAATAAGCCTGGACATTGGAAGAGAAACTGCAAGGATTACCTTGCAGAGGCAAAGCAGAAAAAGCTTGTTTGAAGCTTCAGCTACGGATACAGGTTTATTCATGATTGAAATAAATCTTTCTGTAAGTCAAAATTCTACTTGGGTATTAGATACCGGCTGTGGTTCTCACATATGCAATTCATTGCAGGGAAAATTAAGCAGAAGTAGAAGGCTAAACAAGGGAGAAGTAACTCTACGAGTGGGAAATGGAGCAAAGGTTGCTGCATTAGCTGTGGGGACTTATTGTTTAGCATTGCCTACGGGAAAGTCTATCAATTTAATAAATTGTTATTATGTACCTGTTCTCATTAGAAACATTATATCTATTTCTATGTTGGACAAAGAAGGATTCGATGTTTATATTTAAGAACAATGGTTGTTCTATTTATAATAATAATGTTTTGTTTGGAACTGGTAGATTAATTGATGGACTTTACTTACTTGACTTACATGAAAATATTTTTCAAATTGAACAAACTTGTAAAAGAAAAAGAGATGAAGTAAATCATACTTTCATTTGGCACTGTAGACTCGGTCACATCAATGAAACAAGATTAAACAAGTTGCATATTGATGGTCTTTTAGAACCATTCGATTTTGAATCATATCCAACTTGTGAATCATGTCTCATGGGTAAAATGACTAAATCTCCATTTAGTGGACATGGAGAGAGAGTTGCAGGGTTGTTAGAGTTGGTACACACAGATGTATGTGGACCTATGACAACAGATGCTAGAGGAGGGTATTCGTATTTCATTACATTCACTGATGATCATTCAAGATTTGGATATGTGTATTTAATGAAATATAAATCCGAATCATTTGAAAAGTTCAAAGAATTCAGAAGTGAAGTAGAGAAACAAACTGACAAAAGTGTTAAGATTCTTCGATCAGATCGAGGAGGAGAATACTTGAGCAATGAGTTTCTTAATCATCTCAAAGAAAATGGTATTCTCTCTCAATGGACGCCTCCTGGTACGCCACAATTAAATGGTGTATCTGAAAGGAGGAATCGTACCTTGTTAGACATGGTGCGGTCCATGATGAGTTTCACCGACCTTCCAATATCATTCTGGGGTCATGCCCTAGAAACGGCTGCATATCTACTTAACAAGATTCCCTCAAAATCCGTCCCTAAGACTCCATATGAGATGTGGACAGGGAGGAAACCCAGTCTTAAGCATGTTAAGATTTGGGGTTGTAACGCTTATGTAAAGAAGTTACAAAGTGACAAACTTGAGGCTAGATCTGACAAGTGCAAATTTGTGGGGTATCCTAAAGAAAGTTTAGGATATTATTTCTATAATCCTACCGAGCAAAAGGTGTTTGTTGCCAAACACGCTACCATCTTGGAAAAGGAGTTTATCCTTGAAGGGGCTAGTGGGAGGAAAATAGATCTTAAAGAAATTCAAGAACCACAAATCACTACAGATCAAGTGGATGAACATGTTCAAGTAGATATAACTTCTGTACCACAACCGAGTCGTAAATCTGGAAGAGTGCCGAAAATACCTAAAAGGTATACACTCATCATAGAAGATGATGATGAGGTACGCATCATAACTGATGATGATCCAGTAACATACGATGAGGCTATGAGTAGTAAACACTCTAAGAAATGGCAAATAGCCATGAAATCCGAAATGGACTCCATGTATGAAAACCAAGTATGGACTTTGGTTACTCCACCTGAAGGCATTGTGTCTATAGGGTGTAAATGGGTCTTTAAGAAAAAGACTGGAGCAGATGGCAAGGTGGAGACCTATAAGGCCAGACTGGTTGCAAAAGGTTTCAAACAAAGACAAGGAGTTGACTATGATGAAACCTTCTCACCAGTAGCCATGCTCAAGTCCATCCGGATTTTACTTGCGATTGCAGCTTACTATGACTACGAAATCTGGCAAATGGACGTGAAAATGGCCTTCCTCAATGGGAAACTAGACGAGGATGTATATATGATACAGCCAGAGGGTTTTGTTTCAAAGGTTGGAACAAATCAAGTGTGTAAGTTACAAAGATCCATTTATGGATTGAAGCAAGCTTCTCGAAGTTGGAACATCCGTTTTGATGAGACAATCAAAGAGTTTGATTTTATCAAAAATGAGGATGAACCATGTGTGTACAAGAAAGTTAGTGAGAGTGCTGTGACATTCCTGGTATTATATGTTGATGATATATTACTTATAGGGAATAACATACCGATGCTACAATCAGTTAAAATTTGGTTATCTAAACACTTCTCCATGAAGGACTTGGGAGAAGCATCCTACATATTGGGGATAAAGATCTATAGAGATAGATCAAAGAGGATGCTCGGCTTGACCCAAGGTGCATACATTGATTCGATGCTAAAGAGGTTTAGCATGCAAGACTCCAAGAGAGGACTCATACCGATGAGTCATGGAGTAAATCTCTCTAAGAAATTGTCCCCAAAGACACCTGAAGAGAGAGAACGCATGAATCAAATACCTTATGCTTCAGCAATAGGATCCATAATGTATGGAATGATATGTACCAGACCAGATGTTGCTTATGCACTTAGTGTAACAAGTAGATATCAGTCTAATCCTGGAGAAGAACAAGTAAGGAACATGGAAAGCTGTGAAAAACATCTTGAAGTACTTGAGAAGAACTAAAGATGTGTTTCTAGTATATGGGTGGGTCCTGATTTGAAACTAGAGGGCTTTACAGACTCAAGTTTTCAAACTGACCAAGATGACAGTAAATCCATGTCAGGGTATGTATTTACCTTGAACGGTGGAGCAGTGAGTTGGAAGAGTTCCAAACAGCAAACAGTTGCTGACTCAGTGACAGAGGCAGAGTATATAGCTGCAAGTGAAGCTGCAAAGGAAGCTGTTTGGATGAAGAAGTTCATTTCTGAACTCGGGGTAGTTCCTAGCATTACTGGACCCGTTCCGGTTCATTGTGACAACACTGGAGCTGTTGCACAGGCTAAGGAACCTAGGTCTCATCAGAGATCCAAACACGTGTTGCGGCGATTTCATTTAATTAGAGAAATAATTGAAAGAGGAGATGTCACCTTAGAAAGAGTGGACTCCCAGAACAACATTGCAGATCCATTTACTAAAGCATTATCGCAAGATCAATTCAATCGCCATTTCGATAAAATGGGTATTAGATACCAAGGTGATTGGCTTTAGTGCAAGTGGGAGATTGAAAGTAATATGCCCTCAAGCCAATTATATTTGATGTAATAAGCATTTACTTTGTAATCTTATTCAAATATTAATAATAGAATAAAAGGCATATTTTATCCATGTTAATTGGTTGAATTAATAAATGTGATGAACCCATAGTTTTCGAGCAATGCTTTTAGAATCATGATGAGATCATGCTAGTGAGATCTAAATTCAAGAAAGCTCAAAACTAAAATGTTCCTAATCGTTGGATCACTAATATTGGGATTACTGATCCGGATAGATTAGTACATACTATGCTTGATCTTTAGAAGATAATGATTGATCTCATAATCATTTGTGTAAAGACACTAAAGCAAGTATGTAGGTGCTTATTAGAGAATAAGTTTCACTGAACGTGACTCGCTTAAAGAACCCTAATGGAGTTTTATTCACCTGTCAATAGGGAAGTTCTTAAGTGATAGTTGTACAAGTGATCCTTGGACTTGAGATCATCATAGTACCTTGTGTATGTTAAGTTATACTTTGTCATATTTCTTAATACCTCAGGGTATGTCCATAGGGTATGTACGGGTATAATAAAGTATACACGGAGGTAGGTGAATGATCGACAAAGGATCTACCACTTCTGATAAAGGGAGAGAATGTCCTATGCGATTTGATAAATGACAGCTCAAAAAAATCCCTGGCCAGGGTTAAATGAAAATTAGAAAGGAGTTTCTAATTTACATTAATCGGAGTTGTGCATTTTTAAATCGAAATGCATATGATTAAATAAAATAAGACTTGTCAGTAATTCCATGTCTTATATTTAATCGGGACATTGTATGGTAGAAGGATTGAATTGTACGGTAACTACTGCTGAATAGGTTCTATGTGATTAAACGTTGATTTCATATTATACGGATAGTCATGATACATTATCGTAAGGTGTCCCTCATGATGTAGAATAAATATTATTTATTTATATATGAATTAAAGGAGTTTAATTCATTATAAATAATATTAGAATAGTTCTAATTTATTTATTCTAACGACCGGCATAATATTGAACCTAAAGGGTCACACCGCAAAAGAATAATTTTGTATTGGAAACAATTGGCTAAATAATAATAAATTAAGTATTTAATTTATTATTTGAATAAATTGAAATGCTTAATATTTATAATGATATATTTGGAGAAATATTGAATTATAAATTAATGAGAGAAATCTTATTATTATTATTATTATTTAATTCTTAATTAGATTGAGAATTAAATTAAATGAAAATACAAATTAAATAAAATGGTAGTATACTTGCTTAATGTTGATTAAGCAAGTAACACATGTTAATTGCTTAAATGAATAACATGTGGGTTAGGAGAAAATGTATACTTACATTTTGTGTAAGTATTATTTTTGTAAGTATCCTAATAAGATTAGGGTTTCCTAATTAACCTAGCATATTCATTAGCCTCCATCTTAAGAGTTAAGAGAGAAATAGTGTTCTTATTATTCTTAAGAGTTAGGAATAAAATTAATGGGATTAGCCATCCAAGATTTCTAGGAAATCAAAATATTGTTTCTTGTATAATTGTTCTTGGTGGATTACCTCTAGAGTGCTACATACACTTTGTAGCTAGTGTTTAATCCAAGGAACAAAGATTGGAGGAGCTTGAAGAAATCAACAAAGGATTGTAGATTGGAGGAGCTTGAAGAAATCAACAAAGGATTGTAGATTGGAAGAGCTTGAAGAAATCAAGAGAGGAGTAGATCTTGTAGCGGTTCAAGAGTTGAATCATCAAAGGTATTATCTCTTGTTAATCTTCATCAATTAATAGTTATGCATAAGGTGATTCATGGATAAGTTGCAAAAATTTTAATTTCCATTTTTTCGTTGCGTATTACAATTAGATTGTGATTTTGCAAACTTACAATTAAGTGACGTGTGTTTTATTTATTACCCTCATGAATGGATAATTTGATTGTATTTAGGATAGACATGTACCTAAATACCACATGTATCCATTTGAGAATCATGCTTAATGATTTCCATTGCGAAAGTTGGTAATTGATAGGGTGATTAATGAGATTTGGTGACACGTGTCTTGTTGATTATTCTTGATATTGGATTCTTGCTAGTGTGTAGAATAGAGGTATTTATACACCGCATTGGGAAATACGTATTTGACCATCGAGAGAGGCTTGTATATACTTGTAAATTCTCGGATAACAATCCTTGTGATTTAACTAGTTAAAAAGAGAGAGTTAGGATATTCAAGTGAAGTGTTGGGGGAAATTGTGATCTTAGACTTGTTAACATTTGATTTCATTATCTTAAAGCTTTCCATAGTTCTTTGATTATTTGTTATCTTCATTAATGCAAAACAACAAAAATAATTATCGTTTGTTTAAATAAGATTGAGATGATAAAAGGTTAATACTTGGAAAAGACTAGTAACAATTCCTCGTGGGATCGATACTTTACTTACTCTTTATTACTTGTTGACTGCGTATACTTGCGCGTAAATTGTCATTATATTAATCGGACAACAAAAGTCTCCCTAAATCAAGACTTGTGTGAGATGTACACATTGTTTTGAACGCGATAGTGATGAGATTGCTCCTTCTGATGCTAATCAGACTAGAACGAAGTAATAAGACTCCTAATCACCTCTTTCTTTGATAATTTGAAGGAAACTAACAAAACAATAAGAAAGCTTCCCTAAATCGAGACTTGTGTGAGATGTACACATCATTTTGAACGCGATAGTGATGAGATTGCTCCTTCTGATGCTAATCAAACTAGAACGAAATAATAAGACTCCTAATCACCTCTTTCTTTGACAATTTGAAGGAAATTAACGAAACAATAAGAAGGTCTCTCTAAATCGAGACTTGTGTGAGATGTACATATCGTTTTGAAAGCCATAGTGATGTGATTGCTCTTTAGATGCTAATCAAACTAGAACGAAGTAATATGACTCCTAATCACCTCTTTCTTTGCAATTTGAAGGAACTAATGAACCAATAAGAAGGTCTTATTTAGCAAAAAAAAAAAAGAAGACTTCCCTAAATCGAGACTTGTGTGAGATGTACACATCGTTTTGAACGCGATAGTGATGAGATTGCTCCTTCTGATGCTAATTAAACTAGAACGAATTAATATGACTCCTTATCACCTCTTTCTTCGACAATTTGAAGGAACTAATGAACCAATAAGAAGGTCTCCCTAAATCAAGACTTGTGTGAGATGTACACATCGTTTTGAACGTCATAGTGATGAGATTGCTCCTTCTGATGCTAATCAAACTAGAACGAAGGAATAAGACTCCTAATCACCTCTTTCTTTGACAATTTGAAGGAAACTAACGAAACAATAAGAAGGCTTCCCTAAATCGAGACTTGTGTGAGATGTACACATCGTTTTGAACGCGATAGTGATGAGATTGCTCCTTCTGATGGTAATCAAACTAGAATGAAGTAATAAGACTCCTAATCACCTCTTTCTTTGACAATTTGAAGGAAACTAACGAAACAATAAGAAGGTCTCCCTAAATCAAGACTTGTGTGAGATGTACATATCGTTTTGAACGCGATAGTGATGAGATTGCTCCTTCTGATGCTAATTAAACTAGAACGAAGTAATATGACTCCTAATCTTCTCTTTCTTTGACAATTTGAAGGAACTAATGAACCAATAAGAAGGTCTCCCTAAATCAAGACTTGTGTGAGATGTACACATCGTTTTGAACGTCATAGTGATGAGATTGCTCCTTTAGATGCTAATCAAAATAGAACGAAGTAATATGACTCCTAATCACCTCTTTCTTTGACAATTTGAAGGAACTAATGAACCAATAAGAAGGTCTCCCTAAATCAAGACTTGTGTGAGATGTACACATTGTTTTGAACGCGATAGTGATGAGATTATTCCTTCTGATGCTAATCAAACTAGAACGAAGTAATAAGACTCCTAATCACCTCTTTCTTTGATAATTTGAAGGAAACTAACAAAACAATAAGAACGCTTCCCTAAATCGAGACTTGTGTGAGATGTACACATCATTTTGAACGCGATAGTGATGAGATTGCTCCTTCTGATGCTAATCAAACTAGAACGAAATAATAAGACTCCTAATCACCTCTTTCTTTGACAATTTGAAGGAAATTAACGAAACAATAAGAAGGTCTCCCTAAATCGAGACTTGTGTGAGATGTACATATCGTTTTGAAAGCCATAGTGATGTGATTGCTCTTTAGATGCTAATCAAACTAGAACGAAGTAATATGACTCCTAATCACCTCTTTCTTTGACAATTTAAAAGAACTAATGAACCAATAAGAAGGTCTCCCTGAATCAAGACTTGTGTGAGATGTACACATTATTTTGAACGCGATAGTGATGAGATTGCTCCTTCTGATGCTAATCAAACTAGAACAAAGTAATAAGACTCCTAATCACCTCTTTCTTTGATAATTTGAAGGAAACTAACAAAACAATAAGACGTCTTCCCTAAATCGAGACTTGTGTGAGATGTACACATCGTTTTGAACGCGATAGTGATGAGATTGCTCCTTCTGATGCTAATTAAACAAGAACGAAGTAATATGACTCCTAATCACCTCTTTCTTTGACAATTTGAAGGAATTAATGAACCAATAAGAAGGTCTCCCTAAATCAAGACTTGTGTGAGATGTACACATCGTTTTGAACGTCATAGTGATGAGATTACTCCTTTAGATGCTAATCAAAATAGAACGAAGTAATATGACTCCTAATCACCTCTTTCTTTGACAATTTGAAGGAACTAATGAACCAATAAGAAGGTCTCCTAAATTAAGACTTGTGTGAGATGTACACATTGTTTTGAACGCGATAGTGATGAGATTGCTCCTTCTGATGCTAATCAAACTAGAACGAAGTAATAAGACTCCTAATCACCTCTTTCTTTGATAATTTGAAGGAAACTAACAAAACAATAAGAACGTTTCCCTAAATCGAGACTTGTGTGAGATGTACACATCGTTTTGAACGCGATAGTGATGAGATTGCTCCTTCTGATGCTAATCAAACTAGAACGAAGGAATAAGACTCCTAATCACCTCTTTCTTTGACAATTTGAAGGAAACTAACGAAACAATAAGAAGGTCTCCCTAAATCGAGACTTGTGTGAGATGTACATATCGTTTTGAATGCCATAGTGATGAGATTGCTCGTTTAGATGCTAATCAAACTAGAACGAAGTAATATGACTCCTAATCACCTATTTCTTTGACAATTTGAAGGAACTAATGAACCAATAAGAAGGTCTTATTTAGCAAAAAAAAATAAAAAATAAGAAGGCTTCCCTAAATCGAGACTTGTGTGAGATGTACACATCGTTTTGAACGCGATAGTGATGAGATTGCTCCTTCTGATGCTAATCAAACTAGAACGAAGTAATATGACTCCTAATCACCTCTTTCTTTGACAATTTGAAGGAACTAATGAACCAATAAGAAGGTCTCCCTAAATCAAGACTTGTGTGAGATGTACACATCGTTTTGAACGTCATAGTGATGAGATTGCTCCTTTAGATGCTAATCAAAATAGAACGAAGTAATATGACTCCTAATCACCTCTTTTTTTGACAATTTGAAAGAACTAATGAACCAATAAGAAGGTCTCCCTAAATCAATACTTGTGTGAGATGTACACAATGTTTTGAACGCGATAGTGATGAGATTGCTCCTTCTGATGCTAATCAAACTAGAACGAAGTAATAAGCCTCCTAATCACCTCTTTCTTTGATAATTTGAAGGAAACTAACAAAACAATAAGAAGGCTTCCCTAAATCGAGACTTGTGTGAGATGTACACATCGTTTTGAACGCGATAGTGATGAGATTGCTACTTCTGATGCTAATTAAACTAGAACGAATTAATATGACTCCTTATCACCTCTTTCTTCGACAATTTGAAGGAACTAATGAACCAATAAGAAGGTCTCCCTAAATCAAGACTTGTGTGAGATGTACACATCGTTTTGAACGTTATAGTGATGAGATTGCTCCTTCTGATGCTAATCAAACTAGAACGAAGGAATAAGACTCCTAATCACCTCTTTCTTTGACAATTTGAAGGAACTAATGAACCAATAAGAAGGTCTCCTTAATTAAGACTTGTGTGAGATGTACACATTGTTTTGAACGCGATAGTGATGAGATTGCTCCTTCTGATGCTAATCAAACTAGAACGAAGTAATAAGACTCCTAATCACCTCTTTCTTTGATAATTTGAAGGAAACTAACAAAACAATAAGAACGCTTCCCTAAATCGAGACTTGTGTGAGATGTGCACATCGTTTTGAACGTGATAGTGATGAGATTGCTCCTTCTGATGCTAATCAAAGTAGAACGAAGGAATAAGACTCCTAATCACCTCTTTCTTTGACAATTTGAAGGAAACTAACGAAACAATAAGAAGGTCTCCCTAAATCCAGACTTTTGTGAGATGTACATATCGTTTTGAATGCCATAGTGATGAGATTTCTCCTTTAGATGCTAATCAAACTAGAACGAAGTAATATGACACCTAATCTCCTCTTTCTTTGACAATTTGAAGGAACTAATGAACCAATAAGAAGGTCTTATTTAGCCACAAAAAAAAAAGAAGGCTTCCCCAAATCGAGACTTGTGTGAGATGTACACATCGTTTTGAACGCGATAGTGATGAGATTGCTCCTTCTGATGGTAATCAAACTAAAACGAAGTAATATGACTCCTAATCACCTCTTTCTTTGACAATTTGAATGAACTAATGAACCAATAAGAAGGTCTCCCTAAATCAAGACTTGTGTGAGATGTACAGATCGTTTTGAACGTCATAGTGATGAGATTGCTCCTTTAGATGCTAATCAAAATAGAACGAAGTAATATGACTCCTAATCACCTCTTTCTTTGACAATTTAAAAGAACTAATGAACCAATAAGAAGGTCTCCCTGAATCAAGACTTGTGTGAGATGTACACATTGTTTTGAACGCGATAGTGATGAGATTGCTCCTTCTGATGCTAATCAAACTAGAACGAAGTAATAACACTCCTAATCACCTCTTTCTTTGATAATTTGAAGGAAACTAACAAAACAATAAGAACGCTTCCCTAAATCGAGACTTGTGTGAGATGTGCACATCGTTTTGAACGTGATAGTGATGAGATTGCTCCTTCTGATGCTAATCAAAGTAGAACGAAGGAATAAGACTCCTAATCACCTCTTTCTTTGACAATTTGAAGGAAACTAACGAAACAATAAGAAGGTCTCCCTAAATCCAGACTTTTGTGAGATGTACATATCGTTTTGAATGCCATAGTGATGAGATTTCTCCTTTAGATGCTAATCAAACTAGAACGAAGTAATATGACTCCTAATCACCTCTTTCTTTGACAATTTGAAGGAACTAATGAACCAATAAGAAGGTCTTATTTAGCCACAAAAAAAAAAGAAGGCTTCCCCAAATCAAGACTTGTGTGAGATGTACACATTGTTTTAAAAGCGATAGTGATGAGCTTGCTCCTTCTGATGCTAATCAAACTAGAACGAAGTAATAAGACTCCTAATCACCTCTTTCTTTGATAATTTGAAGGAAACTAACAAAACAATAAGAAGGCTTCCCTAAATCGAGACTTGTGTGAGATGTACACATCGTTTTGAACGTCATAGTGATGAGATTGCTCCTTTAGATGCTAATCAAAATAGAACGAAGTAATATGACTCCTAATCACCTCTTTCTTTGACAATTTGAAAGAACTAATGAACCAATAAGAAGGTCTCCCTAAATCAAGACTTGTGTGAGATGTACATAATGTTTTGAACGCGATAGTGATGAGATTGCTCCTTCTGATGCTAATCAAACTAGAACGAAGTAATAAGACTCCTAATCACCTCTTTCTTTGATAATTTGAAGGAAACTAACAAAACAATAAGACGTCTTCCCTAAATCGAGACTTGTGTGAGATGTACACATCGTTTTGAACGCGATAGTGATGAGATTGCTCGTTCTGATGCTAATTAAACAAGAACGAAGTAATATGACTCCTAATCACCTCTTTCTTTGACAATTTGAAGGAATTAATGAACCAATAAGAAGGTCTCCCTAAATCAAGACTTGTGTGAGATGTACACATCGTTTTGAACGTCATAGTGATGAGATTGCTCCTTTAGATGCTAATCAAAATAGAACGAAGTAATATGACTTCTAATCACCTCTTTCTTTAACAATTTGAAAGAACTAATGAACCAATAAGAAGGTCTCCCTAAATCAAGACTTGTGTGAGATGTACACATTGTTTTGAACGCGATAGTGATGAGATTGCTCCTTCTGATTCTAATCAAACTAGAACGAAGTAATAAGACTCTTAATCACCTCTTTCTTTGATAATTTGAAGGAAACTAACAAAACAATAAGAACGCTTCCCTAAATCGAGACTTGTGTGAGATGTGCACGTCGTTTTGAACGTGATAGTGATGAGATTGCTCCTTCTGATGCTAATCAAACTAGAACGAAGGAATAAGACACCTAATCACCTCTTTCTTTGACAATTTGAAGGAAACCAACGAAACAATAAGAAGGTCTCCCTAAATCGAGACTTTTGTGAGATGTACATATCGTTTTGAATGCCATAGTGATGAGATTTCTCCTTTAGATGCTAATCAAACTAGAACGAAGTAATATGACTCCTAATCACCTCTTTCTTTGACAATTTGAAGGAACTAATGAACCAATAAGAAGGTCTTATTTAGCAAAAAAAATAAAAAATAAGAAGGCTTCCCTAAATCGAGACTTGTGTGAGATGTACATATCGTTTTGAACGCGATAGTGATGAGATTGCTCCTTCTGATGCTAATCAAACTAGAACGAGGTAATATGACTCCTAATCACCTCTTTCTTTGACAATTTGAAGGAACTAATGAACCAATAAGAAGGTCTCCCTAAATCAAGACTTGTGTGAGATGTACACATCGTTTTGAACGTCATAGTGATGAGATTGCTCCTTTAGATGCTAATCAAAATAGAACGAAGTAATATGACTTCTAATCACCTCTTTCTTTGACAATTTGAAAGAACTAATGAACCAATAAGAAGGTCTCCCTAAATCAAGACTTGTGTGAGATGTACATATTGTTTTGAACGCGATAGTGATGAGATTGCTCCTTCTGATGCTAATCAAACTAGAACGAAGTAATAAGACTCCTAATCACCTCTTTCTTTGATAATTTGAAGGAAACTAACAAAACAATAAGAAGGCTTCCCTAAATCGAGACTTGTGTGAGATGTACACATCGTTTTGAACGCGGTAGTGATGAGATTGCTATTTCTGATGCTAATTAAACTAGAACGAATTAATATGACTCCTTATCACCTCTTTCTTCGACAATTTGAAGGAACTAATGAACCAATAAGAAGGTCTCCCTAAATCAAGACTTGTGTGAGATGTACACATCGTTTTGAACGTTATAGTGATGAGATTGCTCCTTCTGATGCTAATCAAACTAGAACGAAGGAATAAGACTCCTAATCACCTCTTTCTTTGACAATTTGAAGGAAACTAACGAAATAATAAGAAGACTTCCCTAAATCGAGACTTGTGTGAGATGTACACATCGTTTTGAACGCGATAGTGATGAGATTGCTCCTTCTGATGGTAATCAAACTAGAACGAAGTAATATGACTCCTAATCACCTCTTTCTTTGACAATTTGAAGGAACTAATGAACCAATAAGAAGGTCTGATGAGGACATCCCTAGCTCGATAGTGATTGACACCCATACATCAGATTCGGTGCGCTTCCCGATTGGACCCGTAACAAGAGCTCGGGCTAAACGCTTCAAGGAGGGACCTAATGGGTTAATTCAAATAATTTGGAACGAGGTTGGAATGAATTCAAAATCGAGTATGACAGATTCCAAGTTCGTGAATTTGTTACAAATGGATGAGCCAATTTAGGAGCTAAATTTCTAGCCAATTGCTGAATATTCTGCATCAGCCAATTTAGAAGCTAAATTCTAAGCCAATTGTGTTACAAATGGATGAGCCAATTTAGGAGCTAAATTCCAAGCCAATTGCTGAATAGTCTGCATCAGCCAAATCATAAGCTAAATTCCAAGCCAATTGTGTTACAAAAGGATAAGCCAATTCAGAAGCTAAATGCCAAGCCATTTGCTGAATATTCTGCAGCACATTTGCTAAATGCCAAGCCATTCCCTCATGTTTCAGCACTTTCTTTTTATTCAGCACTCTCCAGCAAATTTTTATGTTACCTTGTAATAAAATTAATCCTAGATGGGATTTAACTCTAAGTTAATTACTATTTCCTTGTTCAGATTTAGGGTTTCATAGCCACCACCCTAGCCTCCATATATAAGTCTTATGATTGTAATGGAGGCAGCAACATTTTTCATATATTCAGATTTTATCAAACTCTTTGAGTTATTCTCTACTATTGATTCTTTGAAGAATTCCTAAGTATTTCCTTAGTTTTCTTTGAGAATTCAGCTTGACTTATCACACAACATTCCATAGTTGTGTGTGGCGTCCTCTACCACATCAAGTGTCGATTGTACCAAGATTATCGCTTACATATAAGCGAGGGGTCAAGGTGTCGTTGGTGTTCATCTAACGCAGATTTCCAAATGTGAGCAATTGTACCAAGATTACCGTCTTCATATAGGCGAGGGGTTGAGGTGTTACAAGCAATCCACCATTCAATTTTTGCTAGAAAACGATTTGGGCGACGACCACCTCACGCAAGCGTGCCGTGGAGTCTATCATTTGGTATCAAAGCTAAGTTCTCTAGCAAAATCTATCCTTAATTTTCGGATCTGAGTTATTCTTTAAAAAAAAAAAAAGTGGCGAAAATTCTGCATTATTTCTAACTGTTGTTATCACTATATCCAGCAGCGATTAGCTCTTAAATTCATTGTCAATTCCTTAATCATGATGTTGGTATTTGGAGGTTCACGCCTATTGTAATTGTTTATTTTGAGGGATTCATTTGATTGTAATTGTTTGTGATAAGTTATTTCATTGAACTGAATTGGAAACTTTGATAGTATTTAGTGAATTCAAACAGAATCTGTTTAGAGAGAATATTGTGAGGTAAAAGGCAAAGTGTGAGTATAATTGAGGGTAAAAGCCTATTGAGTGCAAACACGAGCGGTACCTTAATTTGAGAGAAACACGTAAGGGAGCGGTGAGGAAATAGTTTTCTACTAATCTTTATTGTGCAGGAAATTATGTCTCATTCAAAGGATAAAACTGTTCTTGAAGAGCCAACATCTAATTTTGATCCAAAATTTATGATGGAGGCTATGATGAAAGAATTTTCTAGACAATTGGGAATAGCAATGGAACAAGTACACGAACGCATTGATCAATTAAGTGACACCCGAGGAGAATCCTCTCAAAACCCTATTGGTGGGAGAGCAAAGGGCAGGACTAAGCAAAAGGAAATTAGAACAGAGGAGACTTACTTTGATGTTGAACTTAGCGGGGAGGAAGAACGTGAGGCTGATTCCATACATCGGAGACAAGGGGGTGCTAGAGAAAGAGGAGGTCGAGATAGAGAGGATAACAACTTGGATAGCATTAGAATGAAAATTCCAGCTTTTCAAGGAAGGAGTGATCCTGAGGCTTACAATGAATGGGAACGAAAAATGGAGTGGGTATTTGATTGTCATAACTACTGTAATGTCCGAGAATTTTTAAAACATTGTATCGAATTTATTTTAATAAATAAATTCACTATACTAAATTTTTCGAATTTAATTAGATCCATGTGAGTATTATTATTATTTAATTATATAAATACGTGGTCCAATAATTTCCTGTGCATTAAAGGGACTCATTAGTAGTTTAATTAAATTAGTGAGTTGACCCTAAGATTTGATTTGCCAGGAATTTGGGAAAATAATAAATAAAGATATTTTATTAAAGGATTCGGGGCAAGAATTATGGGTAAAACAAACATTTAACTAATTAATTTGATTAATTATTCAATTAAAATAATAAAACCATAATGTTATTTTGATTGAACTGGCCCATTTCTTTCCTTTTATTTTATTTCATTTCCGGATTGGGCCAAATCCCTTTCCTGATTGAGTCAAATGAGTGGGCTAGTCAAGGTAATTAAATTGGGTCATTTTTATTGGATTGGCCCAAATTTCCATCTTGATAATCGGAGTCCATAACTATTGTTTTTCTAATTGGGCCGACCCCAATTTCTTCATTTCAGTTGGGCCCAACCCAAGTGGACTGAATTGGTCACTAAACCAATTGGGCTGAGCCAATCCTCTCTTCAGTCGGGTTGTCTAGCCACGGGTTGTACCCGTTCCCCTCAAATTGGGTCAACTGGTAAACGCATATGGGGAGGGGTTCATACCGACAAAGAAATCAAATTGGGGGAAATCCTATCAGCCTAATCTCTCAAGTAGCAATCCCTAGCCCCTCAAATCCACAACCAAGCGAAAGACGGGAGGGAACGTCCGACCCCAGACTTCAATCAATCGAGCTGGACGGCACGCGAGGAAGGAGCCGGCGGCGTCACAAATTGGCCAGACAAGTGAAAGACGGGAGGGACGTCGACCGACGGTTACTCGAGGGTTTGAGGGAGCAACCGAGCAGAAGAAATCAAACGGACCAAAGGTCCCAGGTTTTCAGCGAAGTGACCGGCGAGGCACACGGCTCAAAGGCCAGCCGGTGAGTCGCCGTCGCTGTCCCCCTTCCTACCAATGGTCCTTAACCGGTCATCTAGGTAATACCCAAACCCATTTGGGTCAAATTTCTTCTATAAATTGGACCCCCATCCCCTAAACCATAGCTGTCGAACCCTTTGATTGTGAGTCCTAAATCAGGGTTTGAAATTTAGACAAAAATTAGGGTTTCAAATTAGAGGAAGAGGAAATTCACAGAAGAAAAGGAGCAGGGAAGACTAGCCGTGAATGTCCACTGGCTGGGTGGTGTACTGTGGGAGAAGGAGGAGGACAGCGGCGCGATCAAACACAAGGTATAGAAAATAGGCTATTAAGCTACTGTTATGGTCTTGTTGATTTAGGTTACACTGTATAAGTATTGTAACTGCTTGGGTTTGAAAACTCAGAACATTGTATTATAATTTTTGGGTTTAAAATCTGGTAATGAATTGTTAATATCCTTGTTTGGTTTTGATTTGGGAAACCTGGTAATAAGATATTGGATTCGTTTATAGCACTGAGATAGTCCTCTGTTTTGGGTTTTGTACAATTTTTTTTTCTTGTATACTTGGTTTTTGTATTACCAACTGTGCTGTGTTGGCATTGATTCCACTATACAGTGTATGGTATTCCATAGTTGATTGAGAAGCTGTTAATTATGAACCTTAAAGGTTCTAGCAGCCGGTGAAATTAGTTTTTATATGCCTGTTTTGGGACTGTACTATTGTGAAATTTATACATATAGTAGCATTTCATTGTGTTGGTCCCCTCAGTTAAGAGACTGGTATGGGGTTACCTTGTCTGGGTTGGTTTTAATGTGGGGAATCAGTACTGTGTTGTTCTTGTTGGGCTGCAATGAGCTTGAAAGGTTATTGCAGGAACTGTGATGTTTAGTGGTGTTAGGCAATAAGTTAGTCAATTTCCAAATTGGTTGTAATTCATTGGATTATTCAAGCAAAAATAATTAACAAATGAAGTCTAATGGTTGCCTAAATTGTTAAATTAACTATGCTAGTAATGGCTAAATTATTGGTTAACTAGTTTTAGTTAAAATGCTCTTGTAATTATCTAGCTATTAAAACCAATAAATAAAATTATTTACTAGTTATCAATAAATACAAAGTACTAAATATTTAATTATTATTTAATAATAATAATGATTAAATATGAATAAAGCTAATAAAATAATTATTAATAAAATAATAAATACATATGAATAAAGTTAATAATTTAATCATTTATTATTTATCCTTAACTAATAAATAAAGCTAATAAATATTTGATTATTGCTTAATTACTATTAAATAATAATCAAGTATGAATTAAGTTAATAATTTGATTATTTGTCAATAAGTGATAAATAAAGATAACAAATATTCAATGAAATAAATTATTTATTATTTATCAATAAATAATAGATAAAGATAATAAATATTTAACTATTATTTAAGTAATAATAATTAAGTATGAATATAGTTAATAAAATGATTATTTATTATTTAACATTAAATAATAAATAAAGATAATAGATATTTAATTATTATTTAATTAATATTAAATGATAATGAACAAGGTTAGCAAATAATTATTTATTATTTATCGATAAATAATAAATAAAGGTAATAAATATTTAATTATTATTTAATCGTAAATAATAATTAAGTATAAGTAAAGTTAATAAATAGTTACTTATCATTTATCAATAAATAATAAATAAGATAGTAAATATTTAATTGTTATTCAAATAATATTTGATAATAATTAAGTATGACTAAAGGTAATGAGATAATTATTATCGTAATAAATAAGGATTGTTAAACCATGTTCAGGGACTGATAAGGGTAATAAATCCGGGGAAACCAAAGAATAAGTAATCATGATTAGCTACCATCCATTTAATAGCTAAAGATTATTAATTTCTGTTTAGCTAATGTGGAATAGTAATTAAATATAGATGGTGAATTTTACCTGTTGAGTAAAAGGTATAGTGAGAGGTGCCAATATACAACTGTTAATTGATAAAATCGACTTTACCCAATGATAGGTCACTCAAGATCAATTAAGTAAAGCTAGAATTTATCTGTAGCTGAGCAAACAAGCAAGTTCCTAACCCTAAACTTCTTACATTATTGCAAGTTCTTCTTTACTCAACTTTTACATTGAGCAAATTTCTAAGCCTTATGCACTATTTTTAATTCGTGCAAAAAGATATATATATACTGTTGCAAGTTATTCTTTAAGCTTGAGTTTTTATCTCCAAGCATGCCTTAAGTGGTCTAATTACTTTCAAAATTATTCCACATCTGTATATTTATTGCCATTCGCACTCGTGCAATTGAAATTCGTATATTTAAATTCATGAATTTATAAACCATTCATGGTTAAGTCTGAACCTTTGTTCGGTCAGACAAATATGTGAGAATTTATAAAAGCTATCTGAACCAATCAATGGTAAGGATTCTTAGACTGTATGAACACCCCTTTATTTATAAGGGAGTATCCCACGTACCGTATATAAGGTACAAGTAGCAGAATTAAATGTTATGCATATACATAGGGTACGCGAGGCTGATCCCCTCAAGTACGTTATTCTGTAGCCAGTAACCAGAGGGTCAACCAGCTATTGACTCCTTTGGAAGTTATCGTTCAAAGTCTATTTGACTATCAATTGTTCTAAAAGCAATTATTGTTCTTGCTTCTTATTTTTCTAATGTTAAAATTCCTTAATATCCCTTCATCATGATATATCCTTATTGTCATACTTTAAACTTGTTGGGCAAACTCGTTGCTCATTCTTGCTATATCATGATCTCATTGCAGCTAAACCCGAGACGTCAGGAAAGAACAAAGGGAAGGAAAAGATGAAGTGATAGACTTCATGTAGCAGAAGATAAAATTTTGTGTAGTTAATTACTATAGTGTAATTAAATCCCTGATAGTTAATAGGGTACGAATTGTGTATGTGTTTAAGGTTATTTGTATTCTGGGACTAGTAACACCTTGTAATGAACAACGTATGTTTATTTTATTCCGCATTTTAGTTCCCATATGTTGTTAGAGGTGAATGTTTGTATTGGATCGTGATGACCTGTAATATTCCGAACCCTAATAAGATTTATAAATATAAACTATGTGTTTAATAAATGAAATTTCTTGTTCTGACTTGGTATTATGTGATTTCGTATTTTATTAAACAATTAGGTCAAATAAAAAATTTTTCGCTAAGTAGCTGTGTCGTGCTTAATCGGACAAAATGATTTGTCGTGCTTCCGGCGAATTCACCGAGAAGCGTTTCGGTAAATTAGTTTTGTAAGCTGCTGTGTCGTACTTGGAATTGACGAAGTGCTTTGTCGTGCTTCGACATTAATATAATATTATATTAAATGATAAAATTTTAAAATAAGTTAAATAGGGTTTAAAATCTTATGCGGAAATAGAAACCCTAAATTTCAAAACCCTAATTGATAAAATTATCCGAATTATGTAATCGAAACCCTAATTATTGTATAAGAATTTAATTGATATACTTAGATTCTAAATAATGAAACATGATATTAATTATGAATTGTGGAGGTTAAATTAAAACCTAAACGAAAGATTAAAACCCTAATTATAGGATTGAAAACCCTAAACCCTAAATTCGGAACCCTAAAACCCTAAATTGGTTCAATAACCCTAATTTATGAAATGTAAAACCTTAATTATGATATATAACATTAATTAAGGTATTACTAAACTTAAATTAACATCCTAATCATGATTAACAAAAATCTAGATTTAATTAGTAAATAAATAAATCAAAAATCAAATTTTAAACCAATCAAGTGAAGATAGGAACACAAAATTAGATATTTATAAATATCTAGCTTAAGTAGGTGAATAATATCTGATTCTAAGCAGCACAAGTAACTAGGTTAGATATTTTTAGGGCAAAAATGGAAATTAAAGTCTAGGAAACCCTAATCTAAGTTGCTATAAATAGAAAGTGGTTCTGATAATTTAACCTACGAAATTTCAAAGTTTATTACACTTATATTACCAGCCTAAACAAGCCATAGCAACCACAAGCTCAGAATCAGAAAGAAGAAATCAAAAATTTGAAGAAAAAGGTGCATAAACCCTAATTTGTTGCTAGATCTTCAAGCCTGGAAAATTTTTGTGTTTTAGATGTTTAGGAATACTTGTTAATGTGTTATTAAGTGATCTGGGCGGTTTAAAACATGTTTACATATCATCTAGATATGAAAATCAAGCCAAAAACTCAAACTGTTCTTGGCAGTCAAGAACAGTCTGACAAGCTACTTTGTCAGGCGGTTTGATCGGCTTAATTTATGTGTTAGATCTGTTTTAATGTTTGTATGTGTAGCCTGCCATGTTATCTTTAAGGCCCGACGTGTATCATAGCAACCAAATAACTAGGATGAAAGATATAAGTGGTCAAAGTCCTTTGACCCGCTCTGATTTTGCACGTTTCTGGGTAACCCAGAAACTTATGAAGAACTCTGACAAGGTTTGTCAGAAGTTCATGCTGCCCAGAATTGATCTAGATGACATGTTTTGTGTAGTTTATTGGTTTAGACTTGTTCTATGCTAAGTAGAGTACAATCTGGTAACATAAAAACACATTTATCAAACACAGAATCAAAGTTATTCATGGTCAAACCATGTTGACTGACCATGACTGCTTGAGTTTCTGGGTAACCCAGAAACTCAAGAACAGTTTGAACCCGGTGGTTTGACCATCAAATTTAGAGCATGTTATGATATATTTTAAGATGGAATTTGTTATGTCGTTGTACACTGCCATGTTGGCTATAACAACAAACACGAATCAAACACAAACCTTTAAGCATCAAGGAGAAATTTGAGATCAAAGTAGGCTGACCAGCGTTGACCAGGTGTTCTTCATGAAGAACACCTTTAGCGACGAAATGCATGTGAAAACCCAGAAAACTAAGAAAAATAAGCAGACCGTCGCTAAAGCCCTTTAGCGACGGATTTTTAATAAAAATAAAATAAAAATTAATTAAATAAATTATAAAATATAAAATAAATATTAAATAATTATTAATAATTAATAAATAAATCCGAAAATTCATTTTTAAAATTATAAAAATTTATTTTTAATATTTTTCTATATTCTGAAATATTATTTAATTTAATTAAAATAATAATTAATAATTATGATAAATCATTTAATAATTGTTTTAATTATTTAAAAATGGTATTAAATTATTAAATAATTATATTAATTATTTAAAAATGATATTAAGGTAAATAAAATTATTATATATAATAATTAAATAAAATATTAAATATTTAAATATTATTAATGATAAATAAATCATTTAAATAATATATTAAGTAGTTTAAAAATTATTTTAAATGATAATTAAATCATTTAAATATCAAATTAAGTTTTGAAAATTATTATAAATAATAAATAAAATTATTTTAATGATAAAATAAAATCTAGAGATATTATTAATGATAAAATAAATCATTTAAATAATATTCTATCTTTCTAAAAATATTATAAATGATAAATAAATCATTTAAATAATATTTTAAATATCTAAAAATATTCTAAATGATAAATAAATCATTTAAATAACATATTAAATGTTTTAAAATTATTCTAAAATGATAATTAAATCATTTAAAAATATCCCTAAGCTTGTAAAATTATTTAAAATTACTTCCAAGCTTCTAAAAATTATTTAAAAATAATACCAAGCTTCTAAAAATGTTAGAAATAATAATTAAATTATTTAGACTAATAATTCGACTTCCAAATGAAGTTTTATCGAACAATCTATGTGTTTAGCCATTAAGGATGCGACCGAGATACCGAATCAACGTCGAACCTTAATGAAACTTGTTTAGATTAGCATGATACATGTTTATATACGTGCTAACGCTTATTATTAGTATACGTAGACTACGTGCGTTGACCGATTGTACTAAAATTATAGTGAGCTACGCTAAGGCAAGTGTCCTAACCTTTCTCAATTTATATTAAGCAAGTATTATACATCTTGCTATCAATTATTGTGAAGTTATTGCTTCTTGTTCAGCATAACTTAAGAAATGAATTATTATTCATATATTGCTTGTTCGAGCTTAAATTGTTGTGTCAAGCCAAATTGTTTGGTACGACATCTGATACTGAGAAATGGAACACCTTGATGTAAGGTGAACCCGAAATTTTCCCTTAAAATAAGGTGGAGACGAAATTCCCTTAATATAAGGTGACGAACAGTTGATAATATATTCAACATAAATTGGTAGGATGATATGCATACTCCTAGGATATTGGTGAGGCTGATCACCTACCAGATATCCAAAACTCAAATGGTTCTAAGTCATTAAAGACTGATAGAACTAAATGAAATATATGGTTCATGTACAGAACCCTCAGTATACATCATTGACATCTTTCAAATCAAACACATGGTGTTTACATATTTAAATGAACTTGCTGAGCATTTGTAGCTCATTCTTGCGCATATCTTCTTTTGTAGCTATAAATGATATCCCTAGCACGTCTGGGACTAACAAGGGGAAAAGCCATGCTTATTAGCTTTAATGTTTATTGTTGTATACTTTAAGTCTTTTTAAAGACTTGTTATTGTAATAACTTAGTATAACGAATGATGTAACCGAACAAAATGTTATGTAATATATTATGATCCTTTATGTTATAGAATGCGTTATACTCTGATCTTTAAATTCTTTAGAATAGTTGTACTAAGTTAAATACAGTGTCTATATGAACTATACATCTGAATGAGGGTATTTAAATGATGTTGAGAGTCCTATAAGCTCTGGGGTTACACTTAATGAGCGCCGGTAAGGTGCCATCTTTATCGGAATGCGCCCCTCAGTTCTATGGATAATCTTATCATTAATACTGTGAATGTCAGATAGATAGGGAATATTGATATGAAAGAGATATCCACAAGATATGAATATGTACATCCAAGTGAGGGTATCCAAACACGGATAACGTTCTGACGAGAATTATTATCTGTTATGGGATACTGTGAACCTTGGATAGATAGAAGTCATATTTTATTGAATATTTATAGTTGTATAGTTCCACGTGAGCACCAGATCTGCTACAGGGGAGTGTAGAGATTTGGGGGCGTCACAAGATGGTATCAGAGCTGTAGATTATAGCTCTAAGGTAGTTGAGAAATACCTTAGGATATAATCTTTGAGTCCGTAAAATACTTAATACACATAAGATAACCTTAAAAGCCTTATATTTTGTGTAAACTTGCTTCATCATAATACTAAACAAGTAAAATTCTTTTGTAGGATGGCAGACCCGGATTGGGAAGATAGTTCAAGGGAGATAGGTTCACAGGTGATAGAGCTTGAGCAGGGCAGTGATCCTGAAGGACAAGAAGTTCAAAATAACTTGGAATTCCATGACGCCGAAGCGACAGAACCTAATGAGGACGCTACAGAGGTTCAGATTATAGACGAAGGAGAAGATGAGGAAGAACCAATAATATGGAGGGATATATCAGAAGTTCAAAAATCAATCTGTAGAAGAATTAGAAGAAGGAAACCCAGAGGAGGAAAACCTATTAGAACAAGCCCAGATAGAAATACATACCTTGAACAATAGGGTAACATATGTGGAAGAAAGGTTGGAGAATGAAGAACGATTGAATATCCGACTTCAGGCACTGTTGTCAAGAAAGGAAAGAGAAAGATATCAAATCCAAGCAAGGCTTGATATGACTAATAAAGAATTTCGTGAAACACTTGTGGATCTGGATAAGCGAGTAGCGGAATTATCCCGTAGAGAATGGAAAGACTGGATACGACATCAATAGGTGGGTGGTATCCAGTATGTTGTGTGATGAATATCGTAAGATTAAGCTTTAGATAAATCTGGTCACCAAAGTGTGTATGTAAATAGTAGTATCTAAACTACTTTACCCAAGTTTTGCGAAACTGGTTTGGGAATGCTAGTAGTACTTATTTAAACTACTAGCCGAATATGTAAACCTTCTGTATGAATATACAAATTATGTTTGAACATTTTGTGCATTACATACATGTAATTATACTAGTTTTCTTACTTATATAACTTAACGCCGCTTGAAAGAAGACCATAGACATTAGTAGAGACAGAAAATAGAGAAGTAAACCCAACAGTTAATAAATTTAGATATGCCTTGTAAACGTAAAAATTGCAAATAAAGAGATAATTCCCGGTAAAACCATATAGAAATTATAATATAGAAATTAAGAGACATAAGTTTCTTATAAACCTCATTCCTATGCAGCTAGGGGAATTCGATATAATCTTAGGCAGGTATAGGTTGGTTAATCATAATACAATGATTGACTACCATCGAAAGCGTGTAAACCTATTGACTGTGTCGAAGTCAAAGGTGGTGTTCAACGGTGGTTGTTCCCCTAAACGATCTCGATGTTTGACAGTAATGCAAGCAGAGAGATTGCTTAGGAAGGGTTGCACAGGTTATTTGGCATATATAGTAGATACTCGAAAAGAAGGAGTAAAGCTAGAACAAATACCTGTAGTTAGAGAATTTCCGGATGTGTTTCAAGATGACTTACCCGATTTACCTCCGGACAGGGAGATCGAATTTATGATTGATCTAGCGCCGGGTATGGCACCAGTTTCCAAGGCACCGTACAGAATGGCACCTGTAGAGTTGAAGGAGTTACTTGTGCAGCTACAAGAACTCTTAGACAAAAAGTACATACAACCAAGTGTTTCACCTTGGGGAGTACCGGTGTTGTTTATAAAGAAGAAGGATGGAACATTAAGGTTGTGTATTGATTATGGAGAATTAAAGAAGTTAACAATAAAGAACAAATATCCTTTACCACGAATTGATGATTTGTTTGACCAGTTGAAAGGGGCCGAATACTTTTCGAAGATCGACCTACGATCGGGTTATCATCAATTAAAGGTAAGAAAAGAAGATGTGCCGAAGACAGCGTTTAGGACACGCTACGGACATTATGAGTTTCTTGTGATGTCTTTTGGATTAACAAATGCGCCGGCAGCATTCATGGACTTGATGAACCGAGTGTTTAAACCATGCTTGGACAAATTTGTCGTAGTGTTCATCGATGATATTTTAGTATACTCGAGAACAAAAGAGGAGCATGCTGAACACTTAAGAAGCGTATTGGAGATATTACGCAAGGAACAACTTTATGCAAAGTTTTCCAAATGTGAATTTTGGTTGGAACGAGTCCAGTTCTTGGGTCATGTAATTGACAAGAATGGAATAGCGGTAGACCCAGCCAAGATAGAAGCGGTTGTGAATTGGGAACAACCAACAACTCCAACAGAAGTAAGAAGTTTCTCGGTTTAGCAGGGTACTATCGGCGTTTTATACAAGATTTTTCGAAGATATAGCGACCCCGCTAACCAATTTGACTCAAAAGACGGTAAAGTACGTCTGGACAGACAAATGTGAAGAAAGCTTCCAAGAGTTGAAGAAGCGGTTAAGTATGGCACCAGTATTATCTTTACCAGATGATACAGGAGGCCTCGTTGTTTATAGTGATGCATCACACAAAGGGTTAGGGTGGTTGTGTGTGTTAATGCAACACGGAAAGGTGATTGCATATGCATCAAGACAACTCAAAGATTATGAGAAGAGGTATCCTACGCATGATCTTGAGTTAGCCACCGTAGTATTCGCCTTGAAAAATTTGGAGGCATTACTTGTACGGGGAGAAGTGTGAGATATACACAGATCACAAGAGTCTAAACAACGTATATATTTTCACTCAGAAGGAGTTAAACATGAGGCAAAGGAGATGGCTAGAGTTGATAAAAGATTTTGATTGTGAGATCTTATATCATCCAGGGAAAGCCAACGTCGTAGCAGACGCATTAAGACGGAAGAACCAAGAGAAGTTAAATGTGATAACTAATAACGAGGTACTGATAAAAGAGTTTAATAAACTTGAGATCGAAATAATAATTCCAGTTAACTCTACACATAAGTTAGTCGCCATAGAGAATAGTTCGACTTTATTAGATAGAGTCAAAGAACTACAAGAGGTAGATGAAGAGTGTCAGAAGTATAAGACCGAAATAACTTATAAAAAAAAAAAATTAACAAATTTAGAATAGAAAAGGAAGAGATTCTGAGGTACGTGGATAGAATTCAGTTACCCTCAGTACAAGAATTAAAAAGATGAAATATTGAATGAAGTCCATAGTTTTAAGTTCGTCATACATCCAGGTAGTATAAAAATGTACAAGGATTTAATCCCACATTTTTGGTGGTCTAACATGAAGAGAGAAATAGCGGAGTGGGTAAGTAAATGTTTAACATGTCAAAGGGTTAAAACTGAACATCAGAAACCAAGTGGATTATTACAACCCTTAGAAATTCCTGAATGGAAATGGGAGCATATTACCATGGACTTCGTAGTAGGTCTTCCAAATACACCGAAAGGTCATAATGCCATTTGGGAAATTGTAGATCGTCTTACCAAGTTAGCTCATTTTCTTAATCATCAAAATCAACTTCAGTCTAGACCAGTTAGCCGAACTGTACATCAATGAAATTATTTTTAGACATGGAGTCCCTGTTTATATAGTATCAGACCAAAATCCCTAATTTACTCCGAACTTTTAGACAAGTTTCCAGAAACACTTAGGAGCCTAGTTGAGATTAAACACAATTTGTCACCACAAACAAACGGTCAGAGTGAGAGAACGATTTAAACACTAGAGGACATGTTGCAAACTCGCAACATGGATTTCAAGGAAAGTTGGCAAGATCAATTACCTTTAGTAGTATTTGTCTATAATAATAGTTACCATGCCAGTATAGGAATGCCACCTTTTGAAGCCTTGTACGGAAGAAAATGTAGGACACCTTTATGTTGGGACGAGGTTGGGGAAACGGCAAATGCTAGGACCCAAAATTGTGCAACAAACCACGGAGGTAGTTCGAATTATACGGGGAAGATTACAAGCGTCACAAGATCGACAGAAGAAATATGCTGATTAACACAGGAAATTACAAGATTTCGAAGTCGGTAATCACGTATTCTTAAAAGTATCTCCGTGGAAGGGAAAAATACGTTTCGGCAAGAAAGGCAAATTGAGTCTGAGATTTATTGGGCCATTTCAAATATTGAGAAAGATAGGTGAGGTAGCCTATGAGGTAGCCCTACCTCCTGAACTAGAACATATTCATAACGTGTTTCATGTGTCCGTGTTACGACTGTACAAACCTGATTATAAACACGTTATTGATTATGAGCCCATTCAAATCGAGAAGGATTTATCGTATGAAGAAATTCCTATTGAAATTGTGGATAGGAAAGAACAGCAATTGCGAAATAAAAAAGATACATTCGGTTAAGGTTATCTGGAGAAATCAAAATATCGAGGAAACTACGTGGGAGCTCGAGAGTAAAATGCGAGATAACTACCCACATTTATTTTCATAGACTGCACTGTAAATTTCGAGGACGAAATTCTTATTAGTGGGGGTGAATGTAATATTCCGAACCCTAATAAGATTTATAAATATAAACTATGTGTTTAATAAATGAAATTTCTTGTTCTGACTTGGTATTATGTGATTTCGTATTTTATTAAACAATTAGGTCAAATAAAATTTTTTTCGCTAAGTAGCTGTGTCGTGCTTAATCGGACAAAATGATTTGTCGTGCTTCCGGCGAATTCACCGAGAAGCGTTTCGTTAAATTAGTTTTGTAAGCTGCTGTGTCATACTTGGAATTGACGAAGTGCTTTGTCGTGCTTCGACATTAATATAATATTATATTAAATGATAAAATTTTAAAATAAGTTAAATAGGGTTTAAAATCTTATGCGGAAATAGAAACCCTAAATTTCAAAACCCTAATTGATAAAATTATCCGAATTATGTAATCGAAACCCTAATTATTGTATAAGAATTTAATTGATATACTTAGATTCTAAATAATGAAACATGATATTAATTATGAATTGTGGAGGTTAAATTAAAACCTAAACGAAAGATTAAAACCCTAATTATAGGATTGAAAACCCTAAACCCTAAATTCGGAACCCTAAAACCCTAAATTGGTTCAATAACCCTAATTTATGAAATGTAAAACCTTAATTATGATATATAACATTAATTAAGGTATTACTAAACTTAAATTAACATCCTAATCATGATTAACAAAAATCTAGATTTAATTAGTAAATAAATAAATCAAAAATCAAATTTTAAACCAATCAAGTGAAGATAGGAACACAAAATTAGATATTTATAAATATCTAGCTTAAGTAGGTGAATAATATCTGATTCTAAGCAGCACAAGTAACTAGGTTAGATATTTTTAGGGCAAAAATGGAAATTAAAGTCTAGGAAACCCTAATCTAAGTTGCTATAAATAGAAAGTGGTTCTGATAATTTAACCTACGAAATTTCAAAGTTTATACACTTATATTACCAGCCTAAACAAGCCCTAGCAACCACAAGCTCAGAATCAGAAAGAAGAAATCAAAAATTTGAAGAAAAAGGTGCATAAACCCTAATTTGTTGCTAGATCTTCAAGCCTGGAAAAATTTTTGTGTTTTAGATGTTTAGGAATACTTGTTAATGTGTTATTAAGTGATCTGGGCGGTTAAAACATGTTTACATATCATCTAGATATGAAAATCAAGCCAAAAAACTCAAACTGTTCTTGGCAGTCAAGAACAGTCTGACAAGCTACTTTGTCAGGCGGTTTGATCGGCTTAATTTATGTGTTAGATCTGTTTTAATGTTTGTATGTGTAGCCTGCCATGTTATCTTTAAGGCCCGACGTGTATCATAGCAACCAAATAACTAGGATGAAAGATATAAGTGGTCAAAGTCCTTTGACCGCTCTGATTTTGCACGTTTCTGGGTAACCCAGAAACTTATGAAGAACTCTGACAAGGTTTGTCAGAAGTTCATGCTGCCCAGAATTGATCTAGATGACATGTTTTGTGTAGTTTATTGGTTTAGACTTGTTCTATGCTAAGTAGAGTACAATCTGGTAACATAAAAACACATTTATCAAACACAGAATCAAAGTTATTCATGGTCAAACCATGTTGACTGACCATGACTGCTTGAGTTTCTGGGTAACCCAGAAACTCAAGAACAGTTTGAACCCGGTGGTTTGACCATCAAATTTAGAGCATGTTATGATATATTTTAAGATGGAATTTGTTATGTCGTTGTACACTGCCATGTTGGCTATAACAACAAACACGAATCAAACACAAACCTTTAAGCATCAAGGAGAAATTTGAGATCAAAGTAGGCTGACCAGCGTTGACCAGGTGTTCTTCATGAAGAACACCTTTAGCGACGAAATGCATGTGAAAACCCAGAAACTAAGAAAAATAAGCAGACCGTCGCTAAAGCCCTTTAGCGACGGATTTTTAATAAAAATAAAATAAAAATTAATTAAATAAATTATAAAATATAAAATAAATATTAAATAATTATTAATAATTAATAAATAAATCCGAAAATTCATTTTTAAATTATAAAAATTTATTTTTAATATTTTTCTATATTCTGAAATATTATTTAATTTAATTAAATAATAATTAATAATTATGATAAATCATTTAATAATTGTTTTAATTATTTAAAAATGGTATTAAATTATTAAATAATTATATTAATTATTTAAAAATGATATTAAGGTAAATAAAATTATTATATATAATAATTAAATAAAATATTAAATATTTAAATATTATTAATGATAAATAAATCATTTAAATAATATATTAAGTAGTTAAAAATTATTTTAAATGATAATTAAATCATTTAAATATCAAATTAAGTTTTGAAAATTATTATAAATAATAAATAAATTATTTTAATGATAAAATAAAATCTAGAGATATTATTAATGATAAAATAAATCATTTAAATAATATTCTATCTTTCTAAAAATATTATAAATGATAAATAAATCATTTAAATAATATTTTAAATATCTAAAAATATTCTAAATGATAAATAAATCATTTAAATAACATATTAAATGTTTTAAAATTATTCTAAAATGATAATTAAATCATTTAAAAATATCCCTAAGCTTGTAAAATTATTTAAAATTACTTCCAAGCTTCTAAAGATTATTTAAAAATAATACCAAGCTTCTAAAAATGTTAGAAATAATAATTAAATTATTTAGACTAATAATTCGACTTCCAAATGAAGTTTTATCGAACAATCTATGTGTTTAGCCATTAAGGATGCGACCGAGATACCGAATCAACGTCGAACCTTAATGAAACTTGTTTAGATTAGCATGATACATGTTTATATACGTGCTAACGCTTATTATTGGTATACGTAGACTACGTGCGTTGACCGATTGTACTAAAATTATAGTGAGCTACGCTAAGGCAAGTGTCCTAACCTTTCTCAATTTATATTAAGCAAGTATTATACATCTTGCTATCAATTATTGTGAAGTTATTGCTTCTTGTTCAGCATAACTTAAGAAATGAATTATTATTCATATATTGCTTGTTCGAGCTTAAATTGTTGTGTCAAGCCAAATTGTTTGGTACGACATCTGATACTGAGAAATGGAACACCTTGATGTAAGGTGAACCCGAAATTTTCCCTTAAAATAAGGTGACGAAATTCCCTTAATATAAGGTGACGAACAGTTGATAATATATCAACATAAATTGGTAGGATGATATGCATACTCCTAGGATATTGGTGAGGCTGATCACCTACCAGATATCCAAAACTCAAATGGTTCTAAGTCATTAAAAACTGATAGAACTAAATGAAATATATGGTTCATGTACAGAACCCTCAGTATACATCATTGACATCTTTCAAATCAAACACATGGTGTTTACATATTTAAATGAACTTGCTGAGCATTTGTAGCTCATTCTTGCGCATATCTTCTTTTGCAGCTATAAATGATATCCCTGGCACGTCTGGGACTAACAAGGGGAAAAGCCATGCTTATTCGCTTTAATGTTTATTGTTGTATACTTTAAGTCTTTTTAAAGACTTGTTATTGTAATAACTTAGTATAACGAATGATGTAACCGAACAAAATGTTATGTAATATATTATGATCCTTTATGTTATAGAATGCGTTATACTCTGATCTTTAAATTCTTTAGAATAGTTGTACTAAGTTAAATACAGTGTCTATATGAACTATACATCTGAATGAGGGTATTTAAATGATGTTGAGAGTCCTATAAGCTCTGGGGTTACACTTAATGAGCGCCGGTAAGGTGCCATCTTTACCGGAATGCGCCCCTCAGTTCTATGGATAATCTTATCATTAATACTGTGAATGTCAGATAGATAGGGAATATTGATATGAAAGAGATATCCACAAGATATGAATCTGTACATCCAAGTGAGGGTATCCAAACACGGATAACGTTCTGACGAGAATTATTATCTGTTATGGGATACTGTGAACCTTGGATAGATAGAAGTCATATTTTATTGAATATTTATAGTTGTATAGTTCCACGTGAGCACCAGATCTGCTACAGGGGAGTGTAGAGATTTGGGGGCGTCACAAGATGGTATCAGAGCTGTAGATTATAGCTCTAAGGTAGTTGAGAAATACCTTAGGATATAATCTTTGAGTCCGTAAAATACTTAATACACATAAGATAACCTTAAAAGCCTTATATTTTGTGTAAACTTGCTTCATCATAATACTAAACAAGTAAAATTCTTTTGTAGGATGGCAGACCCGGATTGGGAAGATAGTTCAAGGGAGATAGGTTCACAGGTGATAGAGCTTGAGCAGGGCAGTGATCCTGAAGGACAAGAAGTTCAAAATAACTTGGAATTCCATGACGCCGAAGCGACAGAACCTAATGAGGACGCTACAGAGGTTCAGATTATAGACGAAGGAGAAGATGAGGAAGAACCAATAATATGGAGGGATATATCAGAAGTTCAAAATCAATCTGTAGAAGAATTAGAAGAAGGAAACCCAGAGGAGGAAAACCTATTAGAACAAGCCCAGATAGAAATACATACCTTGAACAATAGGGTAACATATGTGGAAGAAAGGTTGGAGAATGAAGAACGATTGAATATCCGACTTCAGGCACTGTTGTCAAGAAAGGAAAGAGAAAGATATCAAATCCAAGCAAGGCTTGATATGACTAATAAAGAATTTCGTGAAACACTTGTGGATCTGGATAAGCGAGTAGCGGATTATCCCGTAGAGAATGGAAAGACTGGATACGACATCAATAGGTGGGTGGTATCCAGTATGTTGTGTGATGAATATCGTAAGATTAAGCTTTAGATAAATCTGGTCACCAAAGTGTGTATGTAAATAGTAGTATCTAAACTACTTTACCCAAGTTTTGCGAAACTGGTTTGGGAATGCTAGTAGTACTTATATAAACTACTAGCCGAATATGTAAACCTTCTGTATGAATATACAAATTATGTTTGAACATTTTGTGCATTACATACTTGTAATTATACTAGTTTTCTTACTTATATAACTTAACGCCGCTTGAAAGAAGACCATAGACATTAGTAGAGACAGAAAATAGAGAAGTAAACCCAACAGTTAATAAATTTAGATATGCCTTGTAAACGTAAAAATTGCAAATAAAGAGATAATTCCCGGTAAAACCATATAGAAATTATAATATAGAAATTAAGAGACATAAGTTTCTTATGAACCTCATTCCTATGCAGCTAGGGGAATTCGATATAATCTTAGGCAGGTATAGGTTGGTTAATCATAATACAATGATTGACTACCATCGAAAGCGTGTAAACCTATTGACTGTGTCGAAGTCAAAGGTGGTGTTCAACGGTGGTTGTTCCCCTAAACGATCTCGATGTTTGACAGTAATGCAGGCAGAGAGATTGCTTAGGAAGGGTTGCACAGGTTATTTGGCATATATAGTAGATACTCGAAAAGAAGGAGTAAAGCTAGAACAAATACCTGTAGTTAGAGAATTTCCGGATGTGTTTCAAGATGACTTACCCGATTTACCTCCGGACAGGGAGATCGAATTTATGATTGATCTAGCGCCGGGTATGACACCAGTTTCCAAGGCACCGTACAGAATGGCACCTGTAGAGTTGAAGGAGTTACTTGTGCAGCTACAAGAACTCTTAGACAAAAAGTACATACAACCAAGTGTTTCACCTTGGGGAGTACCGGTGTTGTTTATAAAGAAGAAGGATGGAACATTAAGGTTGTGTATTGATTATGGAGAATTAAAGAAGTTAACAATAAAGAACAAATATCCTTTACCACGAATTGATGATTTGTTTGACCAGTTGAAAGGGGCCGAATACTTTTCGAAGATCGACCTACGATCGGGTTATCATCAATTAAAGGTAAGAAAAGAAGATGTGCCGAAGACAGCGTTTAGGACACGCTACGGACATTATGAGTTTCTTGTGATGTCTTTTGGATTAACAAATGCGCCGGCAGCATTCATGGACTTGATGAACCGAGTGTTTAAACCATGCTTGGACAAATTTGTCGTAGTGTTCATCGATGATATTTTAGTATACTCGAGAACAAAAGAGGAGCATGCTGAACACTTAAGAAGCGTATTGGAGATATTACGCAAGGAACAACTTTATGCAAAGTTTTCCAAATGTGAATTTTGGTTGGAACGAGTCCAGTTCTTGGGTCATGTAATTGACAAGAATGGAATAGCGGTAGACCCAGCCAAGATAGAAGCGGTTGTGAATTGGGAACAACCAACAACTCCAACAGAAGTAAGAAGTTTCTCGGTTTAGCAGGGTACTATCGGCGTTTTATACAAGATTTTTCGAAGATAGCGACCCCGCTAACCAATTTGACTCAAAAGACGGTAAAGTACGTCTGGACAGACAAATGTGAAGAAAGCTTCCAAGAGTTGAAGAAGCGGTTAAGTATGGCACCAGTATTATCTTTACCAGATGATACAGGAGGCCTCGTTGTTTATAGTGATGCATCACACAAAGGGTTAGGGTGTGTGTTAATGCAACACGGAAAGGTGATTGCATATGCATCAAGACAACTCAAAGATTATGAGAAGAGGTATCCTACGCATGATCTTGAGTTAGCCACCGTAGTATTCGCCTTGAAAATTTGGAGGCATTACTTGTACGGGGAGAAGTGTGAGATATACACAGATCACAAGAGTCTAACGTATATATTTTCACTCAGAAGGAGTTAAACATGAGGCAAAGGAGATGGCTAGAGTTGATAAAAGATTTTGATTGTGAGATCTTATATCATCCAGGGAAAGCCAACGTCGTAGCAGACGCATTAAGACGGAAGAACCAAGAGAAGTTAAATGTGATAACTAATAACGAGGTACTGATAAAAGAGTTTAATAAACTTGAGATCGAAATAATAATTCCAGTTAACTCTACACATAAGTTAGTCGTCATAGAGAATAGTTCGACTTTATTAGATAGAGTCAAAGAACTACAAGAGGTAGATGAAGAGTGTCAGAAGTATAAGACCGAAATAACTTATAAAAAAAAATAAAATAAAATAAAAATAATAACAAATTTAGAATAGAAAAGGAAGAGATTCTGAGGTACGTGGATAGAATTCAGTTACCCTCAGTACAAGAATTAAAAAGATGAAATATTGAATGAAGTCCATAGTTTTAAGTTCGTCATACATCCAGGTAGTATAAAAATGTACAAGGATTTAATCCCACATTTTTGGTGGTCTAACATGAAGAGAGAAATAGCGGAGTGGGTAAGTAAATGTTTAACATGTCAAAGGGTTAAAACTGAACATCAGAAACCAAGTGGATTATTACAACCCTTAGAAATTCCTGAATGGAAATGGGAGCATATTACCATGGACTTCGTAGTAGGTCTTCCAAATACACCGAAAGGTCATAATGCCATTTGGGAAATTGTAGATCGTCTTACCAAGTTAGCTCATTTTCTTAATCATCAAAATCAACTTCAGTCTAGACCAGTTAGCCGAACTGTACATCAATGAAATTATTTTTAGACATGGAGTCCCTGTTTATATAGTATCAGACCAAAATCCCTAATTTACTCCGAACTTTTAGACAAGTTTTCCAGAAACACTTAGGAGCCTAGTTGAGATTAAACACAATTTGTCACCACAAACAAACGGTCAGAGTGAGAGAACGATTTAAACACTAGAGGACATGTTGCAAACTCGCAACATGGATTTCAAGGAAAGTTGGCAAGATCAATTACCTTTAGTAGTATTTGTCTATAATAATAGTTACCATGCCAGTATAGGAATGCCACCTTTTGAAGCCTTGTACGGAAGAAAATGTAGGACACCTTTATGTTGGGACGAGGTTGGGGAAACGGCAAATGCTAGGACCCGAAATTGTGCAACAAACCACGGAGGTAGTTCGAATTATACGGGGAAGATTACAAGCGTCACAAGATCGACAGAAGAAATATGCTGACCAACACAGGAAATTACAAGATTTCGAAGTCGGTAATCACGTATTCTTAAAAGTATCTCCGTGGAAGGGAAAAATACGTTTCGGCAAGAAAGGCAAATTGAGTCTGAGATTTATTGGGCCATTTCAAATATTGAGAAAGATAGGTGAGGTAGCCTATGAGGTAGCCCTACCTCCTGAACTAGAACATATTCATAACGTGTTTCATGTGTCCGTGTTACGACTGTACAAACCTGATTATAAACACGTTATTGATTATGAGCCCATTCAAATCGAGAAGGATTTATCGTATGAAGAAATTCCTATTGAAATTGTGGATAGGAAAGAACAGCAATTGCGAAATAAAAAGATACATTCGGTTAAGGTTATCTGGAGAAATCAAAATATCGAGGAAACTACGTGGGAGCTCGAGAGTAAAATGCGAGATAACTACCCACATTTATTTTCATAGACTGCACTGTAAATTTCGAGGACGAAATTCTTATTAGTGGGGGTGAATGTAATATTCCGAACCCTAATAAGATTTATAAATATAAACTATGTGTTTAATAAATGAAATTTCTTGTTCTGACTTGGTATTATGTGATTTCGTATTTTATTAAACAATTAGGTCAAATAAAAAATTTTTCGCTAAGTAGCTGTGTCGTGCTTAATCGGACAAAATGATTTGTCGTGCTTCCGGCGAATTCACCGAGAAGCGTTTCGGTAAATTAGTTTTGTAAGCTGCTGTGTCGTACTTGGAATTGACGAAGTGCTTTGTCGTGCTTCGACATTAATATAATATTATATTAAATGATAAAATTTTAAAATAAGTTAAATAGGGTTTAAAATCTTATGCGGAAATAGAAACCCTAAATTTCAAAACCCTAATTGATAAAATTATCCGAATTATGTAATCGAAACCCTAATTATTGTATAAGAATTTAATTGATATACTTAGATTCTAAATAATGAAACATGATATTAATTATGAATTGTGGAGGTTAAATTAAAACCTAAACGAAAGATTAAAACCCTAATTATAGGATTGAAAACCCTAAACCCTAATTCGGAACCCTAAAACCCTAAATTGGTTCAATAACCCTAATTTATGAAATGTAAAACCTTAATTATGATATATAACATTAATTAAGGTATTACTAAACTTAAATTAACATCCTAATCATGATTAACAAAAATCTAGATATAATTAGTAAATAAATAAATCAAAAATCAAATTTTAAACCAATCAAGTGAAGATAGGAACACAAAATCAGATATTTATAAATATCTAGCTTAAGTAGGTGAATAATATCTGATTCTAAGCAGCACAAGTAACTAGGTTAGATATTTTTAGGGCAAAAATGGAAATTAAAGTCTAGGAAACCCTAATCTAAGTTGCTATAAATAGAAAGTGGTTCTGATAATTTAACCTACGAAATTTCAAAGTTTATACACTTATATTGTAATATCCCTAATATTTATGAGTTAGTAAATCATGATATTAAATTATTATGATGATTGTGGCATACAATGAGATGATCCTTAGAAAAGGAGATTGATGGGTTAAAGGCAGGATAATACTTAGTATATAATTGTGACTGATAAAGGTTATGGAATAAAACCTACGAGAATTTGTTGAGGAAAATGGATTAAATAGGTAAAATAAAACCTATGTTATAGTAATACGTTGAAATTATTCAACGATAAAATTTCGGAAGAAATTAGACAAAAATCGAGTAAGGGGTTTGATATTTGTGATTCCGAGGACGGAATCCTTATAAGGAGGAAAGGATGTGACAACCCGAATTTTCGAGAATAATTATAATAAGAATTGAATATAGAATAATTTTTATTATGAGTCGAGTTTAAATATATATGTGTTATATACATTTATGTGATTTATTTGGTGAGCTTACTATGTATATATATAAATGTAATATATATACATAGATACAGAATGAATGAGTTAATAGTTAATAATTGTAACGATCGCGAGTCATGGGTAGCTTGGTAATTCGAGCTTATGAATATTATTGAATAAAATAGACTTTTATTGATAATATTATGTGGTAAGTGTTTAAAGGTTATATTATAACCTAGATTATGTATAGACGATGATTAGTAAGTATGAAAGTTTTCGTATTAGCTAATTTGGCGGATTCGAGAAATATCGCTAGAGTACTATTTATTGGATTAAATAAATAGTTGAAGGATAATATTATTGGACGAGTTATTTGTTGTAAATGAGCTAACCCAAAATATGGGTGGGATATATGCACGTTGATGTATATGATTATGGGGAGTTAATCGGGAAGAGTAGCGATCGCGAATCGTGAATACCCTTGTAATTTGGGTTTATTAATATTATTAAGTGGATTAAATATTATTTTTATGTAATGTCTTGTTAGGATATTTTATAACCTGGATGATGTCAATGTATGAAGTTTTATGCGTTGTTGAACCGTAGGAGCGAATAATTGATTTTACGAAAGATCGCAAAATCACTATTCACGGGGCACATTTCCCGAGGTACTATTCACGCCCGAATATTTTTTCGTCTTTTTCGGTTTCTATAAATTTCATTAAGACGTATATGCGAAGGAATAATTTTTCCAAGCGTCAGAAAATTTAGTCGAGCAGATACGTGATTTTATCCGTATCCGAAATGTATAATAAGACTGTTCCGAATAAATGGACAAACCCCGTAATAATTATTTTTATGTGTTCCAATATTTATGGTAATGCCCATTTTAATTTTGGGTAGAGTTATTTACCAATTTTGGTACAAAAGTGGGAGTTTTCAGATATAATTTTGGTGTTTTTGGATATTTATTTTGGCTTGTCACCCCAAGAGGGAACCAGTCCCTCATTTTGGACCAATCAAATGAGAGCATGGGGAGGAGATTGCCGGCAAGCTCATAGAGCTCCTAACCCATTTCCCAAATTTACTCCTCCACTCTCAATCCCATTCAAACCATTTGATTTCTCTCTTGCACCTCATTCAAACCAAACCATCAGCAACTAGAGAGAGAGAACTGCAGAGTTTAGAGAGAGAGAGAGCTGCTAAAAGCTTGAAGGAAGAAGGAAGAGGTCGCCGGAAAAGAGGAAAGGTCGCCGGAAAAAAAAAGAGAAGAGTAAGAAGCTACGGTAGAAGAGAAGAAGAAGAAGAAGGAGCACGGGAGTAAGAGGAAGAAGAACAAGGGCTCTAGCAAACCCTCACAACCTACAAGAACAAGAATCAAGAGGTAACCATCTTCTCCAAGATCATTTCCTCCATTGTTGAGTTTTGAAGCTTTCTTGGTTGGGTTTGGAGTTTTCTTGAGATTTTTGCTAGGATTGTTGGTTGTGTTTGGTTTATATTGTTACCAAGACACCTTGTAAGCTATTAATAACATCAAAGTGGAACAAAAAAATGCAAGGGAATCCGTACCTATGCTTAAGGAGGATGAAGAACATGAAGAACATGAAGAACTTGGACTTTTGGACGATTTAGAGGACTTTATAGCTATGATTTCGTGTTTGTTTAATTCGCTTGTTGTTATGATATTGTACTTCCATGGGTTATAAGTTTAACCCAGTTGGAATGGAGTAAAAAGGGATTAAAACAAAGTTTTGGTGATGATTTTTGTGAAGAACACGAAGAACACCAAGAACACGAAAATATAACATGAGTTGATACTTTGGCCTAAGATTTGGTCATGTTAATATTAATGGATAGCTCTGAATTTTTGATATGTTGTAGCCCTATGTCTTAGGAGTCCATAGAGTCCGAAACGGACCAATTTGAACGTGTATTGAGGGAGTTATGGTCATTGGAAGCAAGATAGGTCTAGAACACCAAAACAGAGCATTCCGGGAAGCAAAACGAGTTGGGGACTCAGGCCTAGCGCCAACGGCGCTTGGCTGGGCGCTCTAGGCGCTGGCCACGGGGTTCAGCTACTGCATAGGAGCGCTGTAGGCGCTGGCCATAGGCCATTGTGAGCGCCAACGGCGCTGGTAAGGAAACTGTGCAAAACTGCTCCGACGTCCTTTAGTAAAATGAGAATAACTTTCTCATACGAACTCGGATTGAGGCGATTCAAGATGATTCGGAAAGAGAACGAGTAGACCTACACATTTCGTTCTTTAAGTTTTTTCCATTTGAGGGTCGGGATCAATTCCCAAATTGACCATTTGTATGACTGATGTGTTTTGGGGGCAATCGGAGAGTGTCGAGCATGCGCGTAAGCACGCGTAATGCTCCCGAAAATGTTAAATGATGTTCTAAGTTTTATAACATGAATGTTATGATTTATAATGATACTTAACATTAACCAATGAGTACTAGATAAATTGAATGGGTATGTTAGGCGTACGCAAATGCATGTCGCCTGGGCGTTCGAATAATCAAGTTTAGCGTATAGACGTGCAAGCATCGTAACGTCGTAACTAGTGTGTATAATCTTGTTTAATATTTTTTTTCTAATAATAATGAAACATGATAGTGTGTTATAAACCAATGCATGAGCATGCTAAGCACATGCAAAGGAGGCGAATTAGGTGTGTGACGTGTAAACGTCGAAACGCCGTGTAAAGTGTTAATGAACTTGAATAATGTCTCGATTCAAATGAAATGAACATTATAAGATATGGGATGGGGTTAATGTAACCAATAAGTATTGATGGTGATAAGGGTCGTAACGTTTTCAAACGACGCGACGCCGAGTAACGTTTTAGAGTTAATCGCGTTATTAATTTATAATGCGCGAACAATATGAGATAAGAGTTGTTATATATAAACCATTATATGAAGCCTTTTTAGTGGCTAATTGGTATTTTATTGTTAAATAAATTGTGTAGGATATTTGAAGGACGAGCCATCATAATTTGGCAAGGAACGCTTAAAGGCAAGTTCTTTCAGTAACTTGTTGACTTATTTAAATGTATTGATGTACATGACTTGATTACTAAATCTTTCACTGTTATCTGAATTATACGCGAGCATGATTAAAGTGTGCACAATGTGAAACTATGTGACTATATTGTTCTATGTGGAACTTGAACTATTGTGAATATACAATGTGAGATGCATGAAGTATGCTATGAGATACATGATGCATGTATACAGATGAATTGCATAAGATTTATAATGCATGAGTAAGATGCATAGTATGAGAATCATGATCCATGGATAAATGCAAACTTATGTGTTACGTGAAGCATGAAATGTGAAAACTGTTAGTTCTTGCTGAGCCGTCGTGCTCATTCTTGCAAAAATAAAACTTTTGCAGATTTACGATGCAATGCAATTATCTTGATATCGTGATGATAAGGAGTAGAGGCACAGGGATTCAAGAAGGTTGCAAAATTGTTTCTTTATTGTAATTATTTAGCTGTGATGACAGTGTATGATGTACGTGAATTTGAATATCTAAACCTTGAGTTAAAGATGAAGGTTATCCATTATAGTATTTATGATGTGATTATGTTAGTTACTTGTTATAGTAAACTAGAAGGATGACGATGATGTATAAAGGACATTTTTTATAACGATTGTTTGGTTATTGAATAACCTTGCGTATATTCAGGGATCGAATAAGTCAGAATTTGAACCTTGCGTTCACATATGAGATATTGTAAAGGACCATGGTATTTACTCGACCTTGATCATAAGTGTAGTATTTAAAGGTTACGAAATCTGGATTTGTAATAAAGAGTGTGATGGTAAGTTTTAATACTTATTGTTGTATAGTACTGTTATGTACAACATGAATAAGCGTTATATTTGTGATGATTATTAAATGATGTATTAATTTAGGTCTTCGTACCTGAGATTAGATGGGAAAATGTTGTTATATTATTGTAATTACATACTTTTAGTAAGCCTATGTTGTATGGGTAGTACCGTGACACGTCGGAATCGGGTTCAAGGTAAGACCCGAGTTTCGGGGGCGTCACAGGTTGGTATCAGAGCTGATAGGTTATAAACCTTAGGTAAGAGTACCTTAGGCTATAACTATAGTGAAGGAAGATGATAATGATGAAGATAGTGAATAGATAAAACTTAAATAGAGTTTAATTGATAGTAAATGAATTTAGAAAATTCATAGTAAGAGTTGAGATATATATAAGACGATTCAAAGAAGAATCTCGATGCGTTATAAAAGATGAGAATTGGGAGTTACCTGACTCCAGTGATATAGATGATAAGTATTGATCAATAGACGAGGTCTATAAGGCGTAAAGATGCAATAAAATCATATATTATGATTAAAGAGAAGAGTACAAGAGATCGTAAGATGAAACGATCGTAGGATAAGAAGATCGTAATGTGAAACGATTGTAGAGTAAGATCACTAAGTGATTGGATTAAGTCATAGAATGAGAGATGATCAATTGAATGATTGAAAATTTTAGCTCAATGCTATAGATAGATAGTACTATGAGATAGTACGAGTAAAACTCAGAAAGAGTTATGGATGATGAAACACGAATTAAATTCTTGTTGAGCAACAAGTAAGCTAGGATTGGGGGTGATTTCAATTGAGGACTCATGTTAGTGGCTGAGTTGTACAATTCCTTGTATGGGCGGGGAATTCGTGCTTGGTCTGAGAACCACTTAGCTTCCTATATCGGTATAGTGGTTGAGTTGAACAATTCCTTGTATGGGCGGGGAATTTGTGCTTGGTGTAACAACCGCTTAGCTTCCTATATTGATTAGTGGCCGAGTTGATCGATTCCTTGTATGGGCAGGGGATTGTGATGGGTTCGACAATCACTTAGCTTCCTATATTGATAATCGTTGGAACCTGGTATCGCGCTATCGGTATACGTATGATGAGAAGGTGATTCTTTTCTCATATCTATATTTGATGGTTAGAGAATAATAAGATTAGGTGCGAGTTCTTGAAACTCATACTTATGGTAAGTTCGTGACTCATAATCATATGGTATGTTTTGAGCCCCTCAGCGTATGGACAGTCCTTGATTTGTTCTTGGACTACGTATTGCTAGGACAAGTTCCTAAACTCATATTATTGTGGCAAGTTCCTGAACTCATGATGTGTGGTAAGTGGATGAACTATATTGGGGTATAGGAGAGTTGTAGAGCGAGAATTATGAATTCTCAAGATGATGAACATTGGTGATATTAGAAATAGATAGAATTATTAAGTAATGATGTATTGAAGAGAAATTGAAGTTGATGAGGAGACATGGATATTCCAAATCTTCTAGCTATGCTAGACTTCGAAATTTATTGACTTCGTGCTGACATTTGCACTTTTGCTCTTCGAAAAATATATGGGGCCAGATTTCTGGACTAAGGGTTTTTAAATGTACTATTATTCATATGTCTATGCTAATAGTTTCGGCTAGACAAAGTTGATTTGAAAATATCAAAATGTATTTTTTAAATTGTCATCAATGCATCATGAAACCTGGTGTAGAATGACAGATGATGGAGTCATCAATGCAGATTAACTTAGTGTTGGATGTGATCATAGGATCGTCAACCCACTCTGGTATGATGTAGTATGACAAAGTCACAAAATGACGGAATCCTAACACACTGATTGCAACAGTGCAGTATTATGACGTCATAAAATGATTTTTTTGTTTTCCTTAAAGTATGAAAAAGTATGCCAATTGAGTTGGCTAAAATATTTTGATTGATGTCCGAACCGTTGATGTAAGTCTAAGCTATTTGATTCGGCTAGACAAATATTGAAATGTTTTATTGAATGTTTTTGAGCTGAGGTGAACAACCCTAATATTGGGGTATTTTATGTCGGAAAAACCCCGACTGTTTGGCTAGAGAGTTGTGCACAACGCAAACGTACGACAGGCTGATCACCTAAAGTACAACCAAGAGGTAGTTTACTGTCTTTATGACTATAAACAGACCTAGCAGAGGTAGTTTACTGTCTTTATGACTATAAACAGACCTAGCAGAGGTAGTTTACTGTCTTTAAGACTATAAACAGGCCTAGCAGAGGTAGTTTGCTGTCTTTATGACTGTAAGCGGGCCCAGTAAAGAATGTTTACAGTCCTAGTGATTGTTAACTTCTAGGTTTATGGTGGAAATACCATTAAACCGAGTATGTCGTTCATGGTCTTTATGACCCCTCAGCATAATATGAAAAGTTTTTAAGAAATATTTTTATTTCCTACTCACTCAAGTTACTTCACAATTATTAAACAATTGTTGAAGGTTCCTATTATCCGGGGAATTGAATGTGAAAAGGGTAATTGTCCTTAGAAAGAAGTAGTTGTAGAATGCGACGATTCCAAATGAATCCTTGAAAGAGGAAAGCGTAAAGCTTTGCTGAAAGTCTGTATGAATGAATGATATGATCATGATAGCAATTATGGGAGTAATATTTCCTGGAAGAAGCGGATGTAATTCCGAAAATAAGAAGTGAAATTCTAAGAGAGATTGATGGGTAGAATGAGCAAAGATGAATATGTTGTAATTTCGAGGACGAAATTCTTAGAAGAAGGGGTGAATGTAATATCCCTAATATTTATGAGTTAGTAAATCATGATATTAAATTATTATGATGATTGTGGCATACAATGAGATGATCCTTAGAAAAGGAGATTGATGGGTTAAAGGCAGGATAATACTTAGTATATAATTGTGACTGATAAAGGTTATGGAATAAAACCTACGAGAATTTGTTGAGGAAAATGGATTAAATAGGTAAAATAAAACCTATGTTATAGTAATACGTTGAAATTATTCAACGATAAAATTTCGGAAGAAATTAGACAAAAATCGAGTAAGAGGTTTGATATTTATGATTCCGAGGACGGAATCCTTATAAGGAGGAAAGGATGTGACAACCCGAATTTTCGAGAATAATTATAATAAGAATTGAATATAGAATAATTTTTATTATGAGTCGAGTTTAAATATATATGTGTTATATACATTTATGTGATTTATTTGGTGAGCTTAATATGTATATATATAAATGTAATATATATACATAGATACAGAATGAATGAGTTAATAGTTAATAATTGTAACGATCGCGAGTCATGGGTAGCTTGGTAATTCGAGCTTATGAATATTATTGAATAAAATAGACTTTTATTGATAATATTATGTGGTAAGTGTTTAAAGGTTATATTATAACCTAGATTATGTATAGACGATGATTAGTAAGTATGAAAGTTTTCGTATTAGCTAATTTGGCGGATTCGAGAAATATCGCTAGAGTACTATTTATTGGATTAAATAAATAGTTGAAGGATAATATTATTGGACGAGTTATTTGTTGTAAATGAGCTAACCCAAAATATGGGTGGGATATATGCACGTTGATGTATATGATTATGGGGAGTTAATCGGGAAGAGTAGCGATCGCGAATCGTGAATACCCTTGTAATTTGGGTTTATTAATATTATTAAGTGGATTAAATATTATTTTTATGTAATGTCTTGTAAGGATATTTTATAACCTGGATGATGTCAATGAATGAAGTTTTATGCGTTGTTGAACCGTAGGAGGGAATAATTGATTTTACGAAAGATCGCAAAATCACTATTCACGGGGCACATTTCCCGAGGTACTATTCATGCCCGAATATTTTTTCGTCTTTTTCGGTTTCTATAAATTTCATTAAGACGTATATGCGAAGGAATAATTTTTCCAAGCGTCAGAAAATTTAGTCGAGCAGATACGTGATTTTATCCGTATCCGAAATGTATAATAAGACTGTTCCGAATAAATGGACAAACCCCGTAATAATTATTTTTATGTGTTCCAATATTTATGGTAATGCCCATTTTAATTTTGGGTAGAGTTATTTACAAATTTTGGTACAATAGTGGGAGTTTTCAGATATAATTTTGGTGTTTTTGGGTATTTATTTTGGCTTGTCACCCCAAGAGGGAACCAGTCCCTCATTTTGGACCAATCAAATGAGAGCATGGGGAGGAGATTGCCGGCAAGCTCATAGAGCTCCTAACCCATTTCCCAAATTTACTCCTCCACTCTCAATCCCATTCAAACCATTTGATTTCTCTCTTGCACCTCATTCAAACCAAACCATCAGCAACTAGAAGAGAGAGAACTGCAGAGTTTAGAGAGAGAGAGAGCTGCTAAAAAGCTTGAAGGAAGAAGGAAGAGGTCGCCGGAAAAGAGGAAAGGTCGCCGGAAAAAAAAAAGAGAAGAGTAAGAAGCTACGGTAGAAGAGAAGAAGAAGAAGAAGGAGCACGGGAGTAAGAGGAAGAAGAACAAGGGCTCTAGCAAAACCCTCACAACCTACAAGAGCAAGAATCAAGAGGTAACCATCTTCTCCAAGATCATTTCCTCCATTGTTGAGCTTTGAAGCTTTCTTGGTTGGGTTTGGAGTTTTCTTGAGATTTTTGCTAGGATTGTTGGTTGTGTTTGGTTTATATTGTTACCAAGACACCTTGTAAGCTATTAATAACATCAAAGTGGAACAAAAAAATGCAAGGGAATCCGTACCTATGCTTAAGGAGGATGAAGAACATGAAAAACATGAAGAACTTGGACTTTTGGTCGATTTAGAGGACTTTATAGCTATGATTTCGTGTTTGTTTAATTCGCTTGTTGTTATGATATTGTACTTCCATGGGTTATAAGTTTAACCCAGTTGGAATGGAGTAAAAAGGGATTAAAACAAAGTTTTGGTGATGATTTTTGTGAAGAACACGAAGAACACCAAGAACACGAAAATATAACATGAGTTGATACTTTGGCCTAAGATTTGGTCATGTTAATATTAATGGATAGCTCTGAATTTTTGATATGTTGTAGCCCTATGTCTTAGGAGTCCATAGAGTCCGAAACGGACCAATTTGAACGTGTATTGAGGGAGTTATGGTCATTGGAAGCAAGATAGGTCTAGAACACCAAAACAGAGCATTCCGGGAAGCAAAACGAGTTGGGGACTCAGGCCTAGCGCCAACGGCGCTTGGCTGGGCGCTCTAGGCGCTGGCCACGGGGTTCAGCTACTGCATAGGAGCGCTGTAGGCGCTGGCCATAGGCCATTGTGAGCGCCAACGGCGCTGGTAAGGAAACTGTGCAAAACTGCTCCGACGTCCTTTAGTAAAATGAGAATAACTTTCTCATACGAACTCGGATTGAGGCGATTCAAGATGATTCGGAAAGAGAACGAGTAGACCTACACATTTCGTTCTTTAAGTTTTTCCATTTGAGGTCGGATCAATTCCCAAATTGACCATTTGTATGACTGATGTGTTTTGGGGGCAATCGGAGAGTGTCGAGCATGCGCGTAAGCACGCGTAATGCTCCCGAAAATGTTAAATGATGTTCTAAGTTTTATAACATGAATGTTATGATTTATAATGATACTTAACATTAACCAATGAGTACTAGATAAATTGAATGGGCATGTTAGGCGTACGCAAATGCATGTCGCCTGGGCGTTCGAATAATCAAGTTTAGCGTATAGACGTGCAAGCATCGTAACGTCGTAACTAGTGTGTATAATCTTGTTTAATATTTTTTTTCTAATAATAATGAAACATGATAGTGTGTTATAAACCAATGCATGAGCATGCTAAGCACATGCAAAGGAGGCGAATTAGGTGTGTGACGTGTAAACGTCGAAACGCCGTGTAAAGTGTTAATGAACTTGAATAATGTCTCGATTCAAATGAAATGAACATTATAAGATATGGGATGGGGTTAATGTAACCAATAAGTATTGATGGTGATAAGGGTCGTAACGTTTTCAATAAACGACGCGACGCCGAGTAACGTTTTAGAGTTAATCGCGTTATTAATTTATAATGCGGCGAACAATATGAGATAAGAGTTGTTATATATAAACCATTATATGAAGCCTTTTTAGTGGCTAATTGGTATTTTATTGTTAAATAAATTGTGTAGGATATTTGAAGGACGAGCCATCATAATTTGGCAAGGAACGCTTAAAGGCAAGTTCTTTCAGTAACTTGTTGACTTATTTAAATGTATTGATGTTACATGACTTGATTACTAAATCTTTCACTGTTATCTGAATTATACGCGAGCATGATTAAAGTGTGCACAATGTGAAACTATGTGACTATATTGTTCTATGTGGAACTTGAACTATTGTGAATATACAATGTGAGATGCATAAAGTATGCTAATGAGATACATGATGCATGTATACAGATGAATTGCATAAGATTTATAATGCATGAGTAAGATGCATAGTATGAGAATCATGATCCATGGATAAATGCAAACTTATGTGTTACGTGAAGCATGAAATGTGAAAACTGTTAGTTCTTGCTGAGCCGTCGTGCTCATTCTTGCAAAAATAAAACTTTTGCAGATTTACGATGCAAATGCAATTATCTTGATATCGTGATGATAAGGAGTAGAGGCACAGGGATTCCAAGAAGGTTGCCAAAATTGTTTCTTTATTGTAATTATTTAGCTGTGATGACAGTGTATGATGTACGTGAATTTGAATATCTAAACCTTGAGTTAAAGATGAAGGTTATCCATTATAGTATTTATGATGTGATTATTGTTAGTTACTTGTTATAGTAAACTAGAAGGATGACGATGATGTATAAAGGACATTTTTTATAACGATTGTTTGGTTATTGAATAACCTTGCGTATATTCAGGGATCGAATAAGTCAGAATTTGAACCTTGCGTTCACATATGAGATATTGTAAAGGACCATGGTATTTACTCGACCTTGATCATAAGTGTAGTATTTAAAGGTTACGAAATCTGGATTTGTAATAAAGAGTGTGATGGTAAGTTTTAATACTTATTGTTGTATAGTACTGTTATGTACAACATGAATAAGCGTTATATTTGTGATGATTATTAAATGATGTATTAATTTAGGTCTTCGTACCTGAGATTAGATGGGAAAATGTTGTTATATTATTGTAATTACATACTTTTAGTAAGCCTATGTTGTATGGGTAGTACCTGAAAGTAGTATGCACACAAGCCAATCATATTTGATATGATATAGCATATACTTTGTAATCTTATTCATTTATTTAATAAAGGAATTGATTTTTATTAAAAGGCATTTTATATTATCTACATGGTGCTGTTATATTAAATGTGATAAACCCATAGTTTTGAGCAATGCTTTTAGAATCATGATGGTGATCATGCTAATGAGATCTAAATTCAAGATAGCTCACAAACTAAAATTGTTCCTAATCGTTGGATTACTAAATTGGGGATTAGTGAATCCGGATAGATTAGTACATACGTTGCTTGCTCTTATGAAGAGGATGATTGATCTCATAATTATTTGTGTGGAGACACTAAAGCAAGTATGTAGGTGCTTATTGGAGAATAAGTTCACTGAACGTGACTCGCTAAGGAATACCTAATGGAGTTTTACTCGGCTGTCAATAAGGAATTCCTCTAGTGATAGTAGTACAAGTGATCCTTAGACTTGAGATCATCATAGTATCTTGTGTTATGATAAGTTATACTTTGACATGTCCCTTAAGACCTTTAGGGTATATCAAAGGGTATGATTGGGTATAATAAGTTGTAACATGGAGATATGTGAATGATCAACAAAGAATCTACCACGTCCTAGTTAAAAGATGTGAATGTCTTATGTGATTCGATAAATGATAACTCAGTAGTCCTTGGCCAAGGCAGAATGAAATTAGAAAGGAGTTTCTAATTTGCATTATTTAGAGTTGTGCATTTGGGAATCGAAATACATATAATTAAATAAAATAAGACTTGACAAAAATTCTATGTCGTATATTTTAATTTGGGACATTGTATGGTAGAAGGATTGAATTGTAACGGTAACTATTTACTCAAAGGTTCTTTTGTGATTTAATGTTGAAATCTATATTATCTGGAAAGTCGTTTGATCGCTAAGGGGGCTTACCCTTATTGTAGAATAAATATTATTTATTTAAATGAATTAAATAGTTTTAATTTATTTATTTAAATAAGATTAGAATTGTTCTAATTGATTTATTCACAACCGGTTTAATATGGAGAACCTAAAGGGTCACACCGCAAAAGGAAAATATTTATTTAAGAAGTAAATGACATAATTGTAATAATAAGTTAAGTGTATTTAATTTAATCTATGGAGATAGAATAAATTAAATAGCTTAATATATATTATTTAATATTTTAGAAATATTAAATATAAATTAATAAGAGGAGTCTTATTATTATTATTACTATTACTATTATTTAATTCCTAATAGGGATTGGGAATTAATTAATATTACTATTATTTAATTCCTAATAGGGATTGAGAATTAATTAATATTACTACTATTTAATTCCTAATAGGGATTGGGAATTAATTAATATAACTATTATTTAATTCCTAATAGGGATTGGGAATTAATTAATAGAAGTACTCTCTCTCTCATTAATTCCTAATTGGATTAGGAATATAATTAAAGGAGTTTAATTAAAATAGAAACCCTAATCCTAAATAGTTTAGGGAAGGGGTTTTCCTACATCTATAAATAAGAGAAGTCTTATCATAGATTAGGGTTACACACTCTTACATTAGATTGTGGAGAGTACTTAACAATTTCTATAGAGATAGAAACTAGGGTTTTGCCAAACACCCAACTTCTTGAATATTTGTTCTTCCTTGGTGGATCACCTCTAGAGGCCAAACACTTGGGTGGCTAACATTGATCAAAGGAAAGAATCACACCGTTGAATTCAAGGAGAACGCGAAGGAATTGGAGTTGAACTTGTACCTGAGGAAGCTAGAATTCTACAAGGGTATAATTCTTATTCTCTATCTCTTTCGTTTAATTAATAATTGTGCATAAAGAACGATCATGGTGATGGTTTGTATAAAAATTTTAAAATCCGTTTTGTCGCGCTTCCGCTCTATTTATGTAATTTGATTGCATGTTTGCGTTACATACAAACCTAACAGTACCGTGACACGTCGGAATCGGGTTCAAGGTAAGACCCGAGTTTCGGGGGCGTCACATATATTACCAGCCTAAACAAGCCCTAGCAACCACAAGCTCAGAATCAGAAAGAAGAAATCAAAAATTTGAAGAAAAAGGTGCATAAACCCTAATTTGTTGCTAGATCTTCAAGCCTGGAAAATTTTTGTGTTTTAGATGTTTAGGAATACTTGTTAATGTGTTATTAAGTGATCTGGGCGGTTAAAACATGTTTACATATCATCTAGATATGAAAATCAAGCCAAAAACTCAAACTGTTCTTGGCAGTCAAGAACAGTTTGACAAGCTACTTTGTCAGGCGGTTTGATCGGCTTAATTTATGTGTTAGATCTGTTTTAATGTTTGTATGTGTAGCCTGCCATGTTATCTTTAAGGCCCGACGTGTATCATAGCAACCAAATAACTAGGATGAAAGATATAAGTGGTCAAAGTCCTTTGACCGCTCTGATTTTGCACGTTTTTGGGTAACCCAGAAACTTATGAAGAACTCTGACAAGGTTTGTCAGAAGTTCATGCTGCCCAGAATTGATCTAGATGACATGTTTTGTGTAGTTTATTGGTTTAGACTTGTTCTATGCTAAGTAGAGTACAATCTGGTAACATAAAAACACATTTATCAAACACAGAATCAAAGTTATTCATGGTTAAACCATGTTGACTGACCATGACTGCTTGAGTTTCTGGGTAACCCAGAAACTCAAGAACAGTTTGAACCCGATGGTTTGACCATCAAATTTAGAGCATGTTATGATATATTTTAAGATGGAATTTGTTATGTCGTTGTACACTGCCATGTTGGCTATAACAACAAACAAGAATCAAACACAAACCTTTAAGCATCAAGGAGAAATTTGAGATCAAAGTAGGCTGACCAGCGTCGACCAGGTGTTCTTCATGAAGAACACCTTTAGCGACGAAATGCATGTGAAAAACCCAGAAACTAAGAAAAATAAGCAGACTGTCGCTAAAGCCCTTAAGCGACGGATTTTTAATAAAAATAAAATAAAAATTAATTAAATAAATTATAAAATATAAAATAAATATTAAATAATTATTAATAATTAATAAATAAATCCGAAAATTCATTTTTAAATTATAAAAATTTATTTTTAATATTTTTCTATATTATGAAATATTATTTAATTTAATTAAATAATAATTAATAATTATGATAAATCATTTAATAATTGTTTTAATTATTTAAAAATGGTATTAAATTATTAAATAATTATATTAATTATTTAAAAATGATATTAAGGTAAATAAAATTATTATATATAATAATTAAATAAAATATTAAATATTTAAATATTATTAATGATAAATAAATCATTTAAATAATATATTAAGTAGTTAAAAATTATTTTAAATGATAATTAAATCATTTAAATATCAAATTAAGTTTTGAAAATTATTATAAATAATAAATAAATTATTTTAATGATAAAATAAAATCTAGAGATATTATTAATGATAAAATAAATCATTTAAATAATATTCTATCTTTCTAAAAATATTATAAATGATAAATAAATCATTTAAATAATATTTTAAATATCTAAAAATATTCTAAATGATAAATAAATCATTTAAATAACATATTAAATGTTTTAAAATTATTCTAAAATGATAATTAAATCATTTAAAAATATCCCTAAGCTTGTAAAATTATTTAAAATTACTTCCAAGCTTCTAAAAAATTATTTAAAAATAATACCAAGCTTCTAAAAATGTTAGAAATAATAATTAAATTATTTAGACTAATAATTCGACTTCCAAATGAAGTTTTATCGAACAATCTATGTGTTTAGCCATTAAGGATGCGACCGAGATACCGAATCAACGTCGAACCTTAATGAAACTTGTTTAGATTAGCATGATACATGTTTATATACGTGCTAACGCTTATTATTGGTATACGTAGACTACGTGCGTTGACCGATTGTACTAAAAATTATAGTGAGCTACGCTAAGGCAAGTGTCCTAACCTTTCTCAATTTATATTAAGCAAGTATTATACATCTTGCTATCAATTATTGTGAAGTTATTGCTTCTTGTTCAGCATAACTTAAGAAATGAATTATTATTCATATATTGCTTGTTCGAGCTTAAATTGTTGTGTCAAGCCAAATTGTTTGGTACGACATCTGATACTGAGAAATGGAACACCTTGATGTAAGGTGAACCCGAAATTTTCCCTTAAAATAAGGTGACGAAATTCCCTTAATATAAGGTGACGAACAGTTGATAATATATCAACATAAATTGGTAGGATGATATGCATACTCCTAGGATATTGGTGAGGCTGATCACCTACCAGATATCCAAAACTCAAATGGTTCTAAGTCATTAAAGACTGATAGAAACTAAATGAAATATATGGTTCATGTACAGAACCCTCAGTATACATCATTGACATCTTTCAAATCAAACACATGGTGTTTACATATTTAATGAACTTGCTGAGCATTTGTAGCTCATTCTTGCGCATATCTTCTTTTGCAGCTATAAATGATATCCCTGACACGTCTGGGACTAAACAAGGGGAAAAGCCATGCTTATTAGCTTTAATGTTTATTGTTGTATACTTTAAGTCTTTTTAAAGACTTGTTATTGTAATAACTTAGTATAACGAATGATGTAACCGAACAAAATGTTATGTAATATATTATGATCCTTTATGTTATAGAATGCGTTATACTCTGATCTTTAAATTCTTTAGAATAGTTGTACTAAGTTAAATACAGTGTCTATATGAACTATACATCTGAATGAGGGTATTTAAATGATGTTGAGAGTCCTATAAGCTCTGGGGTTACACTTAATGAGCGCCGGTAAGGTGCCATCTTTACCGGAATGCGCCCCTCAGTTCTATGGATAATCTTATCATTAATACTGTGAATGTCAGATAGATAGGGAATATTGATATGAAAGAGATATCCACAAGATATGAATCTGTACATCCAAGTGAGGGTATCCAAACACGGATAACGTTCTGACGAGAATTATTATCTGTTATGGGATACTGTGAACCTTGGATAGATAGAAGTCATATTTTATTGAATATTTATAGTTGTATAGTTCCACGTGAGCACCAGATCTGCTACAGGGGAGTGTAGAGATTTGGGGGCGTCACAGAGCCACCGCCTTAGATCATAACTCCTACATCCAGCATACACTTACCCTCTACTAATCGCACAAGAAACATCACAACCTAGCAAACCCCGGACTTTGTAAAGCATAGATCGGAAAGGGAGTTTCGAGAAGATCCATATTCCAACCGCCGGAAAGGCTAGAACAGCACCTAGGTAAGATTAATGCGAACAGAGGATGAAGGAGAGATGGTGGGCCGAGGGGTGACAGAGGGAGGAAGGAGGAGGCGGTTGGGCCAGATGGATATGGTGGAGGCAGAGAAGGAAAATGGGAGGGCATCTTCCAAAATCTGAAGCACAGCAGCACAAAACATCAAGATCCATTTACCATAACCCAAAAAGCCCCAAGCAGACCACCACATCAGATCAAACTTCCAAAACCAGCACACACAAGAAACTATACTCCCCTACTAGTCTCGCAGAAAAGAACCCCACGATCTAACCACCCTCGGACTTGGTAAATATAGATCGGAAAATAGATTTTCGAGTTAGCCCACGTTAACAGCCGCCGTAAAGACTGAGAACAGAACTCAAGCAAGAAAAAGTGGTGCTAAACGGAGGTGGAAAATTTGGTGGGCCGAAGTGGAGGCGGAGGGAAGGAAAGGGAAAATGGGTGGGCCGGATGTGAAGTGTGGTGGCTGAGATGGAGGAAGAAGATAGAGGGGGGAGACATTCTAGAGAGAGGGCAGAGGTGATTAGGAGTTTTATTACTTCGTTCTAGTTTAATTAGCATCGGAAGGAGCAATTTCATCACTATCGCGTTCAAAACAATGTGTACATCTCACACAAGTCTTGATTTAGGGAGACCTTCTTATTGGTTCATTAGTTCTTTCAAATTGTCAAAAAAGAGGTGATTAGGAGTCATATTACTTCGTTCTAGTTTGATTACCATCAGAAGGAGCAATCTCATCACTATCGCGTTCAAAACGATGTGTACATCTCACACAAGTCTCGATTTAGGGAAGCCTTCTTATTGTTTTGTTAGTTTCTTTCAAATTGTCAAAGAAAGAGGTCATTAGGAGTCATATTACTTCGTTCTATTTTGATTAGCATCTAACGGAGCAATCTCATCACTATGACGTTCAAAACGATGTGTACATCTCACACGAGTCTTGATTTAGGGAGACCTTCTGATAGACTCCACGGCACGCTTGCGTGAGGTGGTCGTCGCCCAGATCGTTTCTAACAAGTTGATAGGATGAATAGCTTGCAACACCTTAACCCCTCGCCTATATGTAAACGGTAATCTTGGTACAATTGCTTGCTTAGGAAATTTGCGGAGGATGAACACCAATGACACTTCGACCCCTCGCTTATATTGAAGCGGTAATCTCGGTACTATCGACGATTGATGCGGTAGAAGACGCCACACACAACTATGAATGGTTGTATGATAAGTCAATTATGAATCTAAAAAGAAGAACTAAGGAACACTTAGGAATTCTTCAAAGAACCACAAGTAGAGAAACAAACTCATAATAGTATTGATAATCTGAAAATTGATATGAATGAATGATTTTACATCCTAGCATCACTTGGTATTTATAGGAACTAATGGTGTGTTAAACCATCATCATAAGTCAAGATCTAACAACTAATCACATCACATGTATCAGCCACCCAAAGAATTTAACAATCCAAAACATGTGATGTGTTAAAAGTCCAAATCAGACAACTATAAACTGATCAGCACATTGCAAGCTATATTTACACCTGATAAATTTCGAATTTGGACTTGGGCCAAGAATGAAAATTGTAGCCCTGGAGTTTCTAATGAATTTAGGCTTTTGAATCACCTCATTTGGAGTTTGGAAACTCAAGTTATGGCCAAAATACGAACTGATGTCAAACTAGTCCAAAAGTGCGGAAATGCTGATTGTTTTGTGTCGGTTCGGGTATGCTTGCTTCCAATGTGTTTATGAACTTCGCGTGCTTGTAACCCGTCTCTATAACCTCTATGCTCGATCCAACCTCGGTCCATAATTTATGAATCATCCCGTTAAGTCCTTCTTTGAAGCGTTTAGCTCGTGTCCTCGTAATGGGTCCAAGTGGCATATGCAATGGATCCACTTGTGTTTTGTCAAGGGCTTGTGAACTAAGGATGTCCTCATCATACCTCTCCTCTTGAAAAGGATTTGTCCTCAAATCTTCACCTACGTCAAACGGGCTTAGATCAGAAACATTGAAAGTTGCACTAACATTATACTCACCGGGTAAGTCCAATTTGTAAGCATTGTTGTTAATGCGTTCAAGCACTTGAAATGGTCCATCTCCTCTTGGAAGTAATTTCGAACGCCTTTGAGCAGGAAATCTTTCCTTACGCATGTGTAGCCATACCCAATCCCCGGGTTCGAAGATTACTTGACGCCGACCCTTGTTGGCCTGCTTGGCATATTGATCCGTCCTCTTCTCAATGTTGAGTCTTGTCTTTTCATGTATCTGCTTAACAAAATCAGCTTTGTTTTTGCCATCCATGTTAGTATACTCGGAAACAGGTAATGGTGACAAATCCAAGGGTGTTAAAGGATTAAAGCCAAACACAATTTCAAAAGGTGAGAATTTAGTAGCAGAGTGAACAGACCTATTATAAGCAAACTCAACATGTGGTAGACACTCTTCCCAAAGCTTAATATTCTTTTTAATGATAGCCCTCAATAAAGCAGATAGAGTTCTATTAACTACTTCCGTTTGGCCGTCAGTTTGTGGATGACAAGTAGTTGAAAACAGCAGTTTAGTTCCTAGTTTACACCACAAAGTTTTCCAAAAATAGCTTAAGAACTTAGCATCTCTATCCGAAACAATTGTTCGGGGCATGCCATGCAAACGTACAATGTCTCTAAAGAATAAATCAGCAACATGGGATGCATCATCAGCTTTGTGGCATGGGATAAAATGTGCCATTTTTGAAAATCTATCCACGACAACAAATATAGAATCATGACCATGCTTAGATCTAGGTAAACCCAATACAAAGTCCATAGACAAATCAATCCAAGGTTCACTCGAAATAGGCAATGGTGTGTATAACCCATGGGGTTGAACACGAGATTTAGCTTGACGACATGTAATGCATCTATCACAAATTCTTTCTACATCTCGTTTCATATGGGGCCAATAGAAATGTTCTTTTATCATAGATAAGGTCTTATCAACGCCAAAATGTCCCATCAAACCACCCCCATGTGACTCTCGAACCAATAACTCACGCAAAGAACATGCAGGTATACATAATCGATTCTCACGAAACAAGAATCCATCCATCTTGAAGTATTTACCTACAACATTCTTTTCACAATTTTTAAACTCTTCACAACAATCATGGTCATTATCATATAATTCTTTGATTTGTTCAAAACCAAGTAATTTTGTGTCAAGAGTATTTAACAACACATACCTTCGCGAAAGAGCATCGGCCACGACATTTTCCTTACCTTGCTTATAGCGAATGACGTATGGAAATGTCTCAATGAACTCCATCCATCGTGCATGTCTCTTGCTCAACTTGTGTTGGCCTTTCAAATATTTCAATGATTCATGATCCGTGTGAATCACAAATTCCTTAGGCCACAGGTAATGTTGCCAAGTTTCCAATGATCGAACCAAAGCATATAACTCCTTGTCATAGGTAGGATAGTTCAAAGCTGATCCACTCAATTTTTCACTGAAATATGCCACTGGCTTTCCTTCTTGCATTAACACAGCTCCAATGCCTAATCCTGAAGCATCACATTCAATTTTAAAGGTCTTAGTGAAATTAGGCAATACAAGTAAAGGAGCGTTAGTTAATTTTTCTTTAATCAAATTAAACGCTTTTTCCTGTGCATCACCCCACTTGAATCCTACACTCTTTTTGATTACTTCGGTGAGTGGTGTTGTGACTTCGCTGAAGTTCCTTACAAACCGTTTATAGAAACTTGCGACCCCATGGAAGCTACGAACTTGACTGACATTCGTAGGAGTTGGCCATTCTTGGATTGCACGTACCTTTTCTTCATCAACCTGTACTCCCTGTGCACTAACAACAAAGCCAAGGAACACAACTCGATCCGTACAAAATGTGCATTTGTCCATATTAGCATACAATTTTTCTTTCCGAAGCACTTCTAGGACAGATTTTATATGCAATGCATGCTCTCCTAAATCTTTACTGTAGATCAAGATATCATCAAAGTAGACAACTACAAATTTTCCAATGAAGGATCGCAAAACATGGTTCATTAATCTCATGAATGTGCTAGGAGCATTAGTTAAACCACAGGGTAAGACTAAACCACTCGTATAATCCATATTTTGTTTTAAAAGCAGTTTTCCATTCGTCACCCTCATGCATTCTAATTTGATGATAACCACTCTTTAAATCTATTTTAGAAAACACACAAGATCCATGCAATTCATCTAACATATCATCTAACCTAGGAATGGGATGCCGATACGTTACCGTGATGTTATTTACATCTCGACAATTCAATGCACATGCGCCACTTCCCATCTTTCTTAGGTACTAAAATAACTGGAACCGCACATGGACTCATGCTTTCTCTCACGAACCCCTTGTCCATTAGCTCGTCAACTTGCCTTTGCAATTCCTTCGTTTCCTCGGGATTGCTTCGGTATGCCGGGCGATTTGGAATGGTCGCGCCGGGGACAAAGTCAATTTGATGTTCAATTCCCCGAATTGGTGGTAATCCTTGGGGAAGCTCCTCGGGAAATACATCCTGATAATCCTGCAAAAGAGTAGAAATAACACTAGGCAATGAAGTTTTATTAGCGTTAGTATTCAAAAGTGCCTCCCTATACCGAAGTACAATCATTGGCCTTTTAGAATCCAAAGCTCGCCTTACATCACTCCTTTTTGCAAAAATATTTGTTTTTCTCTCTTCTCCTTTCTTTTTTTCTCTCTCTTTTGTTTTCTTTTCATGATCTCTCTATAAGTGTATTTGATCCTCATGCACCTGTTTTGGTGACATAGGACACAAGGTAACTTTTCTTTGATTGTGAACAAAAGAGTACTCATTAGTAAAACCGTCGTGTTTTACTCGCCGATCGAACTGCCAAGGTCTCCCAAGTAGTAAATGACCTGCCTGCATAGGAACTACATCACAAAGGATCTCATCAACATACTTCCCAATTGTAAACTGGTACTGATACTTGCTTGGTAACTTTGATGTCGCCGCTGTCATTGAGCCACTGCAATCGGTATGGGTGAGGATGTTTGGATGTTGTAAGTCCCAATTTCTCCACCATTGTGATGCTTGCCACATTTGTACAGCTCCCACCATCAATTACAACACAACAGATCTTACCATTTACCATGCATCTAGTATGAAATAGATTCTCTCTTTGCTCGCTGCTTTCTTCCTTTACCTGTGTACTAAGCATTCTCCGTGTAACTAACACTTCGCCATGCATAGCAACCTCTCTATCTTCCTCCAACGGTGGCCATAGAGTCATTGTCACTATCTTCTTCCTCGGTCTCCAAAATCCCCGTTATCAAGCAATAACATAGTTTCTTTGATTTGGGCATTGATTTGCAATATGTCCCCTGCCTTGACATTTAAAGCATACAATATCTCGATTACGACTAGTAGAAGGTGTATTAGTTTTACCTTGCACCACTTGATTAGCCGCTCCCTGCTTGATTTCTGGCTTTTGGTTTTGAAAACAGTTGGCTTTTCCTCACGCTTCACATTATTGGATTTCCATGATGAACCTGTGGTAGTGTTTATTCGCTGGCCACCTCTCCTCTTAAGTTGCTTCTCTATTTTGATAGCCATGTGCACCATGTCTTCCAATACCACATAATGTTGGCGCTCCACCAAATCTGCAATATCCCAATTTAAACCTGCTGAAAATCGGGCCATGGTTGCCTCATTATCCTCGTCGATGTCAGCTCTAGACATTAGCATTTCCATTTCTTTGAAGTAGTCCTCCACACTCTTGTTTCCCTGTCTCAAATTTTGTAAGTTTCGAAACAGATCTCGATACTAGTGGCTTGGGGACAAACCTCTTTTTCATTACAGCTTTCATTTCTGCCCAAGTCTCTATTGGACGTTCTCTGCACCTCCTTCGGCTGGTCATCAATTGATCCCACCAAGTAACTGCATACTCTGAAAATTCGGTAGCTGCAATCCTAACTTTCTTGAGTTCCGAGTAGTTGTGACAGTCAAAGATCCACTCCATTTTCTTCTCCCACTCTAAATATGCCTCGGGGTCACTCCTGCCTTGGAATGTGGGAATTTTCATTTTGATGCTATCGAGATTGTTGTCCTCTCGATTTCGGCCGCCTCTATCCTTTGCAAAATGTCTCCTAGGGATAAGGTCAATTTCCCGATCCTCTTCCTCGCTAAACCTTTCATCATAGTAATTTGTCTCCGCTAGCCTTGCTTCCGTTTGTTGGGTCTTTCCTTTTGGGCGCCCACCCGGAGGGATTTGAGTTTGTTCCCCTCGAGTGACACTCAATTGATCGATGCGATCATGCACTTGTTCAATAGCCATCCCCAATTGTCTAGAAAATTCTTTCATCATAGCCTCCATCATGAGTTTTGGGTCAAAAATCGATGTAGAAGGTTCATTTTCAATTGTCTTATCTCTTGTGTTAGACATATTTCCTGCAAAATAAAGATTAGTAGAAAACAAGTTCCTCACCACTCCCTTGCGTGTTTCACTCAAACAATATACCACATAAGTAGGAAACGCTCGTGTATCACACAATTAGGCTTTTGCCCTCAATTAAACTTACTACTCTTGCCTTTTTCCGCTCGTAGTTCTCTCTAATAGGTTCTTTTTGAATTCTCACAAATATTACCTCAATTCTCTAATTACAATCCAATAATAACTTATCAAAAAACAATATAGAAGGTACGACTCTCCACAAGACTTTCAAACGCCAAATATGATTCTTGCAAATGAAAATCCCGATGATAGCAATTCAACAATACAAATTTTCTGCTATATATTTTATGCAGTTTTTTTTTTGACTATATTTCAACAATAAAAGTAAAGATAAGTAACTTGATAAGAAACTTAGCTTTGATACCAAATGATAGACTCCACGGCACGCTTGCGTGAGGTGGTCGTCGCCCGGATTGTTTCTAACAAGTTGATAGGATGAATAGCTTGCAACACCTTAACCCCTCGCCTATATGTAGACGGTAATCTTGGTACAATTGCTTGCTTAGGAAATTTGCGGAGGATGAACACCAACGACACTTCGACCCCTCGCTTATATTGAAGCGGTAATCTCAGTACTATCGACGATTGATGCGGTAGAAGACGCCACACATAACTATGAATGGTTGTATGATAAGTCAATTATGAATTTAAAAAGAAGAACTAAGGAACACTTAGGAATTCTTCAAAGAACCACAAGTAGAGAAACAAACTCACAATAGTATTGATAATCTGAAAATTGATATGAATGAATGATTTTACATCCTAGCATCACTTGGCATTTATAGGAACTCATGGTGTGCTAAACCATCATCATAAGTCAAGATCTAACAACTAATCACATCACATGTATCAGCCACCCAAAGAATTTAACAATCCAAAACATGTGATGTGTTAAAAGTTCGAATCAGACAACTATAAACTGATCAGCACATTGCAAGCTATTTTCACACCTGATAAATTTCGAATTTGGACTTGGGCAAAGAATGAAAATTGTAGCCCTGGAGTTTCTAATGAATTAGGGTTTTGAATCACCTCATTTGGAGTTTGGAAACTCAAGTTATGGCCAAAATACGAACTGATGTCAAACTAGTCCAAAAGTGCGGAAATGCTGATTCTTTTGTGTCGGTTCGGGTATGCTTGCTTCCAATGTGTTTATGAACTTCGCGTGCTTGTAACCCGTCTCTATAACCTCTATGCTTGATCCAACCTCGGTCCATAATTTATGAATCATCCCGTTAAGTCCTTCTTCGAAACGTTTAGCTCGTGTCCTCGTAATGGGTCCAAGTGGCATATGCAATGGATCCACTTGTGTTTTGTCAAGGGCTTGTGAACTAAGGATGTCCTCATCACCTTCTTATTGGTTCATTAGTTCCTTCTTTCTAGTTTGATTAGCATCAGAAGGAGCAATCTCATCACTATCGCGTTCAAAACGATGTGTACATCTCACACAAGTCTCGATTTAGGGAAGCCTTCTTATTATTTTGTTAGTTTCCTTCAAATTATCAAATAAAGAGGTGATTAGGAGTCTTATTACTTTGTTCTAGTTTGATTAGCATCAGAAGGAGCAATCTCATCACTATCACGTTCAAAACAATGTGTACATCTCACACAAGTCTTGATTTAGGGAGACCTTCTTATTGGTTCATTAGTTCTTTCAAATTGTCAAAGAAAGAGGTGATTAGGAGTCATATTACTGCGTTCTACTTTGATTAGCATCTAACGGAGCAATCTCATCACTATGACGTTCAAAACGATGTGTACATCTCACACGAGTCTTGATTTAGGGAGACCTTCTTTTTGGTTCATTAGTTCCTTCAAATTGTCAAAGAAAGAGGTGATTAGGAGTCATATTACTTCGTTCTAGTTTGATTACCATCAGAAGGAGCAATCTCATCACTATCGCGTTCAAAACGATGTGTACATCTCACACAAGTCTCGATTTAGGGAAGCCTTCTTATTGTTTTGTTAGTTTCTTTCAAATTGTCAAAGAAAGAGGTGATTAGGAGTCATATTACTTCGTTCTATTTTGATTAGCATCTAAAGGAGCAATCTCATCACTATGACGTTCAAAACGATGTGTACATCTCACACAAGTCTTGATTTAGGGAGACCTTCTTATTGGTTCATTAGTTCCTTCAAATTGTCAAAGAAAGAGGAGATTAGGAGTCATATTACTTCGTTCTAGTTTGATTAGCATCAGAAGGAGCAATCTCATCACTATGACGTTCAAAACGATGTGTACATCTCACACAAGTCTTGATTTAGGAAGACCTTCTTATTGGTTCATTAGTTCCTTCAAATTGTCAAAGAAAGAGGTGATTAGGAGTCATATTACTTCGTTCTAGTTTGATTAGCATCTAAAGGAGCAATCTCATCACAATGACATTCAAAACGATATGTACATCTCACACAAGTATCGATTTAGGGAGACCTTCTTATTGTTTCGTTAGTTTCCTTCAAATTATCAAAGAAAGAGGTGATTAGGAGTCTTATTACTTCGTTCTAGTTTGATTAGCATCAGAAGGAGCAATCTCATCACTATTGCATTCAAAACAATGTGTACATCTCACACAAGTCTTGATTTAGGGAGACCTTCTTATTGGTTCATTAGTTCCTTCAAATTGTCAAAGAAAGAGGTGATTAGGAGTCATATTACTTCGTTCTAGTTTAATTAGCATCAGAAGGAGCAATCTCATCACTATCGCATTCAAAACGATATGTACATCTCACACAAGTCTCGATTTAGGGAAGCCTTCTTATTGTTTTGTTAGTTTCCTTCAAATTATCAAAGAAAGAGGTGATTAGGAGTCTTATTACTTCGTTCTAGTCTGATTAGCATCAGAAGGAGCAATCTCATCACTATCGCGTTCAAAACAATGTGTACATCTCACACAAGTCTTGATTTAGGGAGACCTTCTTATTGGTTCATTAGTTCTTTCAAATTGTCAAAGAAAGAGGTGATTAGGAGTCATATTACTTCGTTCTATTTTGATTAGCATCTAAAGGAGCAATCTCATCACTATGACGTTCAAAACGATGTGTACATCTCACACAAGTCTTGATTTAGGGAGACCTTCTTATTGGTTCATTAGTTCCTTCAAATTGTCAAAGAAAGAGGTGATTAGGAGTCATATTACTTCGTTCTATTTTGATTACCATCAGAAGGAGCAATCTCATCACTATCGCGTTCAAAACGATGTGTACATCTCACACAAGTCTCGATTTAGGGAAGCCTTCTTATTGTTTTGTTAGTTTCTTTCAAATTGTCAAAGAAAGAGGTGATTAGGAGTCATATTACTTCGTTCTATTTTGATTAGCATCTAAAGGAGCAATCTCATCACTATGACGTTCAAAACGATGTGTACATCCCACACAAGTCTGGATTTAGGGAGACCTTCTTATTGGTTCATTAGTTCCTTCAAATTGTCAAAGAAAGAGGAGATTAGGAGTCATATTACTTCGTTCTAGTTTTATTAGCATCAGAAGGAGCAATCTAATCACTATGACGTTCAAAACGATGAGTACATCTCAAACAAGTCTTGATTTAGGAAGACCTTCTTATTGGTTCATTAGTTCCTTCAAATTGTCAAAGAAAGAGGTGATTAGGAGTCATATTAGTTCGTTCTAGTTTGATTAGCATCTAAAGGAGCAATCTCATCACTATGACGTTCAAAACGATGTGTACATCTCACACAAGTCTTGATTTAGGGAGACCTTCTTATTGGTTCATTAGTTCCTTCAAATTGTCAAAGAAAGAGGTGATTAGGAGTCATATTACTTCGTTCTATTTTGATTAGCATCAGAAGGAGCAATCTCATCAATATGACGTTCAAAACGATGTGTACATCTCACACAAGTCTCGATTTAGGGAAGCCTTCTTATTGTTTTGTTAGTTTCCTTCAAATTATCAAAGAAAGAGGTGATTAGGAGTCATATTACTTCGTTCTATTTTGATTAGCATCTAAAGGAGCAATCTCATCACTATGACGTTCAAAACGATGTGTACATCTCACACAAGTCTTGATTTAGGGAGACCTTCTTATTGGTTCATTAGTTCCTTCAAATTGTCAAAGAAAGAGGTGATTAGGAGTCATATTACTTCGTTCTAGTTTGATTAGCATCAGAAGGAGCAATCTCATCACTATGACGTTCAAAACGATGTATACATCTCACACAAGTCTTGATTTAGGGAGACCTTCTTATTGTTTCATTAGTTCCTTCAAATTATCAAAGAAAGAGGTGATTAGGAGTCATATTACTTCGTTCTAGTTTGATTAGCATCTAAAGGAGCAATCTCGTCACAATGGCATTCAAAACGATATGTACATGTCACACAAGTATCGATTTAGGGAGACCTTCTTATTGTTTCGTTAGTTTCCTTCAAATTGTCAAAGAAGGAGGTGATTAGGAGTCTTATTACTTCGTTCTAGTTTGATTAGAATCAGAAGGAGCAATCTCATCACTATGACGTTCAAAACGATGTGTACATCTCACACAAGTCTTGAATTAGGGAGACCTTCTTATTGGTTCATTAGTTCCTTCAAATTGTCAAAGAAAGAGGTGATTAGGAGTCATATTACTTCGTTCTAGTTTAATTAGCATCAGAAGGAGCAATCTCATCACTATCGCGTTCAAAATGATGTGTACATCTCACACAAGTCTCGATTTAGGGAAGCCTTCTTATTGTTTTGTTAGTTTCCTTCAAATTATCAAAGAAAGAGGTGATTAGGAGTCTTATTACTTCGTTCTAGTCTGATTAGCATCAGAAGGAGCAATCTCATCACTATCGCGTTCAAAACAATGTGTACATCTCACACAAGTCTTGATTTAGGGAGACCTTCTTATTGGTTCATTAGTTCTTTCAAATTGTCAAAGAAAGAGGTGATTAGGAGTCATATTACTTCGTTCTATTTTGATTAGCATCTAAAGGAGCAATCTCATCACTATGACGTTCAAAACGATGTGTACATCTCACACAAGTCTTGATTTAGGGAGACCTTCTTTTTGGTTCATTAGTTCCTTCAAATTGTCAAAGAAAGAGGTGATTAGGAGTCATATTACTTCGTTCTATTTTGATTACCATCAGAAGGAGCAATCTCATCACTATCGCGTTCAAAACGATGTGTACATCTCACACAAGTCTCGATTTAGGGAAGCCTTCTTATTGTTTCGTTAGTTCCTTCAAATTGTCAAAGAAAGAGGTGATTAGGAGTCATATTACTTCGTTCTATTTTGATTAGCATCTAAAGGAGCAATCTCATCACTATGACGTTCAAAACGATGTGTACATCTCACACAAGTCTTGATTTAGGGAGACCTTCTTATTGGTTCATTAGTTTCCTTCAAATTGTCAAAGAAAGAGGAGATTAGGAGTCATATTACTTCGTTCTAGTTTGATTAGCATCAGAAGGAGCAATCTCATCACTATGACGTTCAAAACGATGTGTACATCTCACACAAGTCTTGATTTAGGGAGACCTTCTTATTGGTTCATTAGTTCCTTCAAATTGTCAAAGAAAGAGGTGATTAGGAGTCATATTACTTCGTTCTAGTTTGATTAGCATCTAAAGGAGCAATCTCATCACAATGACATTCAAAACGATATGTACATCTCACACAAGTATCGATTTAGGGAGACCTTCTTATTGTTTCGTTAGTTTCCTTCAAATTATCAAAGAAGGAGGTGATTAGGAGTCTTATTACTTCGTTCTAGTTTGATTAGAATCAGAAGGAGCAATCTCATCACTATCGCATTCAAAACAATGTGTACATCTCACACAAGTCTTGATTTAGGGAGACCTTCTTATTGGTTCATTAGTTCCTTCAAATTGTCAAATAAAGAGGTGATTAGGAGTCATATTACTTCGTTCTAGTTTAATTAGCATCAGAAGGAGCAATCTCATCACTATCGCGTTCAAAACGATGTGTACATCTCACACAAGTCTCGATTTAGGGAAGCCTTCTTATTATTTTGTTAGTTTCCTTCAAATTATCAAACAAAGAGGTGATTAGGAGTCTTATTACTTCGTTCTAGTTTGATAAGCATTAGAAGGAGCAATTTCATTACTATCGTGTTCAAAACAATGTGTACATCTCACACAAGTCTTGATTTAGGGAGACCTTCTTATTGGTTCATTAGTACATTCAAATTCTCAAAGAAAGAGGTGATTAGGAGTCATATTACTTCGTTCTATTTTGATTAGCATCTAAAGGAGCAATCTCATCACTATGACGTTCAAAACGATGTGTACATCTCACACAAGTCTTGATTTATGGAGACCTTCTTATTGGTTCATTAGTTCCTTCAAATTGTCAAAGAAAGAGGTGATTAGGAGTCATATTACTTCGTTCTATTTTGATTAGCATCAGAAGGAGCAATCTCATCACTATCGCGTTCAAAACGATGTGTACATCTCACACAAGTCTCGATTTAGGGAAGCCTTCTTATTGTTTTGTTAGTTTCTTTCAAATTGTCAAAGAAAGAGGTGATTAGGAGTCATATTACTTCGTTCTATTTTGATTAGCATCTAAAGGAGCAATCTCATCACTATGACGTTCAAAACGATGTGTACATCTCACACAAGTCTTGATTTAGGGAGACCTTCTTATTGGTTCATTAGTTCCTTCAAATTGTCAAAGAAAGAGGTGATTAGGAGTCATATTACTTCGTTCTAGTTTAATTAGCATCAGAAGGAGCAATCTCATCACTATGACGTTCAAAATGATGTGTACATCTCACACAAGTCTTGATTTAGGGAGACCTTCTTATTGGTTCATTAGTTCCTTCAAATTGTCAAAGAAAGAGGTGATTAGGAGTCATATTAGTTCGTTCTAGTTCGATTAGCTTCATAAGGAGCAATCTCATCACTATCGCGTTCAAAACAATGTGTACGTCTCACACAAGTCTTGATTTTCGGAGACCTTCTTATTGGTTCATTAGGTCCTTCAAATTGTCAAAGAAAGAGGTCATTAGGAGTCATATTACTTCGTTCTAGTTTGATTAGCATCTAAAGGAGCAATCTCATCACTATCGCGTTCAAAACAATGTGTACATCTGACACAAGTCTCGATTTAGGGAGGCCTTTTTATTGTTTTGTTAGTTTTCCTTCTCAAATTGTCAAAGAAAGAGGTGATTAGGAGTCATATTACTTCGTTCTATTTTGATTAGCATCTAAAGGAAGCAATCTCATCACTATGACGTTCAAAACGATGTGTACATCTCACACAAGTCTGGATTTAGGGAGACCTTCTTATTGGTTCCATTAGTTCCTTTCAAATTGTCAAAGGAAGAGGTGATTAGTAGTCATATTACTTCGTTCTAGTTTGATTAGTATCAGAAGGAGCAATCTCATCACTATCGCGTTCAAAACGATGTGTACATCTCAAACAAGTCTAGATTTAGGAAGACCTTCTTATTGTTTCATTCGTTTCCTTCAAATTGTCAAAGAAAGAGGTGATTAGGAGTCATATAACTTCGTTCTAGTTTAATTATCATCTAAAGGTAGCAATCTCATCACAATGGCATTCTAAACGATATGTACATCTCATTCAAGTATCGATTTAGGGAGACCTTCTTATTGTTTCGTTAGTTTCCTTCAAATTGTCAAAGAAAGAGGTGATTAGGAGTCTTATTAATTCGTTCTAGTTTGATTAGAATCAGAAGGAGCAATCTCATCTATATCGAGTTCAATACGATGTGTAAATCTCACACAAGTCTTGATTTAGGGAGACCTTCTTATTGGTTCATTAGTTCCTTCAAATTGTCAAAGAAAGAGGTGATTAGGAGTCATATTACTTCGTTCTAGTTTGATTAGCATCAGAAAGAGCAATCTCATCACTATCGCGTTCAAAACGATGTGTACATCTCACACAAGTCTCGATTTAGGGAAGCCTTCTTATTGTTTTGTTAGTTTCCTTCAAATTATCAAAGAAAGAGGTGATTAGGAGTCTTATTACTTCGTTCTAGTTTGATTAGCATCAGAATGAGCAATCTCATCACTATCGCGTTCAAAACAATGTGTACATCTCACACAAGTCTTGATTTAGGGAGACCTTCTTATTGGTTCATTAGTTCTTTCAAATTGTCAAAGAAAGAGGTGATTAGGAGTCATATTACTTCGTTCTATTTTGATTAGCATCTAACGGAGCAATCTCATCACTATGACATTCAAAACAATGTGTACATCTCACACAAGTCTTTATTTAGGGAGACCTTCTTTTTGGTTCATTAGTTCCTTCAAATTGTCAAAGAAAGAGGTGATTAGGAGTCATATTACTTCGTTCTATTTTGATTACCATCAGAAGGAGCAATCTCATCACTATCGCGTTCAAAACGATGTGTACATCTCACACAAGTCTCGATTTAGGGAAGCCTTCTTATTGTTTTGTTAGTTTCTTTCAAATTGTCAAAGAAAGAGGTGATTAGGAGTCATATTACTTCGTTCTATTTTGATTAGCATCTAAAGGAGCAATCTCATCACTATGACGTTCAAAACGATGTGTACATCTCACACAAGTCTTGATTTAGGGAGACCTTCTTATTGGTTCATTAGTTCCTTCAAATTGTCAAAGAAAGAGGAGATTAGGAGTCATATTACTTCGTTCTAGTTTGATTAGCATCAGAAGGAGCAATCTCATCACTATCGCTTTCAAAACAATGTGTACATTTCACACAAGTCTTGATTTAGGGAGACCTTCTTATTGGTTCATTAGTTCCTTCAAATTGTCAAAGAAAGAGGTGATTAGGAGTCATATTACTTCGTTCTAGTTTGATTAGCATCTAAAGGAGCAATCTCATCACAATGACATTCAAAACGATATGTACATCTCACACAAGTATCGATTTAGGGAGACCTTCTTATTGTTTCGTTAGTTTCCTTCAAATTGTCAAAGAAAGAGGTGATTAGGAGTCTTATTACTTCGTTCTAGTTTGATTAGAATCAGAAGGAGCAATCTCATCACTATCGCATTCAAAACAATGTGTACATCTCACACAAGTCTTGATTTAGGGAGACCTTCTTATTGGTTCATTAGTTCCTTCAAATTGTCAAAAAAAAGAGGTGATTAGGAGTCATATTACTTCGTTCTAGTTTAATTAGCATCAGAAGGAGCAATCTCATCACTATCGCGTTCAAAATGATGTGTACATCTCACACAAGTCTCGATTTAGGGAAGCTTTCTTATTGTTTTGTTAGTTTCCTTCAAATTATCAAAGAAAGAGGTGATTAGGAGTCTTATTACTTCGTTCTAGTCTGATTAGCATCAGAAGGAGCAATCTCATCACTATCGTGTTCAAAACAATGTGTACATCTCACACAAGTCTTGATTTAGGGAGACCTTCTTATTGGTTCATTAGTTCTTTCAAATTGTCAAAAAAAGAGGTGATTAGGAGTCATATTACTTCGTTCTATTTTGATTAGCATCTAACGGAGCAATCTCATCACTATGACGTTCAAAACGATGTGTACATCTCACACAAGTCTTGATTTAGGGAGACCTTCTTTTTGGTTCATTAGTTCCTTCAAATTGTCAACGAAAGAGGTGATTAGGAGTCATATTACTTCGTTCTATTTTGATTACCATCAGAAAGAGCAATCTCATCACTATCGCGTTCAAAACGATGTGTACATCTCACACAAGTCTCGATTTAGGGAAGCCTTCTTATTGTTCTGTTAGTTTCTTTCAAATTGTCAGAGAAAGAGGTGATTAGGAGTCATATTACTTCGTTCTATTTTGATTAGCATCTAAAGGAGCAATCTCATCACTAGGACGTTCAAAACGATGTGTACATCTCACACAAGTCTGGATTTAGGGAGACCTTCTTATTGGTTCATTAGTTCCTTCAAATTGTCAAAGAAAGAGGAGATTAGGAGTCATATTACTTCGTTCTAGTTTTATTAGCATCAGAAGGAGCAATCTCATCACTATGACGTTCAAAACGATGTGTACATCTCAAACAAGTCTTGATTTAGGAAGACCTTCTTATTGGTTCATTAGTTCCTTCAAATTGTCAAAGAAAGAGGTGATTAGGAGTCATATTAGTTCGTTCTAGTTTGATTAGCATCTAAAGGAGCAATCTCATCACTATGACGTTCAAAACGATGTGTACATCTCACACGAGTCTTGATTTAGGGAGACCTTCTTTTTGGTTCATTAGTTCTTCAAATCGTCAAAGAAAGAGGTGATTAGGAGTCATATTACTTCGTTCTATTTTGATTACCATCAGAAGGAGCAATCTCATCACTATCGCGCTCAAAACGATGTGTACATCTCACACAAGTCTCGATTTAGGGAAGCCTTCTTATTGTTTTGTTAGTTTCTTTCAAATTGTCAAAGAAAGAGGTGATTAGGAGTCATATTACTTCGTTCTATTTTGATTAGCATCTAAAGGAGCAATCTCATCACTATCGCGTTCAAAACGATGTGTACATCTCACACAAGTCTGGATTTAGGGAGACCTTCTTATTGGTTCATTAGTTCCTTCAAATTGTCAAAGGAAGAGGAGATTAGGAGTCATATTACTTCGTTCTAGTTTGATTAGCATCAGAAGGAGCAATCTCATCACTATGACGTTCAAAACGATGTGTACATCTCAAACAAGTCTTGATTTAGGAAGACCTTCTTATTGGTTCATTAGTTCCTTCAAATTATCAAAGAAAGAGGTGATTAGGAGTCATATTACTTCGTTCTAGTTTGATTAGCATCTAAAGGAGCAATCTCATCACAATGGCATTCAAAACGATATGTACATCTCACACAAGTATCGATTTAGGGAGACCTTCTTATTGTTTCGTTAGTTTCCTTCAAATTGTCAAAGAAGGAGGTGATTAGGAGTCTTATTACTTCGTTCTAGTTTGATTAGAATCAGAAGGAGCAATCTCATCACTATTACATTCAAAATAATGTGTACATCTCACACAAGTCTTGATTTAGGGAGACCTTCTTATTGGTTCATTAGTTCCTTCAAATTGTCAAATAAAGAGGTGATTAGGAGTCATATTACTTCGTTCTACTTTAATTAGCATCAGAAGGAGCAATCTCATCACTATCGCGTTCAAAATGATGTATACATCTCACACAAGTCTCGATTTAGGGAAGCCTTCTTATTGTTTTGTTAGTTTCCTTCAAATTATCAAAGAAAGAGGTGATTAGGAGTCTTATTACTTCGTTCTAGTCTGATTAGCATCAGAATGAGCAATCTCATCACTATCGCGTTCAAAACAATGTGTACATCTCACACAAGTCTTGATTTAGGGAGACCTTCTTATTGGTTCATTAGTTCTTTCAAATTGTCAAAGAAAGAGGTGATTAGGAGTCATATTACTTCGTTCTATTTTGATTAGCATCTAACGGAGCAATCTCATCACTATGACGTTTAAAACGATGTGTACATCTCACACAAGTCTTGATTTAGGGAGACTTTCTTTTTGGTTCATTAGTTCCTTCAAATTGTCAAAGAAAGAGGTGATTAGGAGTCATATTACTTCGTTCTATTTTGATTACCATCAGAAGGAGCAATCTCATCACTATCACGTTCAAAACGATGTGTACATCTCACACAAGTCTCGATTTAAGGAAGCCTTCTTATTGTTTTGTTAGTTTCTTTCAAATTGTCAAAGAAAGAGGTGATTAGGAGTCATATTACTTCGTTCTATTTTGATTAGCATCTAAAGGAGCAATCTCATCACTATGACGTTCAAAACGATGTGTACATCTCACACAAGTCTTGATTTAGGGAGACCTTCTTATTGGTTCATTAGTTCCTTCAAATTGTCAAAGAAAGAGAAGATTAGGAGTCATATTACTTCGTTCTAGTTTAATTAGCATCAGAAGGAGCAATCTCATCACTATCGCGTTCAAAACGATATGTACATCTCACACAAGTCTCGATTTAGGAAGACCTTCTTATTGGTTCATTAGTTCCTTCAAATTATCAAAGAGAGAGGTGATTAGGAGTCATATTAGTTCGTTCTAGTTTGATTAGCATCTAAAGGAGCAATCTCATCACTATGGCATTCAAAACGATATGTACATCTCACACAAGTATCGATTTAGGGAGACCTTCTTATTGTTTCGTTAGTTTCCTTCAAATTGTCAAAGAAAGAGGTGATTAGGAGTCTTATTACTTCGTTCTAGTTTGATTAGAATCAGAAGGAGCAATCTCATCACTATCGCATTCAAAACAATGTGTACATCTCACACAAGTCTTGATTTAGGGAGACCTTCTTATTGGTTCATTAGTTCCTTCAAATTGTCAAATAAAGAGGTGATTAGGAGTCATATTACTTCGTTCTAGTTTAATTAGCATCAGAAGGAACAATCTCATCACTATCGCGTTCAAAACGATGTGTACATCTCACACAAGTCTCTATTTAGGGAAGCCTTCTTATTGTTTTGTTAGTTTCCTTCAAATTATCAAAGAAAGAGGTGATTAGGAGTCTTATTACTTCGTTCTAGTCTGATTAGCATTAGAAGGAGCAATCTCATCACTATCGTGTTCAAAACAATGTGTACATCTCACACAAGTCTTGATTTAGGGAGACCTTCTTATTGGTTCATTAGTTCTTTCAAATTGTCAAAAAAAGAGGTGATTAGGAGTCATATTACTTCGTTCTATTTTGATTAGCATCTAACGGAGCAATCTCATCACTATGACGTTCAAAACGATGTGTACATCTCACACAAGTCTTGATTTAGGGAGACCTTCTTTTTGGTTCATTAGTTCCTTCAAATTGTCAACGAAAAAAAGTGATTAGGAGTCATATTACTTCGTTCTATTTTGATTATCATCAGAAAGAGCAATCTCATCACTATCGCGTTCAAAACGATGTGTACATCTCACACAAGTCTCGATTTAGGGAAGCCTTCTTATTGTTTTGTTAGTTTCTTTCAAATTGTCAAAGAAAGAGGTGATTAGGAGTCATATTACTTCGTTCTATTTTGATTAGCATCTAAAGGAGCAATCTCATCACTATGACGTTCAAAACGATGTGTACATCTCACACAAGTCTGGATTTAGGGAGACCTTCTTATTGGTTCATTAGTTCCTTCAAATTGTCAAAGAAAGAGGAGATTAGGAGTCATATTACTTCGTTCTAGTTTTATTAGCATCAGAAGGAGCAATCTAATCACTATGACGTTCAAAACGATGTGTACATCTCAAACAAGTCTTGATTTAGGAAGACCTTCTTATTGGTTCATTAGTTCCTTCAAATTGTCAAAGAAAGAGGTGATTAGGAGTCATATTAGTTCGTTCTAGTTTGATTAGCATCTAAAGGAGCAATCTCATCACTATGACGTTCAAAACGATGTGTACATCTCACACGAGTCTTGATTTAGGGAGACCTTCTTTTTGGTTCATTAGTTCCTTCAAATTGTCAAAGAAAGAGGTGATTAGGAGTCATATTACTTCGTTCTATTTTGATTACCATCAGAAGGAGCAATCTCATCACTATCACGTTCAAAACGATGTGTACATCTCACACAAGTCTCGATTTAAGGAAGCCTTCTTATTGTTTTGTTAGTTTCTTTCAAATTGTCAAAGAAAGAGGTGATTAGGAGTCATATTACTTCGTTCTATTTTGATTAGCATCTAAAGGAGCAATCTCATCACTATGACGTTCAAAACGATGTGTACATCTCACACAAGTCTGGATTTAGGGAGACCTTCTTATTGGTTCATTAGTTCCTTCAAATTGTCAAAGAAAGAGGTGATTAGGAGTCATATTAGTTCGTTCTAGTTTGATTAGCATCTAAAGGAGCAATCTCATCACAATGGTATTCAAAACGATATGTACATCTCACACAAGTATCGATTTAGGGAGTGTAATGCCCGTGAATTTTGAACGTCCTTATTAATTAAATCGAATTTAATTCAATGAGTTAACGTTGTGTTCTATTTAAATCAGCTTGGGTTAATTGGTGGGAGATGTATAAGATGTGTCTATACTCGTGTTGGCAGGTATGATATAACTATGGTTAAGAGATAACCATAGGTGAGTCAAGTGTAGGAATTGGTGGGTAATGACTAAAATGGCCAAGAGTGGTTAATAACCAAGGTAATTATGTAAGGGCAATAACCATTGTATATCCAAGTGGTTAATAACCAATGAAATGATGGCGGGATAATAACCATTGTGTTTAACCAATGTAATGATGGCAAGATAATAACCAATGTCTAATAACCAATGAAGAATGGGTAATAACTAATGGATAATTAAGATTTTGCGAAAAAAGACTATTTTAACCTTGAAAGAGGTTGGGAAATGACTAAAATACCCTTGAGGAAGTTGCTAGGAAAACTTCCTACTATTGATGAATTGACCAAATTGCCCTTGCCTAGTCATGGTTAATGACTATTTTGCCCACGGTCTCTACTTTCCTATAAATAGGACCCCTCACCAATGATAGTGAGGTTGGTTCATTATTCACCAAGTATAGAGAGAGTGTTAGAGAGAGAGTTTGAAGAAAAAGCAAGAACAAATCTTGTGGGAGAAAGAAGAAGGTCTTGATTGTTTAGGCCATCCCCATTCACAACCTATTTTGGGAAGGAAAAGAAGAAGAAGAAATCAAAAAGGTATAACTCCAAACTTTAAGCTATTTTAATGTGTTTGGACATAGATCCTTGAAGTTTTATATTCTTGATGGCTAGAACCTTATGATAAGGTTAGATCTTGAATGTATAATGTTTTGCTTGTTCATTATGTGTGAGTTTATGTTGGAAAAATTTAGAAGAAAGGAAGTAAAGGAGATTTCCGGAAATTTTGTTTGAAAAAGGTTGTTATATGCTTGTCATTTTGAAATCTATAAAGGGATCTTGTGATTTTCTTTCTTGATATGCTAGATCCATAGGTTAGGGACAAAATCCCTTTTGAATCACTCAAATATGTTGAAAAATGAGCAAACCATGAATTTATTACCAAAGCATGCCAACTGTTGAACAACCTTGCTGACCCCTGACTTTGAGCCTATTTTCCGAGACCTAGACATAACCAAATTTGATGTTTGATAAATGAAAAGTGTAGTTCAGGAAGATACGAATCCAACAAAATCGACGGATCGTAAATCGAAGTTGTAGATTTCGTTTTATGAAGGTTTTGGTGAAAGACCCCAAATCTGGAAATCAAGAACGAAAATTAGAAAAAAAATTAACTATTTGTTATTTAATTATGTTTAAATAATAAATAAAGTTAAGTAATTGATTAATTATTATTAAATAATGATTAAGGATAATTAAGAATTGTAAATTAATTATTTATGATTTGATTAACTTTAAAATATAAATAAACCTAATTAGTTTATTATTTATTATTAAATAATAACTAAAGATAATTAGTACTCACTTATTAGTTATTTATTATTTGATTAACATTAAATAATAAATAAAACCTAATTAGTTATTATTAAATAATAACTAAAGATAATTATTACTCACTAATTAATTATTTATTATTTGATTAACTTTAAATAATAAATAAACCTAATTAGTTATCATTTATTAAATAATAACTAAAGATAATTCTTATTCACTAAGTAATTATTTATTACTTGATTAACCTTAAATAATAAATAAATCTAATTAGTTATTATTTATTAATAACTAAAGATAATTCATATTTACTAATTAATTATTTTATTATTTGATTAACTTTAAATAATAAATAAATCTAATTAGTTATTATTTATTATTAAATAATAACTAAAGATAATTATTACTCACTAATTAATTATTTATTATTTGATTAACTTTAAATAATAAATAAACCTAATTAAGTTATTATTTATTATTAAATAATAACTAAAGATAATTATTACTCACTAATTAATTATTTATTATTTGATTAACTTTAAATAATGAATAAACCTAAACTAATTATTATTTAAATCTTAAATAATAATTAGAGACAATTAAAATTTATAATTCGATTATTATTTAATTAATAATTAAATAATAAGTAACTGTAATTAGTTATTAATTACTATTAATAATAACTAAAGATAATTAATTAATTACTATTTAATAGTAATTAAATGAAGATAGAGTTAATAAAATAGAGAGAGTTTAATAACCCATTAATTAAACAATCATAACAAATTGTTTAAGGGTTTAATAAATGAATATTACTTAAGAAAGAGTAATGTTAATTAATTTAACAATTATAATAAATTGCTTAAAGGTTAATAAGTGGATTATCACTTAAGGGAAACATGGTTAATTAATTAAACCATCAACCTAGAGATCCATTAAAGTGTCTTATAGTATTTATGATAGTTTATTAACTTATGTGTGTTATGTGAATTGCTTAATTGTTAAATAAATAGCATAAGTAAGCGTATCGATATATACAACTACGCAGTACTAATTGATAGCTCAACATTATCAATGTTAGGTTCTTCAAAGCCAATTAGTTAAAGCTAGAATTATTTGTAGCTGAGCAAACAGACAAGTTCCTAACCCTAAACTTCTTACATTATTGCAAGTTTCCCTAACTCAAACTCGAGTTATTATTTTCGAAGCATGTTAGGTGAATAATTTTGTTCGATTATTCACAATCTATACTATTTATTGAGATTCGCACATTGTGCAATTGAAATTCCTATCCTATTATGATTGAACTGTAAAATTTAATTAAAGTTCTTTCAAGTATGAATTGTTTATGAGATCGATCTAATGCTATTTGTATCAGCTAGATCCAGCATGTCTAAATTGGTTAAGACAATGGTATTTTAAAAGCTGTTCTTATTAAATTGTTGTGGTAAGAACTCTTGGCTGAGAAAAGGATAAACTTGTTTTAAGGCATGATATCAATGCTGGTTATTAAGTGTTTATGCATAAATCACGGGGTATGAGAGGCTGATCCCCTCGATTACCAAAACTTTTTAAGAGGTCCAGCTTACATGCTGAGAACCTTGGAAAACGTTCCTTGGTTATTTCAAACCGCTCAGTAATTGTCATTCAATTATTCGAATATTCAACTGTTGGTTTATTAATTCAATGCTCCTCCACAATTTTATACTGTTGTTGAACATTGAAAGCGAAATTTCCTTCTATCATGATATATCTCTTTGTGTATATACTTGATAAGCAAATTAGTTGCTTACCCTTGCTATATCATGATCTTTATTTCAGCTAAGGCAGAAACGTCTAGGGGAGGACAAAGGAAAAGGGAAGGTGCAAGAGTAGATGCCGTTAGTGCCTATGTACTAGCTATTTTCCGAATGTGGTTTGATTAAGTGAACCCTTATTTGTATTAAGAGATACGTTTTATGTTAAGGTTAAAGAACCTTGGGACCAGAATTGTAAGATTTTATTTCCATTCGATAAACAATGTATGTTTATTATTCCGCATTTAGTTAGATAGAATGTTTGGTCGTCGAATTATCGTGAGCACCGAATTCGAGGTTTGGAAACCTGGATTTGGGGGTGTCACAGGTTGGTATCAGAGCTATAGGTTATAACCCTTAGGAGAAAAGAGTTATTAGGCTATAACCTGATAGAATGTAGAGGAATAGGAAGGGGATAGAACTCATATAGAGTTATTTTTTGGGTAGAAAATTTATTATGATCTTAAAATTGAGGATTTAGATCATACGTTGGTGTTATTAAGCTTGTGGATAATTTTGAGGAATGTGTATTGATGAGATAATATGGTAAAGTGAAGACCATTAAGTATGGACGATCCATTGTAAACTGGAGTTATAGATATTCGAGGTAATTAGATTAATCATTTGATGCTATTGATCAAATTATGTGGCTATTGATCAATTTTTGTGGCTATTCATTAGATAAGATATTAGAGTGATGTGGTATGGAGTTTTCTTTGTGATGAAAAAGAGAGTACCCTTAGAATCTGTTGGGTTAAGGTTTGCAAGAAGGAAATGATTGATTCGATAAATAATGAATATATCGATATTTTGAAGTGTTAGTTAAGTTTATTAAGCTTTATGGTGGAATGCCATGTGAGACAAAGGTAATGAACTCATATAGAGTTGTTAAGCAAAAGTTGAGAGTATTGAGATGAATGATGTTATATGCAAAAAAAAAAAAAAATTTAAGAGATGACTGATGGCAATTTAGATTGTTTTGATGATTAGAAAGGAGAGACAACAGAGAGATTATAAGAAATGAACCAAGGGTAGATTTAGTGTCTGATATGGAAAAAGTATCTAGAGATGGAACTAAATGATGAGATAATGGAAATCCCTAATTAGGAGGATCAATTGGAGCCCGATATAAGGAATAGATAGAGGAAATGAAAGAAAGAAAGGTTAAGTCTGAGAGTTATAAGACCTTTGTGAGTCGTAATGAATGAAGAATAGTGGTCAATGTATATGTACTAGTATATCTATGCATGTAAGAAATGTTAATCTCAGTTTTTGTATAGCTAGCAGTATATCTGTTGTAAGTCCCAACTTTGTGTAAGTTGTGGAGTAGTTATGCGAATCCCATCTTGTTGTTAGTAACAGAGGGATAAGTGGATATCAGGAATGCTATATGATGTAAGTAGTACGAGGTACTAAGATGAGCTTATTAGTATTTACTAAAGGTGCCTTGAGTTGATATGATGATGATACATTCCCGCTTTTCAGATCTAGGGGAATGCAGTTCTTATTAATCCCATCTTTTATGTCTTAATGGGATAGTTAACATTTATAAGAATATGCCGGAATTATAAGTGTTTGACACACTAAGAGGTGTATGAATATAAGTGTGGTATTATTATTACATGATTGATTGTGATCGATTTGTGCCTTGACTCTTAAATGATAACATCATGAGTAGAATTTTGCACAATGTGTAAAACAAGAAGGATTTATGTAAGGTTTTGTTTAGAACAAAAACAATTGCCGTCAAGGAGACAACCCCGATACACGAGGGTGGAAGAGTCAGTGAATAATGAGGAGGGTCAGACTGACCCCAAGAGGACCTTTGCGAACTTGTTAGAGGAAACGATGCAAGGAAGACCAGCCATTGTGGTTGTTCGGCCATAAAGTCACATGACGAACTTTACGGGTTTCAAATTACTAGGACCACCAGAGTTTCGTGGGAATACGGATTCGAGTGAAGCCCCAGACATGAGTAGAAGAAATGGACAAAGTTTTCAAGGTCGCAAGAGTGACCGAGGAACAAAAGACTTCGTTTGCCACTTTCATGAGGAAGGTGAGTCAAATTACTGGTGGAAGGTGAATAGAAGCCGAGCTGGGGAAGGCACAACTGCGTGGGACTCGTTTTAAGGAGTTGTTTTTTTTAAAAAATTACTTTCTAGAAAGCACGCAGGCAAGTATGGAGATAAAGTTCTTGGATCTGAAAGTAAGTTGATATGTTGGTAGCAGAGTACACAACGAAGTTTAACAAAACTAGCTAGGTTTGCTCCACACCAAGTGGACACCGGGGCTAGCGAGCGAAGAAATTTGAACAAGGGTTGAAGCCCTGGGTGTATAGTAAGGTTGTGATTTTGCAGATCAACACATTTCCTACGTTACTTAAGGAAGCAATCGTTGCCGAGGAGGAAATGAAGCATTGACAAAGCACAAACCAAGATCAGAAAAGCCATGATGGTCACAAGGAAGGTAGCCGTGGGGGAAGTAACCCGAATAAAAGGAAATGGATCAGATAGCCAATCTTGCGGAGCTAATAAGTCTGGAGGAGAGGCTAAGAAGGGTAATAAGTGCAATAATTATGGAAAGAGTCACTCAGGGAAATGTCCGAAGGGCAAAGGGATTTGCTACAATTGTGGGCAATAGGGGCACAAGGATGGAAACGACGGAGGAAGTAACTCCAATAAGAGGATGTAAACTGAGCATAGATTTAATTCCGATATGACTAGGAGAATTTGATGTAATTCTTGGAATGGATTGGTTGTCTAGCCACGGGGCTGTGATTGATTGTAAGAAGAAGTGCGTACACCTGAAGACTCCGAATAAGTCGAAGGTTGTATTTTACGGTAGTAAATCGCCGAGACAATCTTGTTGTCTGACGATGATGCAAGCGAAGAGATTGTTAAGGAAGGGTTGTATATGCTATCTGGCTCACGTGGTTGATACTCAGAGAATAAGAGGTGAGGTGGGTCAGATACCGGTTGTAAGGGAATTTCCAGATGTTTTCCCAGATGAGTTACCGGGTTTTACCACCGGATAGAGAGGTCGAGTTTGTAATTGATTTGGGTACTAGGAACCGCACCGATCTTCAAAGGCACCATACAGGATGGCACTGGTGGAGATGAAAGAACTGATGGTTCAACTGCTGGAGCTGCTAGATAAAGGGTATAATTCGTCCGAGTGTTTTGATCTCCGTGGGGGAGCGCCAGTTCTGTTCGTAAAGAAGAAGGGATGGATCCGTTTAAGGCTCGGTATCAACTACAGGGAATTGAACAAGGTTACGATTAAGAACAAGTATCCGCTGCCCAGAATTGATGATTTGTTTGATCAATTGAAGGGAGCAAAATACTTTTTAAAGATTAACTTGAGAACGGGATATCACCAACTAAAGGTGAGGCGGGAGGATATTCCAAAGACAGCATTCAAAACTCGATATGGGCACTTTGAGTTTTTGGTGATGTCGTTTGGGCTGACGAATGCGCCAGCAGCATTCATGGACATGATTGAACACAGTGTTCAATCAATACCTAGATAAATTTGTTGTCGTTTTCATAGATGACATCCTAGTCTACTCGAAGACGGAGGAAGGAACACGATGAGCATCTTGAGGATAGCCCTAGAAATGCTGAGAAGGGAGAAACCATATGCAAAATTTTCCAAGTGTGAATTTTGGCTACAAAGGGTGCAGTTTTTGGGGCACGTAATTTGACAAGGGATGGTGTATCAGTGGATCCTGCGAAGGTAAAAAGCATGTAATAAACTGGGAACAGCCGAAGACGCCGACAGGAGTCCGAAGTTTCTTGGGATTAGCGGGTTAGTATCAGAGATTTAATTCAGAACTTTTCGAAGATAGCGACGCCGTTGACAAAATTTGACAAGGAAGACTGTGAAGTTTCAGTGGACGGACAAGTGCGAAGAGAGTTCTTGGAGTTAAAGAAGAAACTTTAGTGGAGCACCTGTGTTATCACTACCAAACGGATGTGATATTACAGGGAGATCTGTGGTGTACAATGATGCGTCACGCAAAGGCCTTGGGGTGCGTATTGATGCAGCATGGGAAAGGTCACTGCGTACGCATCACGACAGCTGAATGACTATGAGAAGGGATACCCGACTCATGATCTGGAGTTAGCAGTAGTAGTGTTCGCCTTGAAGATTTGGAGGCACTACTTATATGGAGAGAGGTGCGAGATATATACAGATCACAAGAGTCTGAAATATATCTTCACTCAGAAGGAGCTGAATATGAGGCAGCGCCGATGGTTAGAATTAATCAAGGATTACGATTGTGAGATTCTGTCCCATCCGGGCAAAGCAAATGTAGTGGCAAATGCCCTGAGTAGGAAAGGCAGAGAGAAGTTGATGAGGCTTACAACTCAGGCAGAGCTGATAAAGGACTTTGGACGCCTGGAACTGGAGGTTAAGTATCCAATGGAGACGGACAAAAAATTGTTCACCGTGACAGTGGGTCCGACTCTACTGGATAAGATAAAGGAGGCTCAAGAATTTGATGAAGAATGCATTGGCATTAAGAAGCAACTATCGGAAGGAAAAACGTTGAAGTTCAAGGTTGACAACACGGGTCTGCTGAGATTCGAGGGAAGGATCTGGATACCCTATGTACCAGACTTAAGGGAAGAAATATTGCAAGAGGCCCATAATACGAGATTTTCGGTACATCCGGGTAGCACCAAGATGTATCAAGATCTTCGTCAACATTATTGGTGGCCGCATTTGAAAGGGGAAGTTGCGGAATTTGTCAGCCGGTGTTTAACTTGTCAGAGGGTTAAGGCAGAGCACCAACGACCGAGCGGATTATTACAGCCCTTAGAGATTCCCGAGTGGAAGTGGGAGCACATCACTATGGATTTTGTGGTAGGACTCCCGACAACACAAAAGGGTCTAGACGCCATCTGGGTGATCGTAGATCGGTTGACCAAGTCTGCCCATTTTCTACCAATCAAGATCAGGTACAAATTGGAACAGTTGGCGAAACTCTACGTGAAGGAGATAGTATCGCGACATGGAGTACCGGTGTCTATTGTATCTGACAGAGATCCGCGCTTCACGTCAAATTTTTGGAGAAGTCTACAGGAAAGAATGGGAACACAATTGAGAATGAGTACGGCGTATCATCCTCAGACCGATGGTCAGAGCGAGCGAACAATTCAGACCCTGAAGGACATGCTCCGGGCAGTTGTGATGGACTTATGTGGCAGCTGGGACGATCATTTGCCCTTGGTAGAGTTCGCTTACAACAATAGTTATCACGCTAGCATCGGTATGCCACCGTACGAAGCGTTATATGGAAGAAAGTGTCGAACGCCGTTGTGTTGGGATGAAGTTGGTGAACGGAGATTGTTGGGACCAGAATTGGTACAACAAACCGTGGAAATCATTAAAGTAATAAGACAGTGGTTAGTAGCAGCCCAGGATCATCAGAAAAAGTATGCCGACTTACATCGTCAGAAGCGGGACTTTGAAGTTGGTAGCTTTGTGTTCTTGAAGGTATCTCCCTGGAAAGGGAAGATCCGTTTTGGGAAGAAGGGTAAATTGAGCCCTAGGTTTATAGGACCTTTTGAAATATTAAGGAGAATAGGCGAAGTGGCGTACGAAGTAGGCATTACCTCCTGAAACTTGAGCACATTCACAACGTGTTTCATGTATCAGTGTTGCGTCCGTATAAGCCAGATTACAAGCATGTCATTTTCTTATGAGCTAATTCAAGTCGAAAAGGACTTATCGTACGAGGAGGTTCCTATCCAGATTCTCGATAGGAAGGAACAGAAGCTGAGAAACAAGACCATACATTCCGTTAAAATTCTCTGGAGGAATCACGCAGTCGAAGAAGCTACGTGGGAACTCGAAGAGAAAATGAAGGCGAATTATCTGTTCTTATTTGAGTAACCCTATTTTTGCAATTCCGAGGACGGAATTTTTATAAGGGGAGAGGGATGTAATGCCCGTGAATTTTGAACGTCCTTATTAATTAAATCGAATTTAATTCAATGAGTTAACGTTGTGTTCTATTTAAATCAGCTTGGGTTAATTGGTGGGAGATGTATAAGATGTGTCTATACTCGTGTTGGCAGGTATGATATAACTATGGTTAAGAGATAACCATAGGTGAGTCAAGTGTAGGAATTGGTGGGTAATGACTAAAATGGCCAAGAGTGGTTAATAACCAAGGTAATTATGTAAGGGCAATAACCATTGTATATCCAAGTGGTTAATAACCAATGAAATGATGGCGGGATAATAACCATTGTGTTTAACCAATGTAATGATGGCAAGATAATAACCAATGTCTAATAACCAATGAAGAATGGGTAATAACTAATGGATAATTAAGATTTTGCGAAAAGACTATTTTAACCTTGAAAGAGGTTGGGAAATGACTAAAATACCCTTGAGGAAGTTTCTAGGAAACTTCCTACTATTGATGAATTGACCAAATTGCCCTTGCCTAGTCATGGTTAATGACTATTTTGCCCACGGTCTCTACTTTCCTATAAATAGGACCCCTCACCAATGATAGTGAGGTTGGTTCATTATTCACCAAGTATAGAGAGAGTGTTAGAGAGAGAGTTTGAAGAAAAAGCAAGAACAAATCTTGTGGGAGAAAGAAGAAGGTCTTGATTGTTTAGGCCATCCCCATTCACAACCTATTTTGGGAAGGAAAAGAAGAAGAAGAAATCAAAAAGGTATAACTCCAAACTTTAAGCTATTTTAATGTGTTTGGACATAGATCCTTGAAGTTTTATATTCTTGATGGCTAGAACCTTATGATAAGGTTAGATCTTGAATGTATAATGTTTTTGCTTGTTCATATGTGTGAGTTTATGTTGGAAAAATTTAGAAGAAAGGAAGTAAAGGAGATTTCCGGAAATTTTGTTTGAAAAAGGTTGTTATATGCTTGTCATTTTGAAATCTAATAAAGGGATATTGTGATTTTCTTTTTGATATGCTAGATCCATAGGTTAGGGACAAAATCCCTTTTGAATCACTCAAATATGTTGAAAAATGAGCAAACCATGAATTTATTACCAAAACATGCCAACTGTTGAACAACCTTGCTGACCCCTGACTTTGAGCCTATTTTCCGAGACCTAGACATAACCAAATTTGATGTTTGATAAATGAAAAATGTAGTTCAGGAAGATACGAATCCAACAAAATCCACGAATCGTAAATCGAAGTTGTAGATTTCGTTTTATGAAGATTTTGGTAAAAGACCCCAAATCTGGAAATCAAGAACGAAATTAGAAAAACAATTAACTATTTGTTATTTAATTATGTTTAAATAATAAATAAAGTTAAGTAATTGATTAATTATTATTAAATAATGATTAAGGATAATTAAGAATTATAAATTAATTATTTATGATTTGATTAACTTTAAAATATAAATAAACCTAATTAGTTATTATTTATTATTAAATAATAACTAAAGATAATTAGTACTCACTTATTAGTTATTTATTATTTGATTAACATTAAATAATAAATAAACCTAATTAGTTATTATTAAAATAATAAACTAAAGATAATTATTACTCAACTAAATTAATTATTTATTATTTGATTAAACTTTAAATAATAAATAAACCTAATTAGTTATCATTTATTAAATAATAACTAAAGATTAATTCTTATTCACTAAGTAATTATTTATTACTTGATTAACCTTAAATAATAAATAAATCTAATTAGTTATTATTTATTAATAACTAAAGATAATTCATATTTACTAATTAATTATTTATTATTTGATTAACTTTAAATAATAAATAAATCTAATTAGTTATTATTTATTATTAAATAATAACTAAAGATAATTATTACTCACTAATTAATTATTTATTATTTGATTAACTTTAAATAATAAATAAACCTAATTAGTTATTATTTATTATTAAATAATAACTAAAGATAATTATTACTCACTAATTAATTAATTTATTATTTGATTAACTTTAAATAATGAATAAACCTAAACTAATTATTATTTAAATCTTAAATAATAATTTAGAGACAATTAAAATTTATAATTCGATTATTATTTAATTAATAATTAAAATAATAAGTAACTGTAATTAGTTATTAATTACTATTAATAATTAAACTAAAGATAATTAATTAATTACTATTTAATAGTAATTAAATGAAGATAGAGTTAATAAAATAGAGGAGAGTTTAATAACCCATTAATTAAAACAATCATAACAAATTGTTTAAGGGTTTAATAAATGAATATTACTTAAGAAAGAGTATATGTTAATTAATTTAACAATTATAATAAATTGCTTAAAGGTTAATAAGTGATTATCACTTAAGGGAAACATGGTTAATTAATTAAACCATCAACCTAGAGATCCATTAAAGTGTCTTATAGTATTTATGATAGTTTATTTAACTTATGTGTGTTATGTGAATTGCTTAATTGTTTAAATAAATAGCATAAGTAAGCGTATCGATATACAACTACGCAGTACTAATTGGATAGCTCAACATTATCAATGTTAGGTTCTTCAAAGCCAATTAGTTAAAGCTAGAATTATTTGTAGCTGAGCAAACAGGCAAGTTCCTAACCCTAAACTTCTTACATTATTGCAAGTTCCCTAACTCAAACTCGAGTTATTATTTTTCGAAGCATGTTAGTGAATAATTTTTGTCGATTATTCACATCTATACTATTTATTGAGATTCGCACATTGTGCAATTGAATTCCTATCCTATTATGATTGAACTGTATATATTTAATTAAAGTTCTTTCAAGTATGAATTGTTTATGAGATCGATCTATGCTATTTGTATCAGCTAGATCCAGCATGTCTAAATTGGTTAAGACAATGGTATTTTAAAAGCTGTTTCTTATTAAATTGTTGTGGTAAGAACTCTTGGCTGAGAAAAGGATAAACTTGTTTAAGGCATGATATCAATGCTGGTTATTAAGTGTTTATGCATAAATCACGGGGTATGAGAGGCTGATCCCCTCGATTACCAAAACTTTTTAAGAGGTCCAGCTTACATGCTGAGAACCTTGGAAAAACGTCCTTGGTTATTTCAAACCACTCAGTAATTGTCATTCAATTATTCGAATATTCAACTGTTGTTTATTAATTCAATGCTCCTCCACACTTTTATACTGTTGTTGAACATTGGAAAGCGAAATTTCCTTCTATCATGATATATCTCTTTGTGTATATACTTGCTAAGCAAATTAGTTGCTTACCCTTGCTATATCATGATCTTTATTTCAGCTAAGGCAGAAACGTCTAGGGGAGACAAAGGAAAAGGGAAGGTGCAAGAGTAGATGCCCGTTAGTGCCTATGTACTAGCTATTTCCGAATGTGGTTTGATTAAGTGAACCCTTATTTGTATTAAGAGTACGTTTTATGTTAAGGTTAAAGAACCTCGGGACCAGAATTGTAAGATTTTATTTCCATTCGATAAACAATGTATGTTTATTATTCCGCATTTAGTTAGATAGAATGTTTGTCGTCGAATTATCGTGAGCACCGAATTCGAGGTTTGGAAACCTGGATTTGGGGGTGTCACAGGGAGACCTTATTGTTTCGTTAGTTTCCTTCAAATTGTCAAAGAATGAGGTGATTAGGAGTTTTATTACTTCGTTCTAGTTTGATTAGAATCAGAAGGAGCAATCTCATCACTATCGCATTCAAAACAATGTGTACATCTCACACAAGTCTTGATTTAGGGAGACCTTCTTATTGGTTCATTAGTTCCTTCAAATTGTCAAAGAAAGAGGTGATTAGGAGTCATATTACTTCGTTCTAGTTTAATTAGCATCAGAAGGAGCAATCTCATCACTATGACGTTCAAAACGATGTGTACATCTCACACAAGTCTCGATTTAGGGAAGCCTTCTTATTGTTTTGTTAGTTTCCTTCAAATTATCAAAGAAAGAGGTGATTAGGAGTCTTATTACTTCGTTCTAGTTTGATTACCATCAGAAGAAGCAATCTCATCACTATTGCGTTCAAAACGATGTGTAATCTCACACAAGTCTCGATTTAGGGAAGCCTTCTTATTGTTTTGTTAGTTTCTTTAAAATTGTCAAAGAAAGAGGTGATTAGGAGTCATATTACTTCGTTCAATTTTGATTAGATGAAACGATGTGTACATCTCACACAAGTCTGGATTTAGGGAGACCTTCTTATTGGTTCATTAGTTCCTTCAAATTGTCAAAGAAAGAGGAGATTAGGAGTCATATTACTTCGTTCTAGTTTGATTAGCATCAGAAGGAGCAATCTCATCACTATGGTGTTCAAAACGATGTGTACATCTCACACAAGTCTTGATTTAGGAAGACCTTCTTATTGGTTCATTAGTTCCTTCAAATTGTCAAAGAAAGGTGTGATTATGAGTCATATTACTTCGTTCTAGTTTGATTAGCATCAGAAGGAGCAATCTCATCACTATCGCGTTTAAAACGATGTGTACATCTCACACAAGTCTCGATTTAGGGAAGCCTTCTTATTATTTGGTTAGTTTCCTTCAAATTATCAAAGAAAGAGGTGATTGGGTGTCATATTACTTCGTTCTATTTTGATTAGCCTCTAAAAGAGCAATCTCATCACTATGACGTTCAAAACGATGTGTACATCTCACACAAGTCTTGATTTAGGAAGACCTTCTTATTGGTTCATTAGTTCCTACAAATTGTCAAAGAAAGAGGTGATTAGGAGTCATATTACTTCGTTCTAGTTTAATTAACATCAGAAGGAGCAATCTCATCACTTTGACATTCAAAACGATGTGTACATCTCACACAAGTCTTGATATAGGGACACCTTCTTATGGGTTCATTAGTTCTTTCAAATTGTCATCGAAAGAGGTGATTAGGAGTCATATTACTTCGCTCTAATTTGATTAGCATCTAAAGGAGCAATCTCATCACTATGACATTCAAAACGATATGTACATCTCACACAAGTCTCGATTTAGGGAGACCTTCTTATTGTTTCTTAGTTTCCTTCAAATTATCAAAGAAAGAGGTGATTATGAGTCATATTACTTCGTTGTAGTTTGATTAGCATCAGAAGAAGCAATCTCATCACTATCGCGTTCAAAACAATGTGTATATCTCACACAAGTCTTGATTTAGGGAGACCTTCTTATTGGTTCATTAGTTTCTTCAAATTGTCAAAGAAAGAGGTGATTAGGAGTCATATTACTTCGTTCTAGTTTGATTAGCATCTAAAGGAGCAATCTCATCACAATGGCATTCTAAACGATATGTACATCTCACACAAGTATCGATTTATGGAGACCTTCTTATTGTTTCGTTAGTTTCCTTCAAATTGTCAAAGAAAGAGGTGATTATGAGTCTTATTAATTCGTTCTAGTTTGATTAGAATCAGAAGGAGCAATATCATCACTATCGCATTCAAAACAATGTGTACATCTCACACAAGTCTTGATTTAGGGAAGCCTTCTTATTGTTTTGTTAGTTTCCTTCAAATTATCAAAGAAAGAGGTGATTAGGAGTCTTATTACTTCGTTCTAGTTTGATTAGCATCAGAAGAAGCAATCTCATCACTATCAAGTTCAAAACAATGTGTACATCTCACACAAGTCTTGATTTAGGGAGACCTTCTTATTGGTTCATTAGTTCTTTCAAATTGTCAAAGAAAGAGGTGTTTAGGAGTCATATTACTTCGTTCTACTTTGATTAGCATCTAACGGAGCAATCTCATCACTATGACGTTCAAAACGATGTGTACATCTCACACGAGTCTTGATTTAGGGAGACCTTCTTTTTGGTTCATTAGTTCCTTCAAATCGTCAAAGAAAGAGGTGATTAGGAGTCATATTACTTTGTTCTATTTTGATTACCATCAGACGGAGCAATCTCATCACTATCGCGTTCAAAACGATGTGTACATCTCACACAAGTCTCGATTTAGGAAAGTCTTCTTATTGGTTCATTAGTTCCTTCAAATTGTCAAAGAAAGAGGTGATTAGGAGTCTTATTACTTCGTTCTAGTTTGATTAGCATCAGAAGAAGCAATCTCATCACTATCAAGTTCAAAACAATGTGTACATCTCACACAAGTCTTGATTTAGGGAGACCTTCTTATTGGTTCATTAGTTCTTTCAAATTGTCAAAGAAAGAGGTGATTAGGAGTCATATTACTTCGTTCTACTTTGATTAGCATCTAACGGAGCAATCTCATCACTATGACGTTCAAAACGATGTGTACATCTCACACGAGTCTTGATTTAGGGAGACCTTCTTTTTGGTTCATTAGTTCCTTCAAATTGTCAAAGAAAGAGGTGATTAGGAGTCATATTACTTCGTTCTATTTTGATTACCATCAAAAGGAGCAATCTCATCACTATCGCGTTCAAAACGATGTGTACATCTCGCACAAGTCTCGATTTAGGGAAGCCTTCTTATTGGTTCATTAGTTCTTTCAAATTGTCAAAGAAAGAGGTGATTAGAAGTCTTATTACTTCGTTCTAGTTTGATTAGCATCAGAAGGAGCAATCTCATCACTATCAAGTTCAAAACAATGTGTACATCTCACACAAGTCTTGATTTAGGGAGACCTTCTTATTGGTTCATTAGTTCTTTCAAATTGTCAAAGAAAGAGGTGATTAGGAGTCATATTACTTCGTTCTATTTTGATTAGCATCTAACGGAGCAATCTCATCACTATGACGTTCAAAACGATGTGTACATCTCACACCAGTCTTGATTTAGGGAGACCTTCTTTTTGGTTCATTAGTTCCTTCAAATTGTCAAAGAAAGAGGTGATTAGGAGTCATATTACTTCGTTCTATTTTGATTACCATCAGAAGAAACAATCTCATCACTATCGCGTTCAAAACGATGTGTAGTCTCACACAAGTCTCGGTTTAGGGAAGCCTTTTTATTGTTTTGTTAGTTTCTTTCAAATTGTCAATGAAAGAGGTGATTAGGAGTCATATTACTTCGTTCAATTTTGATTAGATGAAACGATGTGTACATCTCACACAAGACTGGATTTAGGGAGACCTTCTTATTGGTTCATTAGTTCCTTCAAATTATCAAAGAAAGAGGAGATTAGGAGTCATATTACTTCGTTCTAGTTTGATTAGCATCAGAAGGAGCAATCTCATCACTATGACGTTCAAAACGATGTGTACATCTCACACAAGTCTTGATTTAGGAAGACCTTCTTATTGGTTCATTAGTTCCTTCAAATTGTCAAAGAAAGAGGTGATTAGGAGTCATATTACTTCGTTCTAGTTTGATTAGCATCAGAAGGAGCAATCTCATCACTATCGCGTTCAAAACGATGTGTACATCTCACACAAGTCTCGATTTAGGGAAGCCTTCTTATTGTTTCGTTAGTTTCCTTCAAATTAACAAAGAAAGAGGTGATTAGGAGTCATATTACTTCGTTCTATTTTGATTAGCCTCTAAAAGAGCAATCTCATCACTATGACTTTCAAAACGATGTGTACGTCTCACACAAGTCTTGATTTAGGAAGACCTTCTGATTGGTTCATTAGTTCCTTCAAATTGTCAAAGAAAGAGGTGATTAGGAGTCATATTGCTTCGTTCTAGTTTAATTAACATCAGAAGGAGCAATCTCATCACTATGACATTCAAAACGATGTGTACATCTCACACAAGTCTTGATATAGGGACACCTTCTTATGGGTTCATTAGTTCCTTCAAATTGTCAAAGAAAGAGGTGATTAGGAGTCATATTACTTCGTTCTAGTTTGATTAGCATCTAAAGGAGCAATCTCATCACAATGGCGTTATAAACGATATGTACATCTCACACAAGTATTGATTTAGGGAGACCTTCTTATTGTTTCGTTAGTTTCCTTCAAATTGTCAAAGAAAGAGGTGATTAGGAGTCATATTACTTCGTTCTAGTTTGATTAGAATCAGAAGGAGCAATATCATCACTATGACGTTCAAAACGATGTGTACATCTCACACAAGTCTTGATTTAGGGAGACCTTCTTATTGGTTCATTAGTTCCTTCAAATTGTCAAATAAAGGATGGGGGTGATTAGGAGTCATGATTACTTTTTCGTTCTAGTTTAATTAGCATCAGAAGGTAAGCAAATCTTCATCACTATCGCGTTTCTAAAACTATGTGTGTACATTCTACACACAAGTCTTCGATTTTAGGGAGAAGCCTTCTTATTTGTTTTGTTAGTTTCCTTCAAAATTATCAAAGAAAAAAGAGGTGATTAGGAGTCTTGATTACTTCGTTCTAGTCTGATTTAGCATCAAAATGAGCAAATCTCATCACTATCGCGTTCAAAAACAATGTGTACCATCTCACACAAGTCATGAATTTAGGGAGACCTTCTTATTGGTTCATTAGTTCTTTCAAATTGTCAAAGGAAGAAAACGAGGTGATTACGGAGTCATATTACTTCGTTCTAGTTTGATTAGCATCAGAAGGGAGCAATCTCATCACTATGACGTTCAAAACGATGTGTACATCTCACACAAGTCTTGATTTAGGAAGACCTTCTTTTGGTTCCATTAGTTTCCTTCAAATTGTCAAACAAAAGAGGTGATTAGGAGTCATATTACTTCGTTCTAGTTTGATTAGCATCAGAAGGAGCAATCTCATCACTATCGCGTTCAAAACGATGTGTACATCTCACACAAGTCTCGATTTAGGGAGACCTTCTTATTGGTTCATTAGTTTCCTTCAAATTGTCAAAGAAAGAGGTGATTAGGAGTCATATTACTTCGTTCTAGTTTGATTAGCATCTAAAGGAGCAATCTCATCACTATCGCGTTCAAAACGATGTGTACATCTCACACAAGTCTCGATTTAGGGAGACCTTCTTATTGGTTCATTAGTTCCTTCAAATTGTCAAAGAAAGAGGTGATTAGGAGTCATATTACTTCGTTCTAGTTTGATTAGCATCAGAAGGAGCAATCTCATCACTATCGCGTTCAAAACGATGTGTACATCTCACACAAGTCTCGATTTAGGGAGACCTTCTTATTGGTTCATTAGTTTCCTTCAAATTGTCAAAGAAAGAGGTGATTAGGAGTCATATTACTTCGTTCTAGTTTGATTAGCATCTAAAGGAGCAATCTCATCACTATCGCGTTCAAAACGATGTGTACATCTCACACAAGTCTCGATTTAGGGAGACCTTCTTATTGTTTCATTAGTTTCCTTCAAATTGTCAAAGAAAGAGGTGATTAGGAGTCATATTACTTCGTTCTAGTTTGATTAGCATCTAAAGGAGCAATCTCATCACTATCGCGTTCAAAACGATGTGTACATCTCACACAAGTCTCGATTTAGGGAGACCTTCTTATTGTTTCATTAGTTTCCTTCAAATTGTCAAAGAAAGAGGTGATTAGGAGTCATATTACTTCGTTCTAGTTTGATTAGCATCAGAAGGAGCAATCTCATCACTATCGCGTTCAAAACGATGTGTACATCTCACACAAGTCTCGATTTAGGGAGACCTTCTTATTGGTTTATTAGTTCCTTCAAATTGTCAAAGAAAGAGGTGATTAGGAGTCATATTACTTCGTTCTAGTTTGATTAGCATCTAAAGGAGCAATCTCATCACTATCGCGTTCAAAACGATGTGTACATCTCACACAAATCTCGATTTAGGGAGACCTTCTTATTGTTCGTTCGTTTCCTTCAAATTGTCAAAGAAAGAGGTGATTAGGAGTTATAATACTTCGTTCTAGTTTGATTAGCATCAGAAGGAGCAATCTCATCACTATGACGTTCAAAACGATGTGTACGTGACAAGTCACGATTTAGGGAGACCTTCTTATTGGTTCATTAGTTCCTTCAAATTGTCAAAGAAAGAGGTGATTAGGAGTCATATTACTTCGTTCTAGTTTGATTAGCATCTAAAGGAGCAATCTCATCACTATCGCGTTCAAAACGATGTGTACATCTCACACAAGTCTCGATTTAGGGAGACCTTCTTCTTGGTTCATTAGTTTCCTTCAAATTGTCGAAGAAAGAGGTGATTAGGAGTCATATTACTTTGTTCTAGTTTGATTAGCATCTAAAGGAGCAATCTCATCACTATCGCGTTCAAAACGATGTGTACATCTGACACAAGTCTCGATTTAGGGAGACATTCTTATTGGTTCGTTAGTTTCCTTCAAATTGTCAAAGAAAGAGGTGATTAGAAGTAATATTACTTCGTTCTAGTTTGATTAGCATCTAAAGGAGCAATCTCATCACTATCGCGTTCAAAACGATGTGTACATCTCACACAAGTCTCGATTTAGGGAGACCTTCTTATTGTTTCATTAGTTTCCTTCAAATTGTCAAAGAAAGAGGTGATTAGGAGTCATATTACTTCGTTCTAGTTTGATTAGCATCAGAAGGAGCAATCTCATCACTATCGCGTTCAAAACGATGTGTACATCTCACACAAGTCTCGATTTAGGGAGACCTTCTTATTGGTTCATTAGTTCCTTCAAATTGTCAAAGAAAGAGGTGATTAGGAGTCATATTACTTCGTTCTAGTTTGATTAGCATCTAAAGGAGCAATCTCATCACTATCGCGTTCAAAACGATGTGTACATCTCACACAAGTCTCGATTTAGGGAGACCTTCTAATTGGTTCATTAGTTCCTTCAAATTGTCAAAGAAAGAGGTGATTAGGAGTCATATTACTTCGTTCTAGTTTGATTAGCATCTAAAGGAGCAATCTCATCACTATCGCGTTCAAAACGATGTGTACATCTCACACAAGTCTCGATTTAGGGAGACCTTCTTATTGGTTCATTAGTTTCCTTCAAATTGTCAAAGAAAGAGGTGATTAGGAGTCATATTACTTCGTTCTAGTTTGATTAGCATCTAAAGGAGCAATCTCATCACTATCGCGTTCAAAACGATGTGTACATCTCACACAAGTCTTGATTTAGGGAGACCTTCTTATTGATTCATTGGTTCCTTCAAATTGTCAAAGAAAGAGGTGATTAGGAGTCATATTACTTCGTTCTAGTTTGATTAGCATCTAAAGGAGCAATCTCATCACTATCGCGTTCAAAACGATGTGTACATCTCACACAAGTCTCGATTTAGGGAGACCTTCTTATTGTTTCATTAGTTTCCTTCAAATTGTCAAAGAAAGAGGTGATTAGGAGTCATATTACTTCGTTCTAGTTTGATTAGCATCAGAAGGAGCAATCTCATCACTATCGCGTTCAAAACGATGTGTACATCTCACACAAGTCTCGATTTAGGGAGACCTTCTTATTGGTTCATTAGTTCCTTCAAATTGTCAAAGAAAGAGGTGATTAGGAGTCATATTACTTCGTTCTAGTTTGATTAGCATCTAAAGGAGCAATCTCATCACTATCGCGTTCAAAACGATGTGTACATCTCACACAAGTCTCGATTTAGGGAGACCTTCTTATTGGTTCATTAGTTTCCTTCAAATTGTCAAAGAAAGAGGTGATTAGGAGTCATATTACTTCGTTCTAGTTTGATTAGCATCAGAAGGAGCAATCTCATCACTATCGCGTTCAAAACGATGTGTACATCTCACACAAGTCTCGATTTAGGGAGACCTTCTTATTGGTTCATTAGTTCCTTCAAATTGTCAAAGAAAGAGGTGATTAGGAGTCATATTACTTCGTTCTAGTTTGATTAGCATCTAAAGGAGCAATCTCATCACTATCGCGTTCAAAACGATGTGTACATCTCACACAAGTCTCGATTTAGGGAGACCTTCTTATTGGTTCATTAGTTTCCTTCAAATTGTCAAAGAAAGAGGTGATTAGGAGTCATATTACTTCGTTCTAGTTTGATTAGCATCAGAAGGAGCAATCTCATCACTATCGCGTTCAAAACGATGTGTACATCTCACACAAGTCTCGATTTAGGGAGACCTTCTTATTGGTTCATTAGTTCCTTCAAATTGTCAAAGAAAGAGGTGATTAGGAGTCATATTACTTCGTTCTAGTTTGATTAGCATCTAAAGGAGCAATCTCATCACTATCGCGTTCAAAACGATGTGTACATCTCACACAAGTCTCGATTTAGGGAGACCTTCTTATTGGTTCATTAGTTCCTTCAAATTGTCAAAGAAAGAGGTGATTAGGAGTCATATTACTTCGTTCTAGTTTGATTAGCATCTAAAGGAGCAATCTCATCACTATCGCGTTCAAAACGATGTGTACATCTCACACAAGTCTCGATTTAGGGAGACCTTCTTATTGTTTCGTTAGTTTCCTTCAAATTGTCAAAGAAAGAGGTGATTAGGAGTCATATTACTTCGTTCTAGTTTGATTAGCATCAGAAGGAGCAATCTCATCACTATCGCGTTCAAAACGATGTGTACATCTCACACAAGTCTTGATTTAGGGAGACCTTCTTATTGGTTCATTAGTTCCTTCAAATTGTCAAAGAAAGAGGTGATTAGGAGTCATATTACTTCGTTCTAGTTTGATTAGCATCTAAAGGAGCAATCTCATCACTATCGCGTTCAAAACGATGTGTACATCTCACACAAGTCTCGATTTAGGGAGACCTTCTTATTGGTTCATTAGTTTCCTTCAAATTGTCAAAGAAAGAGGTGATTAGGAGTCATATTACTTCGTTCTAGTTTGATTAGCATCAGAAGGAGCAATCTCATCACTATCGCGTTCAAAACGATGTGTACATCTCACACAAGTCTCGATTTAGGGAGACCTTCTTATTGGTTCATTAGTTCCTTCAAATTGTCAAAGAAAGAGGTGATTAGGAGTCATATTACTTCGTTCTAGTTTGATTAGCATCTAAAGGAGCAATCTCATCACTATCGCGTTCAAAACGATGTGTACATCTCACACAAGTCTCGATTTAGGGAGACCTTCTTATTGTTTCATTAGTTTCCTTCAAATTGTCAAAGAAAGAGGTGATTAGGAGTCATATTACTTCGTTCTAGTTTGATTAGCATCTAAAGGAGCAATCTCATCACTATCGCGTTCAAAACGATGTGTACATCTCACACAAGTCTCGATTTAGGGAGACCTTCTTATTGGTTCATTAGTTCCTTCAAATTGTCAAAGAAAGAGGTGATTAGGAGTCATATTACTTCGTTCTAGTTTGATTAGCATCTAAAGGAGCAATCTCATCACTATCGCGTTCAAAACGATGTGTACATCTCACACAAGTCTCGATTTAGGGAGACCTTCTTATTGGTTCATTAGTTCCTTCAAATTGTCAAAGAAAGAGGTGATTAGGAGTCATATTACTTCGTTCTAGTTTGATTAGCATCTAAAGGAGCAATCTCATCACTATCGCGTTCAAAACGATGTGTACATCTCACACAAGTCTCGATTTAGGGAGACCTTCTTATTGGTTCATTAGTTTCCTTCAAATTGTCAAAGAAAGAGGTGATTAGGAGTCATATTACTTCGTTCTAGTTTGATTAGCATCAGAAGGAGCAATCTCATCACTATCGCGTTCAAAACGATGTGTACATCTCACACAAGTCTTGATTTAGGGAGACCTTCTTATTGGTTCATTAGTTCCTTCAAATTGTCAAAGAAAGAGGTGATTAGGAGTCATATTACTTCGTTCTAGTTTGATTAGCATCTAAAGGAGCAATCTCATCACTATCGCGTTCAAAACGATGTGTACATCTCACACAAGTCTCGATTTAGGGAGACCTTCTTATTGTTTCATTAGTTTCCTTCAAATTGTCAAAGAAAGAGGTGATTAGGAGTCATATTACTTCGTTCTAGTTTGATTAGCATCAGAAGGAGCAATCTCATCACTATCGCGTTCAAAACGATGTGTACATCTCACACAAGTCTCGATTTAGGGAAACCTTCTTATTGGTTCATTAGTCCCTTCAAATTGTCAAAGAAAGAGGTGATTAGGAGTCATATTACTTCGTTCTAGTTTTATTAGCATCTAAAGGAGCAATCTCATCACTATCGCATTCAAAACGATGTGTACATCTCACACAAGTCTCGATTTAGGGAGACCTTCTTATTGGTTCATTTGTTTCCTTCAAATTGTCAAAGAAAGAGGTGATTAGGAGTCATATTACTTCGTTCTAGTTTGATTAGCATCAGAAGGAGCAATCTCATCACTATCGCGTTCAAAACGATGTGTACATCTCACACAAGTCTCGATTTAGGGAGACCTTCTTATTGGTTCATTAGTTCCTTCAAATTGTCAAAGAAAGAGGTGATTAGGAGTCATATTACTTCGTTCTAGTTTGATTAGCATCTAAAGGAGCAATCTCATCACTATCGCGTTCAAAACGATGTGTACATCTCACACAAGTCTCGATTTAGGGAGACCTTCTTATTGTTTCATTAGTTTCCTTCAAATTGTCAAAGAAAGAGGTGATTAGGAGTCATATTACTTCGTTCTAGTTTGATTAGCATCAGAAGGAGCAATCTCATCACTATCGCGTTCAAAACGATGTGTACATCTCACACAAGTCTCGATTTAGGGAGACCTTCTTATTGGTTCATTAGTTTCCTTCAAATTGTCAAAGAAAGAGGTGATTAGGAGTCATATTACTTCGTTCTAGTTTGATTAGCATCTAAAGGAGCAATCTCATCACTATCGCGTTCAAAACGATGTGTACATCTCACACAAGTCTCGATTTAGGGAGACCTTCTTATTGGTTCATTAGTTTCCTTCAAATTGTCAAAGAAAGAGGTGATTAGGAGTCATATTACTTCGTTCTAGTTTGATTAGCATCTAAAGGAGCAATCTCATCACTATCGCGTTCAAAACGATGTGTACATCTCACACAAGTCTCGATTTAGGGAGACCTTCTTATTGGTTCATTAGTTTCCTTCAAATTGTCAAAGAAAGAGGTGATTAGGAGTCATATTACTTCGTTCTAGTTTGATTAGCATCAGAAGGAGCAATCTCATCACTATCGCGTTCAAAACGATGTGTACATCTCACACAAGTCTTGATTTAGGGAGACCTTCTTATTGGTTCATTAGTTCCTTCAAATTGTCAAAGAAAGAGGTGATTAGGAGTCATATTACTTCGTTCTAGTTTGATTAGCATCTAAAGGAGCAATCTCATCACTATCGCGTTCAAAACGATGTGTACATCTCACACAAGTCTTGATTTAGGGAGACCTTCTTATTGTTTCGTTAGTTTCCTTCAAATTATCAAAGAAAGAGGTGATTAGTAGTCTTATTACTTCGTTCTAGTTTGATTAGCATCAGAAGGAGCAATCTCATCACTATCGCGTTCAAAACGATGTGTACATCTCACACAAGTCTCGATTTAGGGAGACCTTCTTATTGGTTCATTAGTTCCTTCAAATTGTCAAATAAAGAGGTGATTAGGAGTCATATTACTTCGTACTATTTTGATTAGCATCTAAAGGAGCAATCTCATCACTATCGCGTTCAAAACAATGTGTACATATCACACAAGTCTTGATTTAGGGAGACCTTCGAATTGGTTCATTAGTTCCTTCAAATTGTCAAAGAAAGAGGTGATTAGGAGTCATATTACTTCGTTCTAGTTTGATTAGCATCAGAAGGAGCAATCTCATCACTATCGCGTTCAAAACGATGTGTACATCTCACACAAGTCTCGATTTAGGGAGACCTTCTTATTGGTTCATTAGTTCCTTCAAATTGTCAAAGAAAGAGGTGATTAGGAGTCATATTACTTCGTTCTAGTTTGATTAGCATCTAAAGGAGCAATCTCATCACTATCGCGTTCAAAACGATGTGTACATCTCACACAAGTCTCGATTTAGGGAGACCTTCTTATTGGTTCATTAGTTTCCTTCAAATTGTCAAAGAAAGAGGTGATTAGGAGTCATATTACTTCGTTCTAGTTTGATTAGCATCTAAAGGAGCAATCTCATCACTATCGCGTTCAAAACGATGTGTACATCTCACACAAGTCTCGATTTAGGGAGACCTTCTTATTGGTTCATTAGTTTCCTTCAAATTGTCAAAGAAAGAGGTGATTAGGAGTCATATTACTTCGTTCTAGTTTGATTAGCATCTAAAGGAGCAATCTCATCACTATCGCGTTCAAAACGATGTGTACATCTCACACAAGTCTTGATTTAGGGAGACCTTCTTATTGGTTCATTAGTTCCTTCAAATTGTCAAAGAAAGAGGTGATTAGGAGTCATATTACTTCGTTCTAGTTTGATTAGCATCTAAAGGAGCAATCTCATCACTATCGCGTTCAAAACGATGTGTACATCTCACACAAGTCTCGATTTAGGGAGACCTTCTTATTGTTTCATTAGTTTCCTTCAAATTGTCAAAGAAAGAGGTGATTAGGAGTCATATTACTTCGTTCTAGTTTGATTAGCATCAGAAGGAGCAATCTCATTACTATCACGTTCAAAACGATGTGTACATCTCACACAAGTCTTGATTTTGGGAGACCTTCTTATTGGTTCATTAGTTCCTTCAAATTGTCAAAGAAAGAGGTGATTAGGAGTCATATTACTTCGTTCTAGTTTGATTAGCATCTAAAGGAGCAATCTCATCACTATCGCGTTCAAAACGATGTGTACATCTCACACAAGTCTCGATTTAGGGAGACCTTCTTATTGGTTCATTAGTTCCTTCAAATTGTCAAAGAAAGAGGTGATTAGGAGTCATATTACTTCGTTCTAGTTTGATTAGCATCAGAAGGAGCAATCTCATCACTATCGCGTTCAAAACGATGTGTACATCTCACACAAGTCTCGATTTAGGGAGACCTTCTTATTGGTTCATTAGTTTCCTTCAAATTGTCAAAGAAAGAGGTGATTAGGAGTCATATTACTTCGTTCTAGTTTGATTAGCATCTAAAGGAGCAATCTCATCACTATCGCGTTCAAAACGATGTGTACATCTCACACAAGTCTCGATTTAGGGAGACCTTCTTATTGTTTCATTAGTTTCCTTCAAATTGTCAAAGAAAGAGGTGATTAGGAGTCATATTACTTCGTTCTAGTTTGATTAGCATCAGAAGGAGCAATCTCATCACTATCGCGTTCAAAACGATGTGTACATCTCACACAAGTCTCGATTTAGGGAGACCTTCTTATTGGTTCATTAGTTCCTTCAAATTGTCAAAGAAAGAGGTGATTAGGAGTCATATTACTTCGTTCTAGTTTGATTAGCATCTAAAGGAGCAATCTCATCACTATCGCGTTCAAAACGATGTGTACATCTCACACAAGTCTCGATTTAGGGAGACCTTCTTATTGGTTCATTAGTTCCCTTCAAATTGTCAAAGAAAGAGGTGATTAGGAGTCATATTACTTCGTTCTAGTTTGATTAGCATCTAAAGGAGCAATCTCATCACTATCGCGTTCAAAACGATGTGTACATCTCACACAAGTCTCGATTTAGGGAGACCTTCTTATTGGTTCATTAGTTCCTTTAAATTGTCAAAGAAAGAGGTGATTAGGACTCATATTACTTCATTCTAGTTTGATTAGCATCTAAAGGAGCAATCTCATCACTATCGCGTTCAAAACGATGTGTACATCTCACACAAGTCTTGATTTATATAGACCTTCTTATTGTTTCGTTAGTTTCCATCAAATTGTCAATGAAAGAGGTGATTATGAGTCTTATTACTTCGTTCGAGGTTGATTAGCATCTAAAGGAGCAATCTCATCACTATCGCGTTCAAAACGATGTGTACATCTCACACAAGTCTCGATTTAGGGAGACCTTCTTATTGGTTCATTAGTTTCCTTCAAATTGTCAAAGAAAGAGGTGATTAGGAGTCATATTACTTCGTTCTAGTTTGATTAGCATCTAAAGGAGCAATCTCATCACTATCGCGTTCAAAACGATGTGTACATCTCACACAAGTCTCGATTTAGGGAGACCTTCTTATTGGTTCATTAGTTTCCTTCAAATTGTCAAAGAAAGAGGTGATTAGGAGTCATATTACTTCGTTCTAGTTTGATTAGCATCTAAAGGAGCAATCTCATCACTATCGCGTTCAAAACGATGTGTACATCTCACACAAGTCTCGATTTAGGGAGACCTTCTTATTGGTTCATTAGTTCCTTCAAATTGTCAAAGAAAGAGGTGATTAGGAGTCATATTACTTCGTTCTAGTTTGATTAGCATCTAAAGGAGCAATCTCATCACTATCGCGTTCAAAACGATGTGTACATCTCACACAAGTCTCGATTTAGGGAGACCTTTTTATTGGTTCATTAGTTTCCTTCAAATTGTCAAAGAAAGAGGTGATTAGGAGTCATATTACTTCGTTCTAGTTTGATTAGCATCTAAAGGAGCAATCTCATCACTATCGCGTTCAAAACGATGTGTACATCTCACACAAGTCTCGATTTAGGGAGACCTTCTTATTGGTTCATTAGTTCCTTCAAATTGTCAAAGAAAGAGGTGATTAGGAGTCATATTACTTCGTTCTAGTTTGATTAGCATCTAAAGGAGCAATCTCATCACTATCGCGTTCAAAACGATGTGTACATCTCACACAAGTCTCGATTTAGGGAGACCTTCTTATTGTTTCATTAGTTTCCTTCAAATTGTCAAAGAAAGAGGTGATTAGGAGTCATATTACTTCGTTCTAGTTTGATTAGCATCTAAAGGAGCAATCTCATCACTATCGCGTTCAAAACGATGTGTACATCTCACACAAGTCTCGATTTAGGGAGACCTTCTTATTGGTTCATTAGTTTCCTTCAAATTGTCAAAGAAAGAGGTGATTAGGAGTCATATTACTTCGTTCTAGTTTGATTAGCATCTAAAGGAGCAATCTCATCACTATCGCGTTCAAAACGATGTGTACATCTCACACAAGTCTCGATTTAGGGAGACCTTCTTATTGGTTCATTAGTTCCTTCAAATTGTCAAAGAAAGAGGTGATTAGGAGTCATATTACTTCGTTCTAGTTTGATTAGCATCTAAAGGAGCAATCTCATCACTATCGCGTTCAAAACGATGTGTACATCTCACACAAGTCTCGATTTAGGGAGACCTTCTTATTGTTTCATTAGTTTCCTTCAAATTGTCAAAGAAAGAGGTGATTAGGAGTCATATTACTTCGTTCTAGTTTGATTAGCATCTAAAGGAGCAATCTCATCACTATCGCGTTCAAAACGATGTGTACATCTCACACAAGTCTCGATTTAGGGAGACCTTCTTATTGGTTCATTAGTTCCTTCAAATTGTCAAAGAAAGAGGTGATTAGGAGTCATATTACTTCGTTCTAGTTTGATTAGCATCTAAAGGAGCAATCTCATCACTATCGCGTTCAAAACGATGTGTACATCTCACACAAGTCTCGATTTAGGGAGACCTTCTTATTGGTTCATTTGTTTCCTTCAAATTGTCAAAGAAAGAGGTGATTAGGAGTCATATTACTTCGTTCTAGTTTGATTAGCATCTAAAGGAGCAATCTCATCACTATCGCGTTCAAAACGATGTGTACATCTCACACAAGTCTCGATTTAGGGAGACCTTCTTATTGGTTCATTAGTTCCTTCAAATTGTCAAAGAAAGAGGTGATTAGGAGTCATATTACTTCGTTCTAGTTTGATTAGCATCTAAAGGAGCAATCTCATCACTATCGCGTTCAAAACGATGTGTACATCTCACACAAATCTCGATTTAGGGAGACCTTCTTATTGGTTCATTAGTTCCTTCAAATTGTCAAAGAAAGAGGTGATTAGGAGTCATATTACTTCGTTCTAGTTTGATTAGCATCTAAAGGAGCAATATCATCACTATCGCGTTCAAAACGATGTGTACATCTCACACAAGTCTTGATTTAGGGAGACCTTCTTATTGGTTCATTAGTTCCTTCAAATTGTCAAAGAAAGAGGTGATTAGGAGTCATATTACTTCGTTCTAGTTTGATTAGCATCTAAAGGAGCAATCTCATCACTATCGCGTTCAAAACGATGTGTACATCTCACACAAGTCTCGATTTAGGGAGACCTTCTTATTGGTTCATTAGTTTCCTTCAAATTGTCAAAGAAAGAGGTGATTAGGAGTCATATTACTTCGTTCTAGTTTGATTAGCATCAGAAGGAGCAATCTCATCACTATCGCGTTCAAAACGATGTGTACATCTCACACAAGTCTTGATTTAGGGAGACCTTCTTATTGGTTCATTAGTTCCTTCAAATTGTCAAAGAAAGAGGTGATTAGGAGTCATATTACTTCGTTCTAGTTTGATTAGCATCTAAAGGAGCAATCTCATCACTATCGCGTTCAAAACGATGTGTACATCTCACACAAGTCTCGATTTAGGGAGACCTTCTTATTGGTTCATTATTTTGCTTCAAATTGTCAAAGAAAGAGGTGATTAGGAGTCATATTACTTCGTTCTAGTTTGATTAGCATCAGAAGGAGCAATCTCATCACTATCGCGTTCAAAACGATGTGTACATCTCACACAAGTCTCGATTTAGGGAGACCTTCTTATTGGTTCATTAGTTTCCTTCAAATTGTCAAAGAAAGAGGTGATTAGAAGTCATATTACTTCGTTCTAGTTTGATTAGCATCTAAAGGAGCAATCTCATCACTATCGCGTTCAAAACGATGTGTATATCTCACACAAGTCTCAATTTAGGGAGACCTTCTTATTGGTTCATTAGTTTCCTTCAAATTGTCATACAAAGAGGTGATTAGGAGTCATATTACTTTGTTCTAGTTTGATTAGCATCTAAAGAAGCAATCTCATCACTATCGCGTTCAAAACGATGTGTACATCTCACACAAGTCTCGATTTAGGGAGACCTTCTTATTGTTTCATTAGTTTCCTTCAAATTGTCAAAGAAAGAGGTGATTAGGAGTCATATTACTTCGTTCTAGTTTGATTAGCATCTAAAGGAGCAATCTCATCACTATCGCGTTCAAAACGATGTGTACATCTCACACAAGTCTCGATTTAGGGAGATCTTCTTATTGGTTCATTAGTTTCCTTCAAATTGTCAAAGAAAGAGGTGATTAGGAGTCATATTACTTCGTTCTAGTTTGATTTGCATCAGAAGGAGCAATCTCATCACTATCGCGTTCAAAACGATGCGTACATCTCACACAAGTCTCGATTTAGGGAGACCTTCTTATTGGTTCATTAGTTCCTTCAAATTGTCAAAGAAAGAGGTGATTAGGAGTCATATTACTTCGTTCTAGTTTGATTAGCATCTAAAGGAGCAATCTCATCACTATCGCGTTCAAAACGATGTGTACATCTCACACAAATCTCGATTTAGGGAGACCTTCTTATTGTTCATTCGTTTCCTTCAAATTGTCAAAGAAAGAGGTGATTAGGAGTCATATTACTTCGTTCTAGTTTGATTAGCATCTAAAGGAGCAATCTCATCACTATCGCGTTCAAAACGATGTGTACATCTCACACAAGTCTCGATTTAGGGAGACCTTCTTATTGGTTCATTAGTTCCTTCAAATTGTCAAAGAAAGAGGTGATTAGGAGTCATATTACTTCGTTCTAGTTTGATTAGCATCTAAAGGAGCAATCTCATCACTATCGCGTTCAAAACGATGTGTACATCTCACACAAGTCTCGATTTAGGGAGACCTTCTTATTGTTTCATTAGTTTCCTTCAAATTGTCAAAGAAAGAGGTGATTAGGAGTCATATTACTTCGTTCTAGTTTGATTAGCATCTAAAGGAGCAATCTCATCACTATCGCGTTCAAAACGATGTGTACATCTCACACAAGTCTCGATTTAGGGAGACCTTCTTATTGGTTCATTAGTTCCTTCAAATTGTCAAAGAAAGAGGTGATTAGGAGTCATATTACTTCGTTCTAGTTTGATTAGCATCTAAAGGAGCAATCTCATCACTATCGCGTTCAAAACGATGTGTACATCTCACACAAGTCTCGATTTAGGGAGACCTTCTTATTGGTTCATTAGTTTCCTTCAAATTGTCAAAGAAAGAGGTGATTAGGAGTCATATTACTTCGTTCTAGTTTGATTAGCATCAGAAGGAGCAATCTCATCACTATCGCGTTCAAAACGATGTGTACATCTCACACAAGTCTTGATTTAGGGAGACCTTCTTATTGGTTCATTAGTTCCTTCAAATTGTCAAAGAAAGAGGTGATTAGGAGTCATATTACTTCGTTCTAGTTTGATTAGCATCTAAAGGAGCAATCTCATCACTATCGCGTTCAAAACGATGTGTACATCTCACACAAGTCTCGATTTAGGGAGACCTTCTTATTGTTTCATTAGTTTCCTTCAAATTGTCAAAGAAAGAGGTGATTAGGAGTCATATTACTTCGTTCTAGTTTGATTAGCATCTAAAGGAGCAATCTCATCACTATCGCGTTCAAAACGATGTGTACATCTCACACAAGTCTCGATTTAGGGAGACCTTCTTATTGGTTCATTAGTTCCTTCAAATTGTCAAAGAAAGAGGTGATTAGGAGTCATATTACTTCGTTCTAGTTTGATTAGCATCTAAAGGAGCAATCTCATCACTATCGCGTTCAAAACGATGTGTACATCTCACACAAGTCTCGATTTAGGGAGATCTTCTTATTGGTTCATTAACTTTAGTCATTTAATATCATATTTATAGGTTCTATAAATATTCAGGATATTACATTCTTTCCTCCTTATAAGAATTTCGTCCTCGAAATTATCTCTAACGTAGTCTTCAATATGAATTTTCTGAATTCATCTTTTCTCACGTGTTCACTTATTTATACACATTTCCTTTCTACAAAGGAATTTATATTTGTAAGGATGAGCTATAATAGGCTTAAAAAAATTTAAACATTTAACAAGTTATACTCACACTGTGTTTAAATTGAATGAACATGTAGTTCAATGATTTTCTACATATATACCGAGGTTTATCTGTCAAACCACCACGTTTTCTATATTCTCTCAATCATAAAGACTTAGAAATCAGAGGTTGATCTATTCAACCGGACATAGTAATCATTCCCATAGGTCATATAGACATAGGAATCATTAGTTCGGATATTTTGAAGGGGATCAGCCTCCTCGACATCCTAGGAATACATATCATCCTACTTGTACTTGTTCGCACTATATGTCAGACAATACTGAACATATATATCATCCCACAAGGGAATCAATTTCATCTCAGTTCAAAAGTTTTACCAATACACTTTGGTTTGACACACATTTCATGTTTTCCAAAATCAACAACAATTTCACAATTTAATTTTAAATAATGATGGTTGATAGCCCGTCCTGGGATCCGTATCCAATTAACCATCGTTTTAACTGAGGATTGATAGCCCAGTCCGTCGGGATCCGTATCAATCATTCCTGTCAATCTTTAAGATTTAGGAATATGTTTAGATTTGGATGTCTTGAAGGGGATCAACCTTATTACCATCCTAGGAGTATGCATATCATCCTACAATTTTGGTCGATATATAATCAACATTTTACGGCCTTCCATAAAGGCATTTTCCATTTCTCAGTATATATGTCGTACCAAACATTATTGATTTCCACTCAGTTTATAACAAGGTTGTCTAGCCGAAACAATTGGCATTGACTCATTTTTAATTTATTCAAAACTTTTGAAAATCAATTTTATGACTTTATCATACCGCATCATGATTACGTTGATGATTCCATCATCCTTCATACCACACCAGGTAAAATGGGGTGTTGATGAAAAATTCATTTTTATTTTTCACATTAAATCTGTGTAGCCAAAACAATTAGCATAGACATATGAATAACATAGCTCAAAATTTTTTCAGTTCAATGATTGAACACTCCTTTTCAAAGGCACCCAAGTGCGAATATACGTATGAATATCTAGCATTGCTAGAAGATTTTGGAATACCTTTTTCTCCTTCATCAACTTCAACTTCCTCTAATAAATCACTATGAAACACTTTCATCTATCTTTAGCACTATCAATGCTCAATCTATTATAAATAATTAGCTCTTATTCTATAATATTCCTATACTCTGGTATAGTTCATCAAACTTACCATGCATTATGTGTTTAGGAACTTTCCATAAAAATATGAGTTTAGGAACTTATCCTAGCAATATGTAGTCCAAGAACTAATCAGAGACTGTCCATGTGTTTAGGGGTTTAGAAACATACCATATGATTATGAGTCACAAACTTTCCATAAGTATGAGTTTTAAGAACTCGCATTTATATTCTCTAATTATCAAATATACATATGAGAAAAGAATCTCCTTCTCAGAATATATATCAGGAATAGTTTGACACAAGATTTCAATTTATTATCAATATAGTAAATAGAGTGTTTCCCCACCCACGAAAACTAAAGAATTCGTTTCCCCGTCTCATCAACACTGCTACAAATTGTATCCCCAGGAGTATTACTGCTTCTACGTATACCTCTAAAAATGCGACAAATGTTACCTCAATGGAGTTAGATTCGGTTTCTAAACACATCTTAAAACTCGATTGCCCATACAAGAGAGTTATTCAAACTCAGATACTAAACATTTTTTCAATTGAAATTCCATAATCACTATCACGTTTGCATATAACAGATAAACAAGCATGTTAATGCACGGTGAGTGCAAAAGAAACAATACGTGCATAACAATAAACTTCATAAATAAGACACGTTATTGTACGAAAGTGCATTTCAACAAATAAGTAAACATTGAGTTATTGCTCGGAGTGCATTTCAACAAATAGTTAGACTTGCTTTAGAACTCCCTTTAGTGTGAGTCTATTCATTTCCAGACATTCTCGGGGAAGAGTTTTATCTTTATTCAATCTATTTCTTTCTCATAAAAGTTTTATGTATTCAAGAGTTATTACAAGGGGGGAATTTATTCATATATTTTTTTTTAATTATCTACGGACTCTTCACAAGTCCATTTTAATTTTAACCCATCAGATTATACTCCAAGGTACTCGTTACCTCAGAACTATAATCCAAGGGCTCGATACCAAAATGTCACGCCCCGAAAATCCACCTTGTAATGCCCGTGAATTTTGAACGTCCTTATTAATTAAATCTAATTTAATTCAATGAGTTAACGTTGTGTTCTATTTAAATCAGCTTGGGTTAATTGGTGGGAGATGTATAAGATGTGTCTATACTCGTGTTGGCAAGTATGATATAACTATGGTTAAGAGATAACCATAGGTGAAGTCAAGTGTAGGGAATTGGTGGGTAATGACTTAAATGGCCAAGTGTGGTTAATAACCAAGGTAATTATGTACGGGCAATAACCATTGTATATCCAAGTGACGTTAATAACCAATGAAATGATGGCGGGAATAATAACCATTTGTGTTTAGACCAAATGTAATGATGGGCAAGATAATAACCAATGGTCTAATAACCAATGAATGAATGGGTAATAACTAATGGATAATTAAGGAATTTTGCGGGAAAAAGACTATTTTTAACCTTTGAAAGAGGTTGGGAAAGGAACTAAGAATACCCTTGAGGGAAGTTGCTAGGAAACTTCCTGAACTATTGAATGATATTGACCAAATTGCCCTCTTGCCTAGTCATGGATTAATGGACTATTTTGCCCATGGTCTCCTAATCTTTCCTATAAATAGGACCCCTCACCAAAGTTAACAAGGGTTGGCTCACTTATTATTCACCAAGTAGAGAGTTTGGTGAGCTTGAGAGAGTTTTGAAGAGAGAAGCAAGAGCAAATCTTGTGGGAGAAAGAAGAAGGTCTTGATTATTTAAGAGGCCATCCCCATTCACAACCTATTTTGGGAAGGAAAAGTAAAGAAGAAGAATATCAAAAAGGTATACACTCCAAACTTTAAGCTATTTTAATGTGTTTTTGGACATAGATCCTTGAAGTTTTATGTTCTTGATGGCTAGAAAAGAAACCTTATGAATAAAGGTTAGATCTTGAATATATAAATGTTTTGGTGCTTGTTCATATGTGTGAGTTTATGTTGGAAAAATTATAGAAAGAAAGGAAAGTAAAGGAGATTTCCCGGAAATTTTGTCTTTGAAAAAGGTTTGTTATATGCTTCTGTCATTTGAAATCTATAAAGGGAATCTTGTGATTTTCTTTCTTGATTTATGCTAGAATCCATAGGGTATAGGGACCCAAAATCCCTTTTTTGAATCACCTCAAATATGTTTGAAAAAATGAGCAAGACCATGCGAATTTTTATATTTCATACCAAAGCATGCCAACCTGTTGATACAACCTTGCTGACCCTTGGACTTTGAGCCTGTTTTCCGAGACCTAAAACCGATAACCAAATTTTGATGTTTGATAAATGAAAAGTGTAGTTCAGGAAGATAACGAATCCAACAAAATCGGGAACGGAACATCATAAATCGACAGTTGTAGATTTCGTTTTAATGAAGGTTTTGGTGAAAAGACCCCAAATCTTCTGGAAATCATAAGAACGAAAATTAGAAAAAAAAAATTAACTATTGTGTTATTTAAATTATGTTTAAATAATCAAACTTAAAGTTAAAGTAATTGATTAATTATTATTAAATAATGATTAAGGATAATTAAGAATTGTAAATTAATTATTTATGATTGTGATTAATTTTTAAAATATAAATAAACCTAATTAGTTTATTAATTTATTATTAAAATAATAAAACTAAAGATAATTAGTAACTCACTTATTTAGTTATTTATTATTTGATTAACATTTAAAATAATAAAATAAATCCCTAATTAGTTTATTTATTAAATAAATAACTAAAGATAATTAATTACTACACTAATTATATTATTTATTATCTTGGATTAACTTTAAAATAAATAAATAATACATAATTAGTTTATCATTTTATTAAATAATAACTAAAGATAATTCTTTATTCACTAAGTAATTATTTATTACTTGATTAACCTTAAATAATAAATGAAATATAATTAGTTTATTAATTACTATTAATAATAACTAAATGTATAATTAAATTAATTACTATTTTAATAGTAATTAAATGAAGATAGATGTTAATAAAATAGAGAGAAGTTTAATAACCCATTTAATTAAACAATCATTCATACAAAATTGGTTTAAGGGTTTTAAATAAAATGAATTATTACTTAAGAGAAATGTAATGTTAATTAATTAAATAATTATTATTAATTATTTAAGGGTTTTAATAAGTGGTTATCACTTAAGGGAAACATTGTTTAATAATTAAACCATCAATCCCAGAGACCAGTTTGAGTGTCTTATAGGAATTAACGATAGTTTTAATATTTGCTTATGTGTGCTATGTGATTTTGCTTAATTGTTAAATAAATAGCATGAGTAAGCGTATCGAAATGCAACTAACGCAGTAACTAATTGGATAGATCGACGTTTTTTTTATCAAAATGATTAGGTTTCTTCAAGGTCAATTAGTTAAAGCTAGAAATTATTTGTAGCTGAGCAGATCACAGGCAAAGTTCCTAACCCTAAACTTCTTACATTATTGCAAGTTCCCTAACTTCAAACTCGAGTTTATTATTTTACGAAGAGCATGGTTAAGTGAATAATTTATTTGTCGATTATTCACAATCTATAACTGATAATATTGGAGCATTCGCTCCACATTGTGCCATTGAATTCCTATCCTATTTATGATTGAACTGTAAATTTTAATTAAAGTTCTTTCAAGTAATGAATTGTTTATGAGATCGATCTATGCTATTTGTATCATCAGCCTAGATCCAGCATGTCTAAATTGGTTAAAGGACAATGGTATTTTAAAAAAGCTGTTCTTTATTAAATTGTTGTGGTATAAGGAACTCTTGGCTGAGAAAATGGATAAACTTGTTTAAAGGCAATGATATCAAATGCTGTTTATTAAGTGTTTAATGCATAAATCACCGGGGTATGAGAGGCTGATCCCCTCGATTACCAAAAACTTTTTAAGAGGTCCAGCTTACATGTCTGAGAACCTTGGAAAACGTCCTTGGTTATTTCAAACCATCTCAGTAATTGGCATTCAAATTATTTGAAATACTTCAACTGTTGACTGATAATTCATATTTCTTCACAATTACTATATACTATTGTTGAACCATTTGAAAGCGAAATTTTCCGTCTATTCATGATATATCTCCCTTTGCGTATAAACTTGCCAAGTCAAACTAGGTGCTTACCCTTGCTATATCCATGATCTTCATTTCAGCTAAGGAAGATATACTCTAGAGGAAGAAAAAAGAAAAGGGAAGGTGCAAGAGTAGATGCCCGATAGTGCCTATATACTAGTTATTATTGAATGTTTGTATTGACTTAAGTGAACCTTTTTTGTATTAAGGGTAACGTTTTATGTTAAGGTTAAAGAACCTTGGGACCAAGATTGTAAGACTTTATTATTATTTACAATAAACAATGTATGTTTACGTATTTCCGCCAATTTAGTTAAAAAGTAAATGTTTGTTCGTATGAGTAATTCGTGAGTCACCCGAATTCGAGGTTAGGAAACCCAGGATTTGGGGGCGTCACAGGTTTGGTATCAAAGCTGTAAGTTATAAACGTTAGGAAATAAGAAACCTATGTTATAACCTTAGTAGAAAACTTCACATAGAGTATGTAGGTGATGGGGTCGGGTAGATTCATAGAGTTTCTAGTTTGTACCCGAAATAAAATATCATTTCATTTCGATCAATGAATATATTTTATTGTGGTAACTGATGTTGATTTATTTGTGTGGTGTTTGTAGGATGTCGGACGAGAAGTCAAGATAGTGTGTCCAGTGAACCAGGCAGCCCATAGAGCCTGATGTGATAGGAGGTTTGCTGGCGAGGAACGCCGAGCTAGAGGTTAGGGCGTAAACAATTAGAGGCGCAGAACCACAATTCCACCAGATTTCTGAACAACAGTACCAGGTACGCTGCTTACCAAGGCCCCAGGCTGAGTTAGCCGAGTTTGGCGAGGAGGCCATTTTTGCACTGCTAAGGGAGCTGCAGTAGGACAATTGAAGGATGAGGTAAAGGCTAAAGGATGCGAAGATAGTTTTTGAAATTGGGAAGGCGAGCCTTAGGACATTGTCTGGATGCAGTTATCGACGCTAGATGGATGAAATCTGCCCTCCAGTTAGCAAGAGCAAGTGTTGAGTTGCATTCACCTTGTGTCTCTTAGGGGATGGTTAGAAGTGTGGTGGTTTATGCCTTGAGCAGATGTTTATTTGGTACTAACATTTTGATTTATCCCTAGAGTTTGTAATTAACCTCAGCAAGGTGCGAGGTAAGTTTCGTATGTAGGATGTACTTCCCAATTAATGTAGGTAGAAAGAATGATTTAAAGTGGAATCCCACCCCCTTTTTGTTATATTAAATGGGATAGTAGCAATTTATGACAAAAATTTTATGCATTGTGAATAAACGGTGGTTAAGACGCTTAAGGTCGATATATGAAATATTAGATGCATTATTATGGTAATGTGCTTGAGAATTTTACCTTGATATAACCATTTATTGCAATGATTATGGTTAATTCAGATGAGACTGAATCGGTATCTTAGTAGAAACATTAAAATCACTAATCGGGAAAGCAGAATTTCCGAGGTTGGGTAATCTAAAACTTCCACACAAGAGTCATGTGATTATTATATTACATGCTAAATACTTATGTTTTAAAGAAAGCCCGAGTAACGTGTTAGGGTTTGCTTAAACAGATAATGCCGCCCAGACGAATCCTACGAAACCAAGGGAATGAAGAGTCAGTTACAATGTAGAGGAAACTCCACCAAACCCAATGCAAGATTTTTATCAACATGATGGCTGAAGCTCTGCGGAATCAAACGACTACCGCAGGAAACCAGACGGGCAACCACTTAAGCCAATTTTAAAGACTTCAAGGCAGTAGGGCCCTCCGGAGTTTAGAGGAACAGCGAACCGATAGAGGCCCAGTCATGGATAAAGGAGATTGAAAAGGCCTTTGTCATCGCTAGAGTCGCTGAGGAGCAGAAGACAGTTTTTGCTAGTTACTTAATGAAAGGTGAGGCTAACTTCTGGTGGGAAGCCAATCAGAACAAAGCTGGAACTGGAGTCGTGGCGTGGGAAGCTTTCAAGACGTTGTTTTTCGAGAATTACTTTCCTGAGAGTACGCAGGCAAAAATGGAGATCAAGTTTCTAGAATTGAAGCAAGAAAATTTGTCAGTGTCGGAGTACGCTGCAAAATTCAATGAATTGGCTAGATTCGCCCCACATCAGGTGGATACTGAGGTGAGGAAGGCCAGGAGATTCGAGAATGGATTAAAACCGTGGATCTACAGCAAGGTAGCGGTTTTGCAAATTACATCGTTCTCAACCTTGTTGGAGAAAGCTCTCATTGCTGAAGGTGGGAGTGAAGCGGTTTCGAAATATAATCGGGAAAGGAACAAAAAGAAGGTAGAAGGAGGAAATGTAAATGGTTAGCGGTGGTTGGCAGCAACAGTAGGAAGCGTCAATGGAGCAGTGGGGGTAGCAATTCTGAAATCCAGCAAGGGAGCATACAACAGAAAAGGCCGGTATGTGGGAATTGCGGAAAGGGTCACTCGGGAGAGTGTATGAAGGGGAAAATGGTCTGTTATACCTGTGGACAGGAAGGGCATATCTCGCCCAATTGTCCTAAGGCGAAGAAAGGAGGTTGCTTCAATTGTGGAGAGATAGGACATCGGAGCAAGGAATGTCCCCGAAAGAGAAACATGGATGGCGGAAACGGCAATAGGGGCGACAACTCGAGAACAACCAGTGGAGGACCAGCCCAGCCAAATAAGCCAACAGCGAGGACCTTCAACATGACAGTACAAGATGCTGTGGCATCCAGAGATGTGGTGTCAGGTATTATTCCAATCAACAACATAGATGCCTATGTGCTATTTGATTCGGGAGCTTCATGTTCTTTTGTTTTCTGATGAATTTGCTCAAAAGACTTAATTTGCCTAGTGAACTGTTAGAACACCCGATGAATATAGAAGTAGCGAACAAAGAGATTATCCCCGTAAACTACATTTTATAAAAAAAATTGTTGTGCTAATGTGAGAGGGTTTAAGCTTAACGTTGGACTTGTTGCCGATTCGTCTTGGAGAATTCGATGTAATCCTTGGGATGGATTGGTTAGCGAGCCACGGGGCGGTCCATTGACTGTAAGAAAAAAGTGCATACCACCTGCAGACTCCGGGTAAGTCAAAGGTGGTGTTCTTATGGTAATAAATCGCCGAGACAATCTTGTTGTCTGACGATGATGCAAGCGAAGAGATTGCTTAAGAAGGGTTGTATAGGTTATTTGGCTCACGTGGTAGATACTCGACGGGTCGAGGGTGAACTGAGTCAGGATACCCGTTGTAAGGGAATTCGCTGATGTCTTCCCAGATGAACTTCCGGGACTGCCGCCGGATAGAGAGATAGAATTTGCAATCGACTTGGTACCCGGGACGGCACCGATATCTAAGGCGCCTTACCGAATGGCACCAGTAGAGATGAAAGAACTGATGATTCAACTGCAAGAACTGTTAGACAGGGGTTATATCAGGCCGAGCGTGTCACCATGAGGAGTGCCAGTTCTGTTCGTAAAGAAGAAGGATGGCTCGATGAGGCTTTGTATCGACTACCGTGAGTTGAACAAAGTTACGATTAAGAATAGGTATCCGCTGCCCAGGATAGACGATCTGTTTGATCAACTCAAGGGGGCGAAGTACTTTTCGAAGATCGATTTAAGGACGGGCTATCATCAACTAAGGGTGAGACAGGAGGATATCCCGAAGACAGCATTCAGAACTCGTTATGGACATTTCGAGTTTCTGGTTATGTCGTTTGGCCTGACAAATGCACCAGCAGCATTCATGGATATGATGAACAGAGTGTTCAAGCAGTATTTGGACAAGTTCGTGGTAGTATTCATCGATGATATCTTGGTGTATTCAGTGTCAGAGGAAGAACATGCTGAACATCTAAGGATTGCCATGGAGGCATTAAGAAGGGAGAAACTGTACGCAAAGTTTTCGAAGTGTGAATTTTGGTTGCAGAGGGTGCAGTTTCTTGGACACGTCATTGACAGTAGTGGTGTTTCGGTAGACCCAGCAAAGGTGGAAGCCATTATCAACTGGGAGCAGCCAAAGACACCAACGGAGATCAGAAGTTTCCTAGGGTTAGCGGGATACTATCGGAGATTCATCCAGGATTTTTCGAATGATAGCATCACCGTTGACCAATCTGACTAGAAAGACGGTAAAGTTCGTCTGGACAGAGAAGTGCGAGGAGAGTTTCTTGGAGTTGAAGAAGAGACTTAGCCAAGCACCAGTGTTGGCATTACCAGACGACACTGGAGGTTTTGTAGTATACAGTGATGCGTCACACAAGGGCCTTGGTTGTGTACTAATGCAGCACGGCAGGGTCATTGCGTACGCTTCACGCCAGCTGAAGGACTATGAGAAGGGATACCCGACTCATGATCTGGAATTAGCAGCAGTAGTGTTCGCCTTGAAGATTTGGAGGCACTACCTATATGGAGAGAAAGTGCGAGATATATACAGATCACAAAAGTCTGAAATATATCTTCACTCAGAAGGAGCTGAATATGAGGCAGCGCCGATGGTTAGAATTAATCAAGGATTACGATTGTGAGATTTTGTACCATCCGGGCAAAGCAAATGTAGTGGCAGATGCCCTGAGTAGGAAAGGCAGAGAGAAGTTGATGAGGCTTACAACTCAGGCAGAGCTGATAAAGGACTTTGGACGCCTGGAACTGGAGGTTAAGTATCCAATGGAGACGGACGAAAAAATTGTTCACCGTGGTGACAGTGGGTCCGACTCTACTGGATAAGATAAAGGAGGCTCAAGAATTTGATGAAGAATGCATTGGCATTAAGAAGCAAACTATCGGAAGGAAAAACGTTGAAGTTCAAGGTTGACAGCACGGGTCTGCTGAGATTCGAGGGAAGGATCTGGATACCCTATGTACCAGACTTAAGGGAAGAAATATTGCAGGAGGCCCATAATACGAGATTTTCGTTACATCCGGGTAGCACCAAGATGTATCAAGATCTTCGTCAACATTATTGGTGGCCGCATTTGAAAGGGGAAGTTGCAGAATTCGTCAGCCGGTGTTTAACTTGTCAGAGGGTCAAGGCAGAGCACCAACGGCCGAGCGGATTGTTGCAGCCCTTAGAGATTCCCGAGTGGAAGTGAGAGCACATCACTATGGATTTTGTGGTAGGACTCCCGACAACACAAAAGGGTCTAGACGCCATCTGGGTGATCGTAGATCGGTTGACCAAGTCTGCCCATTTTCTACCAATCAAGATCAGGTACAAATTGGAACAGTTGGCGAAACTCTACGTGAAGGAGATAGTATCGCGACATGGAGTACCGGTGTCTATTGTATCTGACAGAGATCTGCGCTTCACGTCAAATTTTTGGAGAAGTCTACAGGAAAGAATGGGAACACAATTGAGAATGAGTACGGCGTATCATCCTCAGACCGATGGTCAGAGCGAGCGAACAATTCAGACCCTGGAGGACATGCTCCGGGCAGTTGTGATGGACTTAGGTGGCAGCTGGGACGATCATTTGCCCTTGGTAGAGTTCGCTTACAACAATAGTTACCACGCTAGCATTGGTATGCCACCGTACGAAGCATTATATGGAAGGAAGTGTCGAAACGCCGTTGTGTTGGGATTGAAGTTGGTGAACGGAGATTGTTGGGACCAGAATTGGTACAACAAACCGTGGAAATCATTAAAGTAAATAAGGCAAGCGGTTAGTAGCGGCCCAGGATCGTCAGAAGAAGTATGCCGACTTACATCGTCAGAAGCGAGACTTTGAAGTTGGCAGCTATGTATTTTTGAAGGTATCTCCCTGGAAAGGGAAGATCCGCTTTTGGGAAGAAAGGGCAAGTTGAGCCCTAGATTCATAGGACCTTTCGAAATATTAAGGAGAATAGGCGAAGTGGCGTACGAGGTAGCATTACCCCCTGAGCTTGAGCACATTCACAACGTGTTTCATGTATCGGTGTTACGTCCATATAAGCCAGACTACAAGCATGTTATTTCCTATGAGCCAATTCAAGTCGAGAAGGACTTATCGTACGAGGAGGTTCCTGTCCAGATTCTCGATAGGAAGGAACAGAAGCTGAGAAACAAGACCATACATTCCGTCAAAGTTCTCTGGAGGAATCACGCAGTCGAAGAAGCTACGTGGGAACTCGAAGAGAAAATGAAGGCGAATTATCCGTTCTTATTTGAGTAACCCTATTTTTGCAATTCCGAGGACGGAATTTTTATAAGGGGAGAGGGATGTAATGCCCGTGAATTTTGAACGTCCTTATTAATTAAATCTAATTTAATTCAATGAGTTAAAGTTGTGTTCTATTTAAATCAGCTTGGGTTAATTGGTGGGAGATGTATAAGATGTGTCTATACTCGTGTTGGCAAGTATGATATAAACTATGGTTAAGAGATAACCATAGGTGAGTCAAGTGTAGGAATTGGTGGGTAATGACTAAAATGGCCAAGAGTGGTTAATAACCAAGGTAATTATGTAAGGGCAATAACCATTGTATATCCAAGTGGTTAATAACCAATGAAATGATGGCGGGATAATAACCATTGTGTTTAACCAATGTAATGATGGCAAGATAATAACCAATGTCTAATAACCAATGAAGAATGGGTAATAACTAATGGATAATTAAGATTTTGCGAAAAGACTATTTTAACCTTGAAAGAGGTTGGGAAAGGACTAAAATACCCTTGAGGAAGTTGCTAGGAAACTTCCTACTATTGATGAATTGACCAAATTGCCCTTGCCTAGTCATGATTAATGACTATTTTGCCCATGGTCTCTACTTTCCTATAAATAGGACCCCTCACCAAAGTTAACAAGGGTTGGCTCACTTATTATTCACCAAGTAGAGAGTTTGTGAGCTTGAGAGAGTTTTGAAGAGAGAAGCAAGAGCAAATCTTGTGGGAGAAAGAAGAAGGTCTTGATTATTTAGGGCCATCCCCATTTCACACAACCTATTTTGGGAAGGAAAAGAAGAAGAAGAAATCAAAAAGGTTATAACTCCAAACTTTAAGCTATTTTAATGTGTTTGGACATAGATCCTTGAAGTTTTATGTTCTTGATGGCTAGGAACCTTATGATAAGGTTAGATCTTGAATATATAATGTTTTGCTTGTTTCATATGTAGTGAGTTTTATGTTGGAAAAATTTAGAAGAAAGGAAGTAAAGGAGATTTCTTTTCCGGAAATTTTGTTTGAAAAAGGTTGTTATATGCTTTGTCATTTTGAAATCTATAAAGGGATCTTGTTGATTTTCTTTTCTTGATATGCTAGATCCATAGGTTAGGGACAAAAATCCCTTTTGAATCACTCAAATATGTTGAAAAATGAGCAAACCATGAATTTATTACCAAAGCATGCCAACTGTTGAACAACCTTGCTGACCCTTGACTTTGAGCCTGTTTTCCGAGACCCTAAACATAACCAAATTTGATGTTTGATAAATGAAAAGTGTTAGTTCAGGAAGATACGAATCCCAACAAAATTGACGGATCATAAATCGAAGTTGTAGATTTCGTTTTATGAAGGTTTTGGTGAAAGACCACCAAATCTGGAAATCAAGAACGAAAATTAGAAAAAAAAAATTAACTATTTTGTTATTTAATTATGTTTAAATAATAAATAAAGTTAAGTAATTGATTAAATTATTATTAAATAATGATTAAGGATAATTAAGAATTGTAAAATTAATTATTTATGATTTGATTAATTTTTAAAATATAAATAAACACTAATTAGTTATTATTTATTATTAAATAATAACTAAAGATAATTAGTACTCAACTTATTAGTTATTTATTATTTGATTAACATTAAATAATAAATAAACCTAATTAGTTATTATTAAATAATAACTAAAGATAATTATTACTCACTAATTAATTATTTATTATTTTGATTAACTTTAAATAATAAATAAACCTAATTAGTTATCATTTATTAAATAATAACTAAAGATAATTCTTATTCACTAAGTAATTATTTATTACTTGATTAACCTTAAATAATAAATGAATATAATTAGTTATTAATTACTATTAATAATAACTAAAGATAATTAATTAATTACTATTTAATAGTAATTAAATGAAGATAGAGTTAATAAAATAGAGAGAGTTTAATAACCCATTAATTAAACAATCATAACAAATTGTTTAAGGGTTTAATAAATGAATATTACTTAAGAAAATGTTAATGTTAATTAATTAAAACAATTATTATTAATTATTTAAGGGTTTAATAAGTGGTTATCACTTAAGGGAAACATTGTTAATTAATTAAAAACCATCAACCCAGAGACCAGTTGAGTGTCTTATAGGAATTACGATAGTTTATTTGCTTATGTGTGCTATGTGATTTGCTTAATTGTTTAAATAAATAGCATGAGTAAGCGTATCGAAATGCAACTACGCAGGAGTACTAATTGATAGATCGACGTTATCAATGATAGGTTCTTCAAGGTCCAATTAGTTAAAGCTAGAATTATTTGTAGCTGAGCAGACAGGCAAGTTCCTAACCCTAAACTTCTTACATTATTGCAAGTTCCCTAACTCAAACTCGAGTTATTATTTTTCGAAGCATGTTAGTGAATAATTATTGTCGATTATTCACATCTATACTGATTATTGAGATTCGCAACATTGTGCCATTGAATTCCTATCCTATTATGATTTGAACTGTAAATTTAATTAAAGTTCTTTCAAAGTATGAATTGTTTATGAGATCGATCTATGCTATTTGTATCAGCTAGATCCAGCATGTCTAAATTGGTTAAGTACAATGGTATTTTAAAAGTTGTTCTTATTAAATTGTTGTGGTAAGAACTCTTGGCTGAGAAAAGGATAAACTTGTTTAAGGCATGATATCAATGCTGGTTATTAAGTGTTTATGCATAAATCACGGGGTAATGAGAGGCTGATCCCCCTCGATTACCAAAACTTTTTAAGAGGTCCAGCTTACATGCTGAGAACCTTGGAAAACGTCCTTGGTTATTTTTCAAACCACTCAGTAATTGGTGGCATTCAATTATTTGAATATTCAACTGTTGACTGATAATTCATATTTCCTTCACAATTCTATACTATTGTTGAACATTGAAAAGCGAAATTTCCGTCTATTTCATGATATATCTCCCTTGCGTATAAACTTGCTAAGCAAACTAAGTTGCTTACCCTTGCTATATCATGATCTTCATTTCAGCTAAGGCAGAAACGTCTAGAGGAGACAAAGGAAAAGGGAAGGTGCAAGAGTAGATGCCCGATAGTGCCTATATACTAGTTATTATTGAATGTTGTTTGATTAAGTGAACCTTTTATTGTATTAAGGGTACGTTTTATGTTAAGGTTAAAGAACCTTGGGACCAAGATTGTAAGACTTTATTATTATTTCAATAAACAATGTATGTTTATTATTCCGCATTTAGTTAAAAAGTATGTTTGTCGTTGAGTATCGTGAGCACCGAATTCGAGGTTAGGAAACCCGGATTTGGGGGCGTCACACACCTACTAGCTTCTTTTAGCCCGGTGAGACTTTGTGCTGACTTGTACAACCTTTACATACTACTATAGAAATCTTGACTTCTACTAATCAGAGTATAATGCGGAAAAGTGATAATATTCAACTATAAATATTCCATAATATATAACTTCTATCTATCCAAGGTTCACAGTATCCCATAACAATTAATAGTTCTCAACAGAACTTCAACTGTGTTTGGATACCCTCACTTGGATGTATAGATTTATAACCGATGAATATCTCTTTCATATCGATATTCCCTATCTATCTGACATTCACAGTATTAACGATAAGATTGTCCATAGAACTGAGGGGCGCATTCCGGTAAAGATGGCACCTTACCGGCGCTCATTAAGTGTAACCTCAGAGCTTATAGGACTTTCAATATCATTTAAATACCCTCATTCAGATGCATTGTAACGATCGGGAATTTTAGATTTCCTTGTAACCCGAGTTATGTATGAACAAAATGAATTATTATTATTATTATTATTATTATTATTATTATTATTATTATTATTATATTAATCTGTACTATGTGTTTAGAATTGTGTTACAGCCTAGAAAATGTGCATATGTTAAATTTTATGTGTTGTTGTATCGTTAGAGTGAATAAATCGATTTTGCGAAAATTCACAAAGTTAATATTCCTGGGGCACGTTTCCCGAGACACTATTCACGAGCACTATTCACGCCCGAATATTTTTGCGTCTCTTTCTATTAATTTTGTTAAGACGTGTACGCGAAGGAATAATTTTTCCAAGTGTCAGAAATTTTATTGGAGCTGATACGTGATTTAATCTGTATCCGAAATGTATAATATGGGCATTCCGAATAATGGGACAAATCCCATAATAAATATTTTTTACGCATCCCAATAATTTATGGGAGTACCCATTTTAATTTTGGGTAGAGATATTTACCAAATTTGGTACAAAAGTGGGAGTATTCGGGTATATTTATCTGTATAATTTGATTAATTGGAGAGGCAATTAAGCCTCAACCCAATCAGGAGAGAGCATTAATTGTATTAGCCAATCACATGAGGGGGGAATAAACCATCACAGGACACTAAGCATGGGATTTTTAACTTCACCAAACATCCTCCTCAATTTGGTTTTCAAAAGCTCGGGTGAAGTAATTTCTACATATCAATACATTCCATCTTCTCCCGAAGCACCCACCTTATCCTCCCATCAACTCATCCTCCTTCTCACTTAAACCATCTGCATACTCCTCATTTTTGCAAGCAAGGATAGAGCTACAAAGAGAGAGAGAGAGAGAAAGAAGGAAGTAGGAAAAGAGAAGAGTGTTCGGGAAGAAGAAGGAAAGCAAGGAATGAGGGAAAAGAAGGAGAAGAGCAGCAAGCAAGAGGGAGTCCAGGAGCACTCTAGCAAACCATCTCATTCTACTCAAAGCAAGCAACAAAGAGGTAATCACAAACCATAACCATTTCTTCTCCAAGTGAAGTTTTCATGAGTTTTGTTTTGCTTTCATGCTTGCGGGTTGGATTTTGTTGATTTTCGTTGTTGTTGGTTGTGTTGAATCTACCATGGAGGTTCTTAAAGAATCTACATAAACCATTAACACCCTCAAAGTGGAACAAAAACAAGGAAAGATCCGAACCTTGGCTTAAAGGATGAACTTTGGACATTTTTGGACTTTTGGACCTTTGGACTGTTAGAGGACTGTAAAGCCTTGATGGTGTAATTATTTTGATTGTTTGTTTGTTTTAGTATTGTACTTCCATGAGTTGTGAAGATAACTTAGTTGGAATGAACCAAAATGATGCTAAAATAAAGTTACAGTGAAGGTTTTAGTGAAATGCATCATGACTGCGAAAAACAGAGCATCAATGTGGTGCTTTGGCTAAGGATTTGGCTGTGTTAGTGTTTATGGGTCATCTTGCATTTTTGATATATTGTAGTCTCGTGTCTTGGGAATCCATAGAGTCCGTAACGGACCAAATTGATCGAGTATAGAGGGAGATATAGGGGCTGAAGCGGGCGAAAGTCTACCAGTTCGCGGTTCTGCAGGAACTGCAGAACTACTACTGCATGCCGCTGTTCCGCGCCTGGTCCGGGTCGGGTCAGGCTGGACCGGGTCGGGTCGGGCCGGATCGGGTCGGACCCAGTAAATTTTTCCCGCAAGTCTAAAACTTATATTTTTGTACAAAATGATTAAAAACGCTTATATCTTGTTAAAGCTTTATGTGCTTAATTTATACCCGTGTCGACCTAAACGATGTTGTCCTAAGGCGTAAATTGAATTAACGGATAAGCGTAGTGGCAATCAATGTATTTTAATGATGTGATGACTGTAATGAACCTAGTTCTTTTGTGACTAATATTTATGATGATTTTAATAAACTATGTAGGATATTTTGTTGACGGACGATTAACGTCAAGTTATTAACGCACGTACAAGGCAAGTTTCCTAACTCATACAACTCCTATTTAATTGTGCGAGTTTTCCTTACTCGATTCATTTATTGGGCAAGTTTCGAATTCATTTATCTATCGAGCAAATATTATTTATTGAGCAAGCTTATTGAGCTTCTTGACTCCGTTCAAATTACTTATCAATTTAGCAATTAATGTGCTAGTATTCATACTTCTATTCAAGTATTGCAATGAAAGCCCATTTCATGCAATGTTATATATTGTGTGATTCCAAAGATTATGAATTTTTATTCATTCAAGATATTTTTAAATGCTATCATGCATGTTGTTGAACCTTAAAGTTCTTTATTCCATAGACTGTTTAAAAGCTATGTCAAGGCTAATTGTTTCAGCTAGACACTTATTGATTTGGTTACTAAAGTGAGGTTAAAGTCCTCCAACTATTATTGTTGTTAAGTAAAATTGTCCGATCAAATTGTTTTGGTCTGGACTCCCATGTAAAGCTGAGTGGAACAACCCTCACAGCAGGGGAAATTGTATAAACGTCGGGAAACCGACACGCGCGTAAATGGAAAATGTAAGGCTTATGCATAACGCCAGGTATTTTAGGCTGATCACCTATTTGTACCAGTTTTGTGGATTATCGGATGAATTTCCAGTAATTCTAGAATAGAGTTCTGTGCCTTGGTGGTGCACCCTCAGTATTGAATAGTTCCCTTCTTCGGGAAACTTTGAAATCCTTGGATACTTCAGAAATCCTTCGGTCCTTAGTGGCCACTATAATGGTGATGAAAGAAGTTGTTTATTTCCTTGTGTTAGCTAAATTTTTTACTCCTGAGAACTATAAAGTTATTCATGTGATTATTCACTGCTATTATACTTGCGGGGCAAATTGTTGCTCACCCCTTGCTCTCTTTAAAAACATTTCAGTTAGTGCGGCACGTGGCGAGAGCTCAGGAAAAGATAAGGGAAAGGGGAAAGCTACGGAGTAGTTGTAATTTGTTGCTCTAGAATTACCGTTTGTATTAAGACTTATTATTGACGTCGTGTATTACGACATATTTACCCTTTTGTATTATGTTATGTTTTGTAATATTATTGGTTTCGAGACTTGGGACAGGTTTATTTATGTTATATCAATGTAAATATTCCTTTATTCCGCTTTAAGTTATCGATTGTATAATTATTATTTTAGATAGTGGCGAACCAGGTCCGTGGCTCAGGTGACCCGGATTTGGGGGCGTCACATGCATAGTTCTTATGAATACTGTATTAATGTTTTACTATCTATCTGAATTTCAGAGTATAGGCATAATATGATCAGTCCATATTACCAATACCCTCACTCAGATTTATAGTTCTTTAATAATTCTAAGTTATATCAAATTTAAAGACATAACAACGTTCGATAACAATAAACTGGTAATATTGATATAATATTCGGTTACATGTTTGTTTGTTCGTATTGCAAAAGTTATTATGACTATAAACAATACAACAATTAAATAATCATGAAAACTAGCCTATGCTTTCCTCTTTTACGTTCCATGATCTTCTTAACTTTCTTCATAACTGCAAATAAAGTTTTATTCGCAAGAATGAGCACGACGGCTCAGCAAGTCTAACTAATATCACATAAACAGTTTTATGCTTTCATATAAATTTTAACATGCTTAGACTTGATAGATATTTCATTTCATAATCAATTAACATTCAACAGTTAATCATATAAACAACTTATAACAGTTGCACATAATCACAATTGCACATAATAACAATTACACATAACAATATAAGCAAGGTTTAGAAAAGACTTGCACAATAACAGATAAAGGATCAGAACTTGCATATAATCAAATAAGAGTTAGAAGACTTGCCTTGGTGTTTAGGATAATAAACACTAAACTCAAACTTGTTAAAATAACCCTACACAATCATTTAGTGCATAAACGGTTAGATTCATCGTATTATATTACTTCATATGTCATATAATAACTTGACTTAACTATTTTCATAGGTGTTATAGGCTCCATAACATCCTAGCTCAAAAACTCATTTTTAAGTCCTTAAACCCGAGAGCCTCTACGAAATTTTCAGCTTTGACGTCCTTTACGGAAACTGTCATAACTTCTTCGTTTCAAAACATTTTTGGGTGATTCTTGAGTCTAAATTCATTAGAATTTCCCCCTCTACAACTTTCTTTATATTACAGAAGCAGATTTGGAATTAAAAATTTCGGAAAATGGGCAGAAAGGTCTGTGAGTCTACTTTGATCAAAATATCTTGGGTTAACCATGTGAAACATGGTACCACTAGCATTAATTTGTTAAGATAACATGTTCTAAGACTCAATAACACTTCATAACATAAAAATACCAAAATCATAAACCTACTTATATTAGATTTATGACTTTTACTCAAGAACACACGAAGAACACGAAGAACACGAAGAACACTTTGAAAATTTTGAACATGATAACTACTTACGATTTGATCATTTCTTCACTATAGTTGTAATGATTTAGACATTATAACTACTAGTGATCATGATATATACTACACTAGCTATAAAATGAATTTTGACATTATGACTACTAGTAAAATGTATAATTAGTTATAACTACGAATTGAAATCGAACATTATAACTACTAAGATGATTACCTTTTGAAATTGGAAGTTTTAACTATTTATTGGCAACTATCAATACTTGAAATATATCTAGAGAGTAATTTTGCTCTTTGATTTTGTGAATTGGTGAGAAATGAAGATGGGATGGGCTTCTATTTATAGGATTTCCTAAGTTAGGGCATAATAGTCTTTTCGCATTAATCCACGACATCATGATGACATCATGATGACATCATCTTTATGCTACTTTGAAGATGACATCATGATGACATCATCTTTGTGCTACTTTGAAGATGACGTCATGATGACGTCATGATTACATCTGATTGGTCGATTCAAGTTCACATGGATTCTTAGTTTATTTATTCGTATCTACATCGTATTTCACGCGTATTATACCTCGTATTAATCTTATATTCTATCGTATAATATTTCGTATTATACTCGTATTTATTCTTGCATTCTTCGTTTTTAACTTCTATAATTTATCCCACAGTCGAAAAACTACGTTTTTCGTTTTCTAATTTTATTGGATATTCCATCTTTCTTCGTAATATTAACATTCGCGTATTCTTCGAAAAATCGAAAAGACGCAAAAGCGTTTTTGGGTGAATAGTGTTTTCGACGACTATTTCTCAGAAAATGGTTAGACGATCAAAAAGTAACAAAAATATTTCTTTTTGTCTTTTTCCCTATTTTGTCTTATTATCGTGAATAGTAATTTGCACGTTTTTCGAGAAAAACTTTTATTGGATAATATGTATTTTCACATCGTATTATCGGTAAATCTTAAAACAGAATGTTATTACGACGTACACATTTCGCTAGGAAACCTAGGTTATTTCTAGGGTTTATTCCTTAGGGTTTAGGGTTTAGGTTTTAACCTTTTTCCCAATTTAGGTTTTAGCCTAAATTAACTTCTTGATTTTAATAAGTGTTAAGGTTAACTACTTAGACCAAAACACAAAATACTACACATAACAGAAAGCATATAACACATTTGAAGTTCAATACAAGCTTATTTATTCATATAGCACATAACATAGGTTATAGTTCTAACCTCTAATTGTATACGAATCTACGAATCATTTTTAGTCTTTTAGATAGCTTAACGTATACTTGAGCAGTTATTCTTAGGTTTTAAATTGACAATATTTATTAGATCTTGTTAGATCACATTTGAAATTTTTGGGATATTACAGTACATCTCACACAAGTCTCGATTTAGGGAGACCTTCGAATTGGTTCATTAGTTCATTCAAATTGTCAAAGAAAGAGGTGATTAAGAGTCATATTACTTTGTTCTAGTTTGATTAGCATCTAAAGGAGCAATCTCATCACTATCGCGTTCAAAACGATGTGTACATCTCACACAAGTCTCGATTTAGGGAGACCTTCTTATTGGTTCATTAGTTTCCTTCAAATTGTCAAAGAAAGAGGTGATTAGAAGTCATATTACTTCGTTCTAGTTTGATTAGCATTGTTGGTCGATTTCGCAACCGATAAATACGCGCAAGTATACGCGGTCAACAAGTAATAAAGTGATAAGAGAGAGTTGTCGAACCCACAGGGAATTATCTCTAATGAACCCCCAAGTACTAACTCAATATCGACTCGATCTAAATCAAACTCTTTGATTCAAGTGATAGATAAAGGTTACATCTAAATTCCATGTCATATAAATAACAAAATAGATAGATAAAGGTCTAAGATTACAATTTCCCCCAACACTTTATTTAAATCTCCTAACTCTCTCATTTTCAACTAGTTAAATCACAAGAATTGTTAACCGAGAAATTCACCTTATTCATAAGCCTTAGTGTATGGTCATATGAAAATCACCCATACACGACACATAGGTATCATCCCACATGCCAACAATCCATTCAATTCCATGAATAATCAACAAGACACACGCCACATAATCTTAGTCAATCTACCCATCAAACGAATGAACCTCCGTGTAGGGAGTCATTAAGTTTGTAATCTCATAATGGTTACACACGGCATTTAGGTATATCTCTATCCCAAATACTAGCAAGTCAATCCATTCTTGAAGACAATGAATAAGACAACACGCCACATAATCTCATACATCACCCACAAAAATCTCTAACTTTCGTATGATATCAAAACCAAGTCTCAACACTATAATCCACTTTTCAATTTCATATAGGTGATCAATCAATTAAACTTTCATTATAAATCATGCTAGACATTCAATTCGCAATTTATTACGTTAGAATGTTGGTCGAGAACACGAATGTAAAATATGGCCACCTCTCGATGCACCATATTCATATCACACTAAATCCACAATTGATAGAATGAATGTGAACACCCTAGATGACTAACGCACTATATCTCTATGTGAATTACAATCAAAAGGGTTGAAGCATAAGTTCTCAATTGGCCACATATGGTGCTTCGGTATATCTCTATCCTAGGCACGAATCTTAAATTCCATCACATGCAGAATTCATGAACACATGCTAGCATAATCCAGATCTCAAATCTATATTTCCTTTCTCAATTCCATATAGATTATCATACTAATTGGATGATCAAGGATAATTAATACATGAAGCACAAATTATGATATCCAATTCTAAAATGATAACTAATATCAAAGAGAGATAATTCAATTCAAACTAGGTGTTGGGTTCAATTACAATTTCAAACCAAACAATGAAATCAAAATAAATAAACAAAGCAATAAGCCTAACTAACATCCTTGGAGTACAAAACTAGATGAAAAGATTAGAGATGAACTCCCTTTTGATCTTCTCCTTTCCTTGTATTGCAGCCCTTGTTGGTGGAGTAAGCCTTCCATTGTTGTTGGTTACTCAAGATTCCCCATTGGGGAGCTTGAGCTACCTTTTCTCCTTCTTGCTCTAGGTTAGCTTCCACCCTCCAAGAATGCTGATTTTAGAAGTCTAGGGCTCCCAAAAATGGAGGCTACATAATGTATTTATAGTTCCTAAGGCAAAAACCTAGCTTAGCCCACGAATTTTGACCAAAAATTAGCTGAAATCGCAAAATCTGGCGAATCCGGCGCAGCTGCGCGCTTGGATGCGCCGAATACTGAACTCCCTGGATGCCGGGCGCAGCTGCGCCGCCTTTGGCTTGCGTCCGGGCGCAGCTGCGCTGCCCCAAATCTACGTTTTCTGCATAAGGGCGCAGCTGCGCCGAATTTGTACTAGGAAGGGGCGCAGCTGCGCCGGGCACTGCTTCTGCACTGTTTTCCAGCTCTGACGTCTGTTGAGAAAATGGCCATAGCTTCTTCGTCCGAACTCGGATTAAGGCGTTTAAGTAGGCTATGGAAAGATAAGAAGTAGATCTACAACTTCCATAACTGGAGCTCGTCGAGATACAGGCCTTAGCAAGGCTCAAATGGAGCCCGAAGAAACTGCTGCGTAAAATGTATGCAAAATCCGACGGTAAAATGACCATAACTCTCTCATACGAACTTCAAATAGGATGATTCTGGATGTTCTGGAAAGCTAAGATCAAAATCTACAACTTTCGTTCTTTGAGTTTTGAGAGATTCGGATTTCATCATGGGTGAAATTGATAAACAAGCAGCGGGAATGCTAGATTTAAGCCAAAAACGCATCAATCCAAGAGGCCTTTATTTCAATACCTACAAAACAAAGTAAAAACACATAAAAGCACACAAATACATATAAAAGTAATATACAAAACTACATTACACAACGATAAGATGAAAACGCATAAAACCAAACGAAATAGCTAAAGACTTACAAATTATTAAGGTTAAAAGTACCCAATTTGTGTATATAAAACACACTCATCAAGCATCAAAAGGAGCAATCTCATTACTATCGCGTTCAAAACGATGTGTACATCTCACACAAGTCTTGATTTTGGGAGACCTTCTTATTGGTTCATTAGTTCCTTCAAATTGTCAAAGAAAGAGGTGATTAGGAGTCATATTACTTCGCTCTAATTTGATTACATCTAAAGGAGCAATCTAATCACTATCGCGTTCAAAACGATGTGTACATCTCACACAAGTCTCGATTTAGGGAGTTCTTCTTATTAGTTCATTAGTTTCCTTCAAATTGTCAAATAAAGAGGTGATTAGAAGTTATATTACTTCGTTCTAGTTTGATTAGCATCAGAAGGAGCAATCTCATTACTATCGCGTTCAAAACAAAGTGTACATCTCACACAAGTCTCGATTTAGGGAGATCTTCTTATTGGTTCATTAGTGTCCTTCAAATTGTCAAAGAAAGAGGTGATTAGAAGTCATATTACTTCGTTCTAGTTTGATTAGCATCAGAAGGAGCAATCTTATTACTATCGCGTTCAAAACGATGTGTACATCTCACACAAGTCTTGATTTTGGGAGACCTTCTTATTGGTTCATTAGTTCCTTCAAATTGTCAAAGAAAGAGGTGATTAGGAGTCATATTACTTTGTTCTAGAGTGATTAGCATCTAAAGGATCAATCTCATCACTATCGCGTTCAAAACGATGTGTACATCTCACACAAGTCTCGATTTAGGGAGATCTTCTTATTGGTTCATTAGTTTCCTTCAAATTGTCAAAGAAAGAGGTGATTAGAAGTTATATTACTTCGTTCTAGTTTGATTAGCATCAGAAGGAGCAATCTCTTTACTATCGCGTTCAAAACGATGTGTACATCTCACACATGTCTTGATTTTGGGAGACCTTCGAATTGGTTCATTAGTTCCTTCAAATTGTCAAAGAAAGAGGTGATTAGGAGTCATATTACTTCGTTCTAGTTTGATTAGCATCTAAAGGAGCAATCTCATCACTATCGCGTTCAAAACGATGTGTACATCTCACACAAGTCTCGATTTAGGGAGACCTTCTTATTGTTTCCTTAGTTTTCTTCAAATTGTCAAAGAAAGAGGTGATTAGAAGTCATATTACTTCGTTCTAGTTTGATTAGCATCAGAAGGAGCAATCTCATTACTATCGCGTTCAAAACGATCTGTACATCTCACACAAGTCTTCATTTAGGGAGACCATCGAATTGATTCATTAGTTCCTTCAAATTGTCAAAGAAAGAGGTGATTAGGAGTCATATTACTTTGTTCTAGTTTGATTAGCATCTAAAGGAGCAATCTCATCACTATCGCGTTCAAAATGATGTATACATCTCACACAAGTCTCGATTTAGGGAGACCTTCTTATTGTTTCGTTAGTTTCCTTCAAATTGTCAAAGAAATAGGTGATTAGAAGTCATATTGCTTCGTTCTAGTTTGATTAGCATCAGAAGGAGCAATCTCATTACTATCGCGTTCAAAACGATGTGTACATCATCTCACACAAGTCTTCATTTAGGGAGACCTTCGAATTGGTTCATTAGTTCCTTCAAATTGTCAAAGAAAGAGGTGATTAGGAGTCATATTACTTTGTTCTAGTTTGATTAGCATCTAAAGGAGCAATCTCATCACTATCGCGTTCAAAACGATGTGTACATCTCACACAAGTCTCGATTTAGGGAGACCTTCTTATTGGTTCATTAGTTTCCTTCAAATTGTCAAAGAAAGAGGTGATTAGAAGTCATATTACTTCGTTCTAGTTTGATTAGCATCAGAAGGAGCAATCTCATTACTATCGCGTTCAAAACGATGTAAACATCTCACACAAGTCTCGATTTAGGGAGACCTTCGAATTGGTTCATTAGTTCCTTCAAATTGTCAAAGAAAGAGGTGATTAGGAGTCATATTACTTTGTTCTAGTTTGATTAGCATCTAAAGGAGCAATCTCATCACTATCGCGTTCAAAACGATGTGTACATCTCACACAAGTCTCGATTTAGGGAGATTTTCTTATTGGTTCATTAGTTTCCTTCAAATTGTCAAAGAAAGAGGTGATTAGAAGTCATATTACTTCGTTCTAGTTTGATTAGCATCAGAAGGAGCAATCTCATCAATATAGCGTTCAAAACGATGTGTACATCTCACACAAGTCTCGATTTAGGGAGACCTTCTTATTGGTTCATTAGTTCCTTCAAATTGTCCAAAAAAGAGGTGATTAGGAGTCATATTACTTCGTTCTAGTTTGATTAGCATCTAAAGGAGCCAATCTTCATCACTAATCGCGTTCAAAACGATGCGTGTACATCTCACAACAATGGTGCTTCATTTTAGGGAGACCATTCGGAATTGATTCATTTAGTTCCTTCAAATTGTCAAAGAAAGATGGTGATTAGGAAGTCATTATTACTTTTGTTCTAGTTTGATTAGCCATCTAAAAGGAGCAATCTCATCACTATCGCGTTCAAAATGTAATTGTATACATCTCACACAAGTCTCCGATTTAGGGATGACCTTCTCTATTGTTTCGTTTAGTTTCTTTCAAAATTTGTCAAAGAAATAGCGTGATTTAGAAAGTCATTATTTACTTCGTTCTAGTTTGATTAGCATCAGACAGTAACCCAATCTCTTACTATCGCGTTCAAAAACGATGTCGTTACATCATAGCTCACACAAGTCTTCATTTAGGGGAGACCTTCGGAATTGGTTATTAGTTCCTGGTCAAAATTGTTCAAAAGAAAGAGGGGTGATTAAGAGTCATATTACTTTGTTTTTAGTTTGATTGAAACATCTAAAGGAGCAAATTCTCATCACATATCGCGTTCTAAAACGATGTGTA